>JAFEMH010000219.1:600000-925162 GCA_022495995.1 Adenophora triphylla var. japonica
CACCTTGCTCATCAGTTTTGTTCTTGAAAATCCATTTGGTTCCTATGACATTACCATGTGAGGGTCTAGGAACAAGAGTCCACACCTCATTCTTTTCAAATTGAATCAATTCATCTTGCATAGCAAGAATCCAGTCAGCATCTTTCAATGCTTCAGCAACATTCTTAGGTTCAATTTTTGAAACAAAACAACAAAAGCTTACCTGGGAGTATGCTGAGGAGCAACTCCACAAACTAGCCATCTTTCTATAATCAACTTTGTCCTTTTATCTGGTTCTCACTTGAGAATGCACATCTCCCACAACTTGTGAAGTGGGGTGGTTTTTATGGATTTTAGAAGGAATATCCTTTGATCTATCCACACACCCATCCACATGATCATCTGAAGTACCATCCTGATCAGATTCAGAGGAACTGTCCTCAGTTACAAGATTTTGAGTGGATATGGGAGCAGATGTGGGTTCAGATGTGGAAGCAGATGTGTCCACATCCTTGGTTACATTCTTATCAGGTTCAGCAGGTTTTTCAGCACTGGCAGCATCTGTTGGTTCTCTAGCACCTGTTTCTGTATTTTTCCAGTCTAGTAAACAACCTGAAACATCATCCTCAGCAGTCTTGAGGTTAAGATCAAGTGAGTCATCAAATATAACATTAGCAGATTCCATAATGGTCTTAGTTTTGAGATTAAAAACTCTGTAAGCTCTACTATTTGTGGAATAGCCCATGAAAATTGCTTTGTCACTCTTTGAATCAAACTTGGACAGGTATTCTCTATCATTGAGAATGTAACAAACACATCCAAACACATGAAAATATTTCACAGTTGGCTTATTTCCAAGGAGGATTTGGTATGGAGTGACAGTGCTACCAATCCTTAGAAACACCCTATTGCCAATGTGACAAGCAGTGTTCAAAGCTTCTGCCCAAAATTTCTTGGACAGGTTTTTAGAACTTAACATGACCCTAGCCATTTCTTGCAAAGTTCTATTCTTTCTTTCAGCAATTCCATTTTGCTGTGGAGTGATTGGTGTAGAAAACTCATGAGTGATTCCCTTAGAATTGCAAAAATTAGTGAACATTTGATTCTCATATTCAGTGCCATGGTCAGACCTAATTCTCACAGTCTTAAGACCATAAATGTTTCTTATCCTTTTGTACCAATTCTTGAATTCTCCAATTGTTTTAGATTTTTCTCTTAAGAACATTACCCAAGTGTACCTAGAATAATCATCAACACACACAAAGGCATAATTTTTCCTACCAAAGCTTTCTACTTCAATAGGTCCCATTAAGTCAGTATGAATCATCTCCAAACACCTAGAAGTGGAGCATTGTTGAACCTTTTTATGTGATGCTTTTGTTTGCTTTCCCTTTTGACATGAACCACAGACATCAGGGTTTTTGAAGTTCAGTTTAGGGAGACCTTTTATAGCTTCAAACCTTTGAAGTTCCTCCAGAGTTCTACAGCTAGCATGCCCTAATTTTTGGTGCCACGGATTGACATCATTAGCTTTTGAGCTTAGGCAAGAAAGATTGTCACCAAATTGGTAACAATTATCAGCAGATCTAGGACCAGTAAATACACAGGTATTATCCTTATCAAACACTTCACACAAGTGCTTATCAAACTTCACATAAAGATCATCATCACATAGTTGACTGATGCTTATTAGGTTGGCTTTCAAGCCTTCCACATGGTATACATTGTGCAATTTTGGGAGACCCTTGACATCTAGGGTTCCTTTCCCAATAATTTTTCCTTGAGCACCTCCACCAAAATTTACTTTCCCTCCATTAATCACTTCATAGTCAAGAAGGACTGCTTGGTTTCCAGTCATGTGCCTAGAGCACCCACTATCAAAATACCAAGAGCCAGAGACAGTACTCTTGAGGGAAGAGTAAACAACATTGCAGGTGGCAATTGGTTTGGCCACCCACTGCTTTACATCTTTCTTTTTGGGTTGCAGAGGTCTCAGATTACCAGGATGTGAGTTTGGATGTGCATACATCTTCTCACACATCTGAGGCTGATTGAAGTATCCAGATTTTTTGTCAGCCTTGAGTTTGTAATAGAAGGGTCTAATGTGACCAGGAGCTAGGCAGTAGTGGCAGATGTAGTGCCTCTTCCTAGGTCTTTTCTCACTCAAAATAACTTTTTCTTTAAAAACTTGTTTTTCACACTTTTTGAGGTAGAAGCCTCAAATCCCTCCTTTACAAAATTATTTTCAAAACTGACGTAGCGGAAGACTTGATAAAGATTAATCACAGAATTTCGCTCGAGAAATTCAGCGATCAACCGTCAATTTTCGCTCGAGAAAACTGAAGAGTAAACACTCAAATTTTATTAATCAACAACTGATTTTCGGAATTACACAAAACCCTATTTTTATATGACTCCTACGACTTGGAAAACAAGTCAAACACTTCTAAAAATATACCTAATCTATATGGTAACCTAATAAACCATTATTTTATCATAATATTGAGTAAATCTACTTCTAAACATGATTTATCCCCTAATTAAATAATAATCCGAAAATAACATTAAATAAATAAAACTAAAACTAAACTTATCACTATATTCATCTTCATCATTCTCCTCGGCTTCGAAAAATTCGTCCTCGAATTTGCAGCATGTTGTAGTCGAATCTTGATCATTGCGTAAAAAATATTTGTAACGATCCTCTCATTGAAATGATACTTGAACACTTGAAATCTTCCTTTACAACCTTGTCGGACTTTAAACTTGCTTACTTGAGTAACAACCTCCATCCAATCCGTCCAATGTAATCTAATAAACTCATGAAGTAACAAATTCTTTATGTAACTAGAAGAAAATGTCTTTGAATGAGGGATATCAAACGGGTCAACGAATCGATGACTAATAATCTCTTCATCATAAATCGAAGGCTGAAACCAATCAATCTTAGATTGCGGAAAAGGTGTATCAGAAAAAGGTAGGACACTATCAAACTGACAATTTTCACAATCATACCTATCGTATATTGGTGGTTTTGACCAATCGATGGAAACTTCGGTAGTCGCCGATTCGACGAAAGGCCACGAAATATCACCACCACCAGAATCCACCGCCCCGTCTCGCAGTCCGTTGCTGCCACCAGGTCTAGGCTGATTCCTCCGAGCCAGTTGATTGAACAAGTCGGTCATCCAGGCCGTTAACTGTTCCATCAACAACTCCATACGTTGATCTACGATGGATCCGATGCGTTCCTCCAGAACTGCCTCATCACGCTCGTAGATTGCTTCCACAGTTTGTCTCTTCTGCCCTCGAACCATTCTTCCTGAATCGAACGACAGGCTCTGATACCAACTGACGTAGCGGAAGACTTAATTAAGATTAATCGATGAATTTCGCTCGAGAAATTCAACAATCAATCAACAATTTTCGCTCGAGAAAACTGAAGAGTAAACACTCAAATTTTATTAATCAACAACTTAAATTCGGAATTACAATTAACCCTAATTATATAGTGACTCTAAGACTTGAAAAACAAGTCAAACACTTCTAAAAATATACCTAATCTATATGGTAACCTAATAAACCATTATTTTATCATAATATTGAGTAAATCTACTTCTAAACATGATTTATCCCCTAATTAAATAATAATCCGAAAATAACATTAAATAAATAAAACTAAAACTAAACTTATCACTATATTCATCTTCATCATTCTCCTCGGCTTCAAAAAATTCGTCCTCGAATTTGCAGCATGTTGTAGTCGAATCTTGATCATTGCGTAAAAAATATTTGTAACGATCCTCTCATTGAAATGATACTTGAACACTTGAAATCTTCCTTTACAACCTTGTCGGACTTTAAACTTGCTTACTTGAGTAACAACCTCCATCCAATCCGTCCAATGTAATCTAATAAACTCATGAAGTAACAAATTCTTTATGTAACTAGAAGAAAATGTCTTTGAATGAGGGATATCAAACGGGTCAACGAATCGATGACTAATAATCTCTTCATCATAAATCGAAGGCTGAAACCAATCAATCTTAGATTGCGGAAAAGGTGTATCAGAAAAAGGTAGGACACTATCAAACTGACAATTTTCACAATCATACCTATCGTATATTGGTGGTTTTGACCAATCGATGGAAACTTCGGTAGTCGCCGATTCGACGAAAGGCCACGAAATATCACCACCACCAGAATCCACGAAATATCACCACCACCAGAATCCACCGCCCCGTCTCGCAGTCCGTTGCTGCCACCAGGTCTAGGCTGATTCCTCCGAGCCAGTTGATTGAACAAGTCGGTCATCCAGGCCGTTAACTGTTCCATCAACAACTCCATACGTTGATCTACGATGGATCCGATGCGTTCCTCCAGAACTGCCTCATCACGCTCGTAGATTGCTTCCACAGTTTGTCTCTTCTGCCCTCGAACCATTCTTCCTGAATCGAACGACAGGCTCTGATACCAACTGACGTAGCGGAAGACTTAATTAAGATTAATCGATGAATTTCGCTCGAGAAACTCAACAATCAATCAACAATTTTCGCTCGAGAAAACTGAAGAGTAAACACTCAAATTTTATTAATCAACAACTTAAATTCGGAATTACAATTAACCCTAATTATATAGTGACTCTAAGACTTGAAAAACAAGTCAAACACTTCTAAAAATATACCTAATCTATATGGTAACCTAATAAACCATTATTTTATCATAATATTGAGTAAATCTACTTCTAAACATGATTTATCCCCTAATTAAATAATAATCCGAAAATAACATTAAATAAATAAAACTAAAACTAAACTTATCACTATATTCATCTTCATCAAAAACCCAAACCAGTTTTGTCATGTTGACCTATAGAAAAAGCTTCTTCAAGTTTCATTTTACTTTTGTTTAACTTGGTAAAAGTATTTTCAACTTTTTCACATTCATTTTTGAATTTTTCAAGGTCAACTTCTCTTTTGGTCACAAGGACTTCAAGTCTTGCAATAGTATCTTTTTGAACATCATTTTCTTTTGAAAGAACAGCTTTTTCATCTTCACAAGCAGTCAATTTATCAGAAAGAGATTTATTTAACTTAACAAGTACCTCAATCTTGTCCAATCTTTTTATCCAATTTGTATGCAATTCCTTGTATGTTGCAAAGAGTTCCTCATAGGGGATGTCCCTATCTTCATCATCAGAATCTCCTTTTACTGTGAAACAATTCAACATCAGGTCAGATGTGACACCAGATGTGTACACATTTGAGACCACATCCAAGGAATTTTCAGGAACTTCATCTTCTATATCTGCACATAAAGCATTAAACACAGAATGGCAATTGATAATAGACATGTTAGTCACTTCATCTTCATCCTCACTGTCACTAAGGGTAGCAGTTAAGCTCATTCCCTTCTTTTTGAGTGTGTTAGCACACTCATTGACATAATGACCAAAGCCACGACATGCCCTACATTGAACAGACTCAGAGGATTTGTTATTTTCAAAGCTTGGTTTCTTGAATCCATTATCAGTGCTAGGTTTTGGCTTTTCAGCAGCACTGGGAGTAGGTCTATTTGGAAATTTACTCATCCTTTTATTCTTCAGCATAGAACTGAATTTCTTTGAAATAAAAGCTACATCCTCATCTTCAAGATTTGACTTGTCAATCTCAGAGGATAATTCCACAAGCTCTTTTGGTAATGCAGCAGCACTTCTGAGAGCAAGACTGTGGGATTTGTTCTTTTTCTGAGCTTCAAGGTTTAGCTCAAACACAGTCAATATTCCTACTATTTTATCTAGACCTACGGTATTGGTGTCATTAGTCTCCTCAATCACAACCACTTTAATGTTGAACCTTTCAGGTAAGGTCCTCAAAATTTTACTCACAAGTCTCGCATTGGAGATAGATTCTCCTAGACTTGTGCACTCATTTGAAATCTCATGAATCTTAGCAGCATAAGACACAATGTCCTCGGTTTCTTCCATTCGAAGCAACTCAAATCTATCCATTAAAATTCTAAGCCTAGTAGCTTTTACACTTGGTGCTCCCTCACATTGAGTTTGCAAAATATCCCAAGCAGCTTTGGCTACACTCTCATTAGTGATAAGCTTGTACATATTCCCAGAAACATGGCTGGAAATAGCACCCATAGCTTTCGAATTATAATTTGCAGCCTGAATTTCTTCAAGAGTCCATTGCTCTTCAGGTTTTCTTTCGAAAATAGACTCACCAACACCAGAGGGAGGCTTCTTCTCCACAGTAGGAGGTTGCCATGCAACAAGGATACACATCCAAGCCCTTTCATCAATACTTTTGATGTAATTACAAATTTTAGACTTCCAAAGAGAATAGTTCGTACCATCCAAGACAGGAGGCCTGTTTTGGTGATTTTGGCATTCCATAATGACTACACTTTCTGGATCAAATCTCAGTAATATATCGAGAGTTGGCTCTGATACCAATTGAAAGTTTCGTGTAGCTAGGAAACTTTAATCACCCAACAGACAACGGATGTGAGTACAGATGTGTCTCACAACTGTCCACACATCCACAGACAATGCAGCGGAATAATGTAAATTAAAAGCAATAACTCAAGAATTATTTACGCTTACTGATCAATGTGATCAGCAAACTAGGCTTATGCCCAAAAACTTTTCACTATAAAAACTTTTGTTTCTTACAAAAACAAATAAGTGAAAAACTAAAATATGAAAATACTAAACGAGCTCTAATCACCTTCTACGACAAGAACAACTCCCCTTTCCCAAGTAGGATATATTCTAGTCAGAAGTAAAACAAGAGAACTCTATGAAAAGCTAGATGTGAGTTACGGATGTAAGGCACAACCTTCACTCACAACCTAAATACACAATGTCGAATACTATGAAGAATAAGTAATTTTCTCTCGAAAAATCCGTGTCTTCTCTTGTGCTGAATGCCTTGTATTTATAATGCACCATGGAGAAGATCTTCATGTAATCAACATCTTCCTTTGTGAGATCTCTTTTCCTATAAGAAAACATAAACATACTCACAAGGAAATAAACTATTAGTAGGTTAGTCCTAATATAAAACTATGTACATAAATAAAAGATATTTACATATTTACAATCTCCTAGTCAAAGTAGGACAATAATAAATCTTCCATGAAAGTCCCAAAATCTTCATACCATATAGAAGTCTTTTTGAAATAAGGAAACATGATTTAGTTCCCAAAAGCTCATGCTTTCAGGACCTTAAGGAAATAGAGATCACTGGGATTAATTGTAGCTTTGAGATGATATCAAAATGCATAAGGCTAAGTTCTACCAGCTTGTACTTACTTATCCTTGTGACTTAGGTAAATCATAGCTTATCGGGATATATGAAAATTATTCTAAGGACATGTTGTTAGAAACGAGAATGTGTGAAGAGGAAAATGTTATTTCACTTATTGAAGAAATATGAATAATACAATCCTATATATACACAATAATCTTTCTTTGATTAGGAAGACTCCTTTGCAAACTCGATCCGCTCCATCGGTCTAGATCCGTTTCACTCGGTCCGATCCATCTCGCTCCATCTTATTCTCCAACTCATGTCTGGTACCACGTCATGGTCTTAAACGACAATCAAAACGGGTCGTTGCTTCCTTATAAGCGTATCAAAATAGTAGTGGCTTCCTGAATTGGAAAAATAGAATGCATCAAATAAATCATGTTGACCAAATTAAAATTTCCTTTTTGGGGAAGAAAATGGAGTTTCATATTTGAAATTATTGGATATGTACCAATGTAGAGAATAAGAAGAAGAGGAGGAATGGCAATAGTTTCTGATTCAGCCAAGATTCATAGAATAATATGACCTTTGTAGCAGGATATAAGAATATGATAGATATTTTTTCTATAAGTCTGGGTAAGGGAGTGACAATATTGAGAGAACCAAAGTGGGAGGAAGGGAGAAAAAACAAAATTAGAAAATGAAACAAGAAGAAAATAGAAGAAAATCATAGTTATAATCGCTAAATAACATACCTGCTGAATCCAATTGAAATTTTTGAAGTTTGAGAGACCCATTTTCATCTTGGATTTTAAAATGTTGATGACAAGATAATTTAAATGACATAATTTCATTTAAATCCTGTAGGATCTTGGTGAGATGATATATCTTTATTAAAACTACGTACTTACATAACAAGGAAAGTGCAAAAGCGGAAAGAGAAACAAAATTGCTAGTGAGTAGTGAATACTAAAGTACCCCCCCAACACACACACACATAAGCAAACATACTCGTCGCTAATCGCCCTCAAGTCTATGATCGACACAAAATTACAAAGAACATAAAGCATCCATTGCATGTAGTCCAATCCGAGAAGGAGGCAGAGGGCGGAGGGACTCTTGCAATTTTGGCAGAAGGTACAAATCTAGCCAGAGTGAAGGAGAGGGGTGAATAAGTTGTATAGGGAGGAGGCAGGGTTATTAGGGCAGTGGAATTCGTATGTTGACAGGATGAGAGAGGAAGAGAGAAAAGGGTGGCAGGGGAAAGAGGCGAAGGAGACTGGCGGGGGGATGATGCGATTGAAAATGGAGGTTTGAAAGCTGAAGAAGATATAGTTTAAGGAGAGATAATATGACTCTAATTGTTCAACTATTAGACTCATTTGATAGTTCAATTAATATATTCATTTTTACAATTAAAAAAATGAAAATCTCAAATCACAGTGATGCATAAGTTTTTTAGTTCATCCATAAAAAACTCTAAACTTTGATAGATAAACTATCAGTTTTTAAATTTGTCCCGTTTCACATGCACATTTAGTAATAACATAGAAGAGGGAAGAAGAACACCCACATTTGCACAAATTTCCTTAAAAAATAGCCAAACATTCAAGATTGAATCTCCAGAGGTAGAGGAAATTTGGGCTTCCAGACGGAGGCCAATAGTGTGGATAAATTTCTTCTTGAGGTCAACTGAAGACAGTGAAGATTCTTTGGAGAACTTCTTATTTGAACAAACAGTGTAATCTACTAGACTGAAATCAGTCGAGGACACGAAGAGCTGGATCAGACTAAAAGGCGACAACTTTTACAAATATTGAAAAGGGCCGAAGATGACTTGTAACGACCCTAACCCTAGGCACTATTTTAGCATCATATTATATGCTTTTAATATTATTGTTAATATTATGTGTTCATTTTATATCTTTGATTTCTTATATTAGAATGAGATGATTGGGAAAATAAAATAAAGTCCATGGGGGAAGTATAATAATTGACAACAAATAAATGAGTGTAGTTAGGATTTCCTTTGGTGGAGAAAGGAAGTAAAGGGGTTAATTGCATTTCTAGAACATTGGGGGCTTTATTGTAGATTTAGGAAAGCCTTACATTAAATTGGGTATGGGGGGCCATGCTTCCCCCTTAAATCCCTCACCCTTTCCTTCCTTTAGTCAAAGATTTACATACTCTTCCCATACTTCTCCTATCCTCCTCATTCTTCCTTCACCATCTTCTTCCTCCTTCTTCCCAATTCCATGGAAACTCCTCATTGAAAGCCTCACTTTCCAAAGTTCCTAGAGCCTTCAAATCTTCTCCATTTTCCAATCCAATTGTACTTTTGTGCTTGGTGCCTTTAGGGGAGTTTATCAAGCTAAGAAGATCCTCATTTCATCCTAAAATTCTAAGGTGAGTTATTATGAATTTCTTTCCTCTAAATGCTCATGAAATATTTATTGTTGTTATTGTTGTTATATTGGTTATTTGATGCTTTGGAATCCTTATTGAAGTTGAGGAATTGGTTAATGGTATAGAATGATGTTATTGTCTAGGGAAGTTGATCAAAGTGTAAGAAGATGGGTTGAATAGATTAAAAAGGGTTAACTTGAAATGTGATAGTGAAATGGGTGGAAAATCAAGTGATAAATGATCTAGGTTTAGGATAGGTTACTTTGGGTTGAAATGATTTAAAATGAAGTAGTAAACATTTGGAATTTTCTTCATGAGCACCTAAAATGGAAAGATTGATTAAGGGAAAAGAACTTAGGTAAAATGGGGTTTGAAATCTGAGCTTGCTGGAAAAGGGGCTTGGGCGGTCGCCCAAGTGGTGGTGTGCGGTCGCCCATGTGGGCAGTAACTTGTGTTCCCTTTGAAAACTCACTTGGGCGGTCGCCCAAGTGACATGGGCGGTCGCCCATGGCACTAGAAACTCCACAGTCTCCTCTCTTGCTGATTTTTATTAATAACCACATGAAATGACCCCTAGTCATTATAAATTAGTAGAACCTAATCCAAATCGGATATGAATTAATCCTTTTTAACTTAGATTAAAGTAGAATACTTTGGCCACGCAACGACGTCTTATTTGATCAAAATGGATTAGTGGAAGTAGTTTAAATATTGTCCGGAAAATGGTTAATAGGCTTGATTCGTAACTTCACCAAAGTAGTTCAAACTTGGAAAGTAGATCTTGAACTTTTATTAAGGTTATTCGAGGTTGTATAATGACTATGTAGGAATGGTTTAGGATACATAGTGGCTTTACTTGCCCCATATCCTTGATGATTGGTTTGAATAGGGTAGAAGTTGTATGTTACACTATCGTGCTAGTTGGGAATGTGTATTTATCACATTGTTTCCTTATTATCCAAAGTGTGGATTTATATACTATGTGGTTAACTTGTTATCCCAAGTGTGGATATGTTCATTATATGGTTGCATTGCTATCCCAGGGGTGGATGTGTGTATTATATGGTGGCATGGTTATCCCAAGTGTGGATATGTTTATCGTATGATTGTATTGTTATTCCATTTGTGGATTTATTGGTTATGTTGTACCTTACTTGGATTCATATTCATTGATGGTACTACGCATAGTGTATTAAATGAATGTTGCACTATGGTATTGATTTAGCATGAGTATACATTACCATGTTGATATATTATTATTCCTTTGGTGGATGTTATTTCAAGTATCTATTATGTGCTTGAGTGTGTTTATATCAGCTGATCTTGGGGGGTATAATGGAATTCAATAAATTATTGATTTGTTCTATAAGTGATTGAAGGTTCATCATACCTGTGACCTCTCCCCCTCTGTGGCCATAGACTGGGGTTATAGCATCTGTATTGAGCCAAAAGCCTTACAGAGTTGCTACTATCTTATATGGTTCCCTGAAAAACGGGTCTTATAAGATGTGAATATGCTTAAGCAGTTCACAGGAGATGAGTTATAATCATAATTGTCTCGGTTATATGATATTAGTTCTGGTGGATATGCGTTCACAGAAATAGTGGAGTATTTACTTCCACAGTGGTACGACTTATGATTCAGACGGGAAAGGTAAACAAAGGTAACGGAAGGTGTTTACTGTTTTACCAATATGTGAGATGTACCTTGCTATGTGTTGCATCTTACTTGGCATATTGCTGCATTCATAATAGCTTGCTGAGATTTATTTTCACCCCTCTCCCTTTAATGTTTTTAGATCCTGAGACAGGCGGACCGGCCAAGTGAGGAAGGAAAGGAGTTTGGACGTGGTATTTTGGGATTGTCGGGGTATGTATAGGTTGGCATAGAAGACGTATTTTGGTATCATTCCTTTATGGAGTTTGTGTGTATAAAACTTAGTTTCTACGTTATAACTAAAGTCTTTTGTAATTGAAACAGGTTGTTACTTTTAAAGTTATTCAACTCTTCCTTTCATGTAAGAGGAATGTAGTTATTTTTAAATGGTTATGTTCAGTATGTTTAAGTTGTAAGTTAAATAAAAGTTTTAAAAAGTTTAGGTGGTTTGAGTTTTATTGGGGACGCTCTAGCTCGGAACACGGGTTAGGTTCCGGGTTGGGGTCCTTACAGTTGGTATCAAAGCTCGGTTAGAGTTCTCGGGTAGAGTCTAGCTGAGTGAGAGTGTGTGATAATTTACGCGAGTGTTTAATGCAGGAGTTTATTCAATGGCTGGAAATGAGGATGATCAGCATCAGGTTCCGGGCAATGTTGGTAATGCCGGGGGTGATGGAAATCCGAATGTTGAGACGATGAACATGTTCCAAGTATTTTTGCAAAATATGTCAACACAAGGGCAAGTACAGCAATATCAAGAAGGCAGATATGGGCATGGTTTGGAAAAGTTCGTCAAGATGACACCTCCAAGCTTTAATGGTGACCCAGATCCGGTGAAGGAGAAGAGATGGCTTGAAGCTATTTAAAAGATTTTCGCAGCGATGGAGAGTACAGATGAAAAAAAAGGTGAGATGCGCAGTCTTCAAGTTAGAAGGACCTGCAGAGCATTGGTGGCAAGTAGTGAAGGATGGCTGGAATCAGGACCTTACACCACAGACTTGGGAGAACTTCACACGCAATTTCCGAGATCATTTTATTCCAATGGTTACAAGAGATAAGAAGGAAGTTGAGTTTTTGAGATTTGAGCAAGGATCAATGACCGTGGCGCAGTACTCAGCAAGGTTTACGTAGTTAGCTCGCTATTGTCCACATTTGGTGCCGGAAGAAGAGAGACGGGTATATCGATTTGTGAAGGGATTAAGGCTAGAGTTCAGGAAACAGTTATTGACTCACGACTTCACAGATTTCCAGACAGCAGTGAATAAAGCCTATCGGATAGAGAATGATATTGACGAGCACCGGGGTAGATCTGAGGGTAGAAGTAGAAGTAAACAGATATTTCAAGGCCAAGGTTCTGGATATAGTAGAGGGCAACAGAGAGGATCAGCACCGGAGTTAGCGAGAGGAGAAGAAGTGGCGACTCCGACAACTCGTCCGACTTCAAGTCAGGTAAGTATTGTATGTGGTTATTGCAAGAAGATGGGTCATTCTGAAGACAAGTGTTGGAGTAAGCAATGGAAATGCATGAATTGTGGAGAAATGGGGCACTACAAGAAAAATTGTCCTGTATTTCATCAGAGGTTAGATTCGGGTGCCGGTCGAAGGGGGCAAAGAGGTGGAATGAAAAGGGACAATGAAGGGAATCCAAAAGGGAATGTGTAAAGTTGAATCCTTGTTTTGAGTCTTAGAGGGATAGATCCCTCAGTGGTCTTTAGAGGTATAATACATGTCTCAGAAGTAGGGGTCATACTATTATAGATCCCGGTTCATTTCATGCATGTTTGGCATTGCATTTTGCTTTAACGTGGCATATATTGCATAATATTTGTTTATGTGTTGGAGGTTTCTGCTCTTATGAGAGAGTACCTCGAAATTTCTTGATTTAACACAAGTGTGATGTGGTTTTAGCTGGGCATGTATTGCCAGTTGATTTGGTATGATTACCAATGTGTGATTTTGATGTATACTTGGCCTAGATTGGTTAAGTAGTGGCCATGCATTGATAGACTGTCGTATGAAGCGAGTCTTCTTTTCTATGCATAATTGGTTTATATGGTATTAGATACAGATAAGCCTTTATGTGGTATCCTTGTTATATATATGCATTAAAGATTGAAAAATTTTGGTTAAAGAGTGTGAAGATTAATTGGTATGTGATAGACTTGGGTAAGAAGTCTTCGAAAAATGTTATGTGCTAATTAGAAAAATTTTAGATGTGCTTTATCAGAATATTCCATGGCGGCAGTTGAAGAAGTGAAATTATGTATTGAGTTAATGTTAAAGTCTAATACCTATATCAAAAGTCTCTTATAGAGGGGAACTAGATATGATGCGGAGTTAATGAATAGGATTTTTAAACCTTATCTTGATAACTTTGTTGAATGCTTAATTGAAGTTGAGAAGAACGTAAAAATAAATTGTAAATTGTGTTATCTATTCTTCAAGAAAAGAATTTGTGTGTGAAGTGTAGTAATGGTGAGTTGGCTTGGGAATATTCCAATCATGAGTCCGTAGTTTCAGGGTTGAAAGGGGTACTACCAAGGGGAGTATCAATGGATTCTTGAGAATTGTATTATTGTTGATTTAGTTAACCTGGAAAGAGGTATCCACCATGTAAGATGCCCACAAGGTTGAATCGTATAGGTAGAGATGAAGAATAGGTTGACTGCTGATCTGAACCTTAACTGACTAATGGATGTGAGAACTTGGCGATTTTTAATTGCGCATCAAAGGAAGGTTAGTTTGTGATATTATGTAAAATGAAAAAGTGATAACTTATGTTAGAGGAAGTGAAACAGGCGTAGCAGAATTTTCTTATTTTCAACTTGGAAGTGACTAAGATTATTTTGCGTTTTACAAGTGGAAATTTGAATTATGTGCAACTAAATCTGAGATGTGTTACCGATCATCAAAGTTTAAGGTATTTGTTGGCTCGGAAGGAATTTAACAATAAGCAGAGGCGAGGGTTGAAATTATTAAAAAGACTTAAATTGTGTTACATCTTGCTACCCGGGGAGGTTATTGCGATTGCAAATGCGATTAGCCGAAAGGCTTATGTGTCAACAAGAATATCCTTTGAGTTGCAAGGTGAGATATTATTGCGAATATTCAAGTTACACTTATAGTATGGAGACCTTAGAGGAAGTTCAACTATGATTCAGAAT
Source organism: Adenophora triphylla var. japonica (assembly GCA_022495995.1). Lineage (NCBI taxonomy): Eukaryota > Viridiplantae > Streptophyta > Magnoliopsida > Asterales > Campanulaceae > Adenophora > Adenophora triphylla. The sequence goes on from JAFEMH010000219.1 coordinate 614,466, forward strand.
TTAAGAGGATTATCGGTTAGTTTCATGTGGGAAGACCAAGGATTTTGTATCGAATTGGGATGGAAATTTAACCCTCAACTCGGAATGTGCATACCGTTGCTGCAAGAGGTTAGAAGACCAGTTTTAGAGGAAGACCATAGATCTAGAATTGCGATTCATCAGGAAAGTTCGGAGAGGTATCAAGATTTGAAGAAGGATTAGAAGATTCGAATGGGAAAGCATTGCGATGGAATTTTGTAACTGGACTACCTTCAACGTCGATGAAGATGGGTGTGTTGGAGTAATAGTGGATGGATAGATCAAGTCGGTTTACTTTCTACTTATATCAACGAAGTATTCGAGGGAGAAATTAAAACATTGTGCATGCGGGAGATTGATTGATTTCGTGGAGCACCAATCAACATTTTACCAGATCGGGATCGAGGATTCATTGTACTTTTGGGAAGCTGGGTGCAAGGTTTTGAGTTCCAAGTCGAGTTTCAGTGATGCGTTTCATCCTCAGGCAGATGGGCAGACAGGGAAGACTATCCAGATTCTTGAGAATAAGTTGTGTGTTGTGTGATGGATTTCTTTTCAACTTGAGAAGTTTATTTAACCTTAGTGAGCTTGCGTATATGAGTAGATTTCAGTTCAATATTGAATTGGTAACGTATGGAACATTGTATGGAAGAAATTATCCTTATGATTCCTCATGTGTATGGAGTTCTTCAACTAATGATGATTAAGCGGATTTGACTTATAAGGGGAGGTCACCTTCTTTAATTGATCAGTAAGGTAAGCAAGTTTAAAATTCGGGACGAATTTTCTTTAAGGGGGAGTGAGTGTAACGACCCTAACCCTAGGCACTATTTTAGCATCATATTATATGCTTTTAATATTATTGTTAATATTATGTGTTCATTTTATATCTTTGATTTCTTATATTAGAATAAGATGATTGGGAAAATAAAATAAAGTCCATGGGGGAAGTATAATAATTGACAACAAATAAATGAGTGTAGTTAGGATTTCCTTTGGTGGAGAAAGGAAGTAAAGGGGTTAATTGCATTTCTTGAACATTGGGGGCTTTATTGTAGATATAGGAAAGCCTTACATTAAATTGGGTATGGGGGGCCATGCTTCCCCCTTAAATCCCTCACCCTTTCCTTCCTTTAGTCAAAGATTTCCATACTCTTCCCATACTTCTCCTATCCTCCTCATTCTTCCTTCACCATCTTCTTCCTCCTTCTTCCCAATTCCATGGAAACTCCTCATTGAAAGCCTCACTTTCCAAAGTTCCTAGAGCCTTCAAATCTTCTCCATTTTCCAATCCAATTGTACTTTTGTGCTTGGTGCCTTTAGGGGAGTTTATCAAGCTAAGAAGATCCTCATTTCATCCTAAAATTCTAAGGTGAGTTATTATGACTTTCCTTCCTCTAAATGCTCATGAAATATTTATTGTTGTTATTGTTGTTATATTGGTTATTTGATGCTTTGGAATCCTTATTGAAGTTGAGGAATTGGTTAATGGTATAGAATGATGTTATTGTCTAGGGAAGTTGATCAAAGTTTAAGAAGATGGGTTGAATAGATTAAAAAGGGTTAACTTGAAATGTGATAGTGAAATGGGTGGAAAATCAAGTGGTAAATGATCTAGGTTTAGGATAGGTTACTTTGGGTTGAAATGATTTAAAATGAAGTAGTAAACATTTGGAATTTTCTTCATGAGCACCTAAAATGGAAAGATTGATTAAGGGAAAAGAACTTTGGTAAAATGGGGTTTGAAATCTGAGCTTGCTGGAAAAGGGGCTTGGGCGGTCGCCCAAGTGGTGGTGTGCGGTCGCCCATGTGGGCAGTAACTTGTGTTCCCTTTGAAAACTCACTTGGGCGGTCGCCCAAGTGACATGGGCGGTCGCCCATGGCGCTAGAAACTCCACAGTCTCCTCTCTTGCTGATTTTTATTAATAACCACATGAAATGACCCCTAGTCATTATAAATTAGTAGAACCTAATCCAAACCGGATATGAATTAATCCTTTTTAACTTAGATTAAAGTAGAATACTTTGGCCACGCAACGACGTCTTATTTGATCAAAATGGATTAGTGGAAGTAGTTTAAATATTGTCCGGAAAATGGTTAATAGGCTTGATTCGTAACTTCACCAAAGTAGTTCAAACTTGGAAAGTAGATCTTGAACTTTTATTAAGGTTATTCGAGGTTGTATAATGACTATGTAGGAATGGTTTAGGATACATAGTGGCTTTACTTGCCCCATATCCTTGATGATTGGTTTGAATAGGGTAGAAGTTGTATGTTACACTATCGTGCTAGTTGGGAATGTGTATTTATCACATTGTTTCCTTATTATCCAAAGTGTGGATTTATATACTATGTGGTTAACTTGTTATCCCAAGTGTGGATATGTTCATTATATGGTTGCATTGCTATCCCAGGGGTGGATATGTGTATTATATGGTTGCATGGTTATCCCAAGTGTGGATATGTTTATCGTATGATTGTATTGTTATTCCATTTGTGGATTTATTGGTTATGTTGTACCTTACCTGGATTCATATTCATTGATGGTACTACGCATAGTGTATTAAATGAATGTTGCACTATGGTATTGATTTAGCATGAGTATACATTACCATGTTGATATATTATTATTCCTTTGGTGGATGTTATTTCAAGTATCTATTATGTGCTTGAGTGTGTTTATATCAGCTGATCTTGGGGGGTATAATGGAATTCAATCAATTATTGATTTGTTCTATAAGTGATTGAAGGTTCATCATACCTGTGACCTCTCCCCCTCTGTGGCCACAGACTGGGGTTATAGCATCTGTATTGAGCCAAAAGCCTTACAGAGTTGCTACTATCTTATATGGTTCCCTGAAAAACGGGTCTTATAAGATGTGAATATGCTTAAGCAGTTCACAGGAGATGAGTTATAATCATAACTGTCTCGGTTATATGATATTAGTTCTGGTGGATATGCATTCACAGAAATAGTGGAGTATTTACTTCCACAGTGGTACGACTTATGATTCAGACGGGAAAGGTAAACAAAGGTAACGGAAGGTGTTTATTGTTTTACCAATATGTGAGATGTACCTTGCTATGTGTTGCATCTTACTTGGCATATTGCTGCATTCATAATAGTTTGCTGAGATTTATTCTCACCCCTCTCCCTTTAATGTTTTTAGATCCTGAGACAGGCGGACTGGCCAAGTGAGGATGGAAAGGAGTTTGGACATGGTATTTTGGGATTGTCGGGGTACGTATAGGTTGGCGTAGAAGACGTATTTTGGTATCATTCCTTTATGGAGTTTGTGTTTATAAAACTTAGTTTCTACGTTATAACTAAAGTCTTTTGTAATTGAAACAGGTTGTTACTTTTAAAGTTATTCAACTCTTCCTTTCATGTAAGAGGAATGTAGTTATTTTTAAATGGTTATGTTCAGTATGTTTAAGTTGTAAGTTAAATAAAAGTTTTAAAAAGTTTAGATGGTTTGAGTTCTATTGGGGACGCTCTAGCTCGGGACACGGGTTAGGTTCCGGGTTGGGGTCCTCACATGACTGGAGTGTCAAATCCGTGGTCGCTATCTAGTACTGTTCAGTGTTGGATTTGGTTGATAGAGTGTTGGGGAAGTACACACTAGTATGGCCAGTGTTCGACAATGTGATGCTGTCAGATATGAAATGAGAGTTTAGGAAATTTATCATTCGAATCAAAGATACGTTAAAAAATGGAAGGAAGGGGTGGAGATTTGGTGCTATTTTTCGAATAAGATGGAGCCACTATTTTTTTTTGAGCCTTGCCCATCTCGAGTCAAGCCCCTTTTTTGTAAGATGGAGCCACTATAGATGTATGTAGGTGTGGCGCGCTGTGAGGGGAATGGGGGAAAGAATGGAGAAGGGACGATACTAGCTGATGATGCACACGAGCCAAGCCCGCGAGCCAAGCCCGCCCCGACCTGCCTGTCAGGCAGACTAACCCAACCTGTTGCCTTCTTGCCCGCGAGCCAAGCCCGCCCCGACCTGCCTGTCATGGTGGTACCCGACCTGCTGCGTTTGCCCGTTTAAATGGGTAGGCAGATCTGAATAGGCTTTTTGTTTTTTTGTTTTTTTTATTCTGGAAAATGCAAGAAACTATTCTAAAAAATATATATTTTGCCTAAATCTTTAATAAAAAAATATAAAAATATCAAATGCCTTAAAAATGTACTCTATTTAATAATTAATTTAAAAAACATTTATAAGTATATTTATTGTATAACAATTAATAAAAATATTAAAGTAATTGAATAAGTACATATAATAGAAATAAAGATGTGAAATGAACTCTACTTTTATTAGATTGATCAAACAAAATACAACAAAACGATTAAGCATAGTTCTAATATTACAATCCGGTAGGGGTAAGAAGATCACGTGCGGTGTTTATTAACGTGTCTTTTTAAATGAGAGGTACCCCTTTTTGATGGACATGTTAGATGTATTTTACAAATTTGCACTCGAAATAGGATTTATCGGTTACATAATGATTAATAATAATCTTAAACCCCCTACTTGGACGGAATGGGCGCTTTAGGCCCCGTAGGTACATTTGTAGTAGCAAGAGTTTCATCGGTAACTCGAATATTATCTTCAATAAATCACGCCATTTATACCTAATTAAAGAAATAAGTATTAACACTTCTAAATATAGAAAATAAATCTAAGCAATAACTTGAAATTAAAATGTGAAATGAACTTGACTTTCATTAAATTAACCCAACAAGCTACAACAAAATATTAAACAAAGTCTTAATTAAACAATCTAAGAAAATAAAATATTAAATACAAATACAAATACAAATACATCCATAGTTTTGAAAATCTACTAGTATCCATCCATAGTATAATCTCCTTCAAATGTGTCTTCTTCGGCGATCACATCTTTGTCACGTTGAAGCTCCCGATCATTTCATTGCTTCCTTAGGGATGCTTCGTCCCAATCGCCAAGACAAATACGACACTCCATGAGCTTCAGAGAAAGTTGGTTCCTCATTGGCGTAACAACTCTTTAATCAGTACTAAAAGCGAATTTTGAGGCCACCGTAGACACTGGAGGGGTAAGAAGATCACGTGCCATGATGGAAATTATAGATAAACAGTTTGATGTGTTTTACACCATTGGAGGATATCTAGGTTCTCATATATGAACCAGTAGGGGAAAATACATACTTTCTAAATATTGTGCCAACTCATTAACCCTTTCTGTAGAAGGTCTTCCACATCCATCAAATCCTTTCTTGAAGAAATTCCAACCAAATTTTGGCATCTTTAATTTTCCCTTTTTGTTCGTATCGGCCCTTTCTTCATTTGTTGAAAGTTTTGCACTATAATAGGCGTACAATTGAAACAGTAGGGAGTCAACTTCTTTATGTTTCTTCCCCTCCAATGATTCTACTTCCAATTTTATAAGATTAGGTCTCATGATTTCGTAAAAAGCAAAGAGAAAGCTCCATAGATTATCATGCTTCATCCTCGTATCCATCGCGGTCGCCAATAAAGAAAGTATGCGATAATCAGAGCAATACTTTGAAAATTTATTTTCCATATCCGTAACGGCATCGGAAAATCTCTCATACTCTCTATTGTTCACAATGAGAAGACTTAAGCTGTAAAGCTCAAGGCATAAGAGATGACTTTTGGGGTAGTAAGTTCTCGAAGGTACTTTGGTTGCCCTATAGAAAGGCTGAAGCAATCCCACAAGTTACGAGGCTATAGCCAAGTCTTCCTCACTAACTTGACGGTCCGTTTGATAGATGTCGAAGTATTCAGTGATCACAACTTTATACTCGAGCGCTATTTCCAACATTGTATAAGTCAAGTTCCACTTGATATCTTCGGTTGTTTTAGGTTTCAAAAACTTCTTCCCCACAACATGGCACATCTCCATCTATTTTATTAGCCTTTGGTCGGATCTCTTTATGGTAATACAAGTTTGGTTAATGTTGTTTATGGTGTGGCATAGTGAGCTAAGCAAATCATGAACACATAGGTTGAGAATGTAGCAAACACACCTAACATGAAACAACTTGCCTTCTAGGAGATAATTAAGAGATTGAATCATCAATGTGCCGGTATTGGTGTTATAGGTGGCGTTATCATATGAGCAGGAGAGAATTTTATCCGTGGTAACATACTCACCCAAAACATTGAGAATGTAAGTAGTGTATTGCCTAGCTGTATATGGTATGTCATGGTTCAGAATGAAATGCTTCTCTTTTGTAACAATCAATCCCCATCCATCCAATGAGCGGTAATACAAGTAAATTTCTCAGCAGTAGAACTATGATTAGCTTTCCAACCATCGGTTGACAAGAAAATACATCCCTTATGGCTTTGGAGGAGATTGGCTAAGGCAAGTATTCCGGATTGGAAGAGAATTTTAATATGCCTTGTGATGGTAGTTCAGGACATTGGTTCGAATCTAGGGTTGAGAGTTTTGTAAACATGGTGAAATATCTCATCTCCCGAAAGTGACAAGGGTAATCGAGAACTCACAATAAACATGGCTATGATATCAACATTGACTTTGGGGTAGGTGACGCAACGTATGTTGAGTTTGGTTAGGGTTATCATCCTCACCTTTTGCATGGTTTTCAGTGTGCCTCTTTAGCTGAGAGGTACCCTTTTGCCTGGACGAGCTAGGTGTTTTTTTTACAAATTTTGCACTCGACTTTTTCTTCACCACAATCATTGACAATAATGATAAAATATACCTCATACTAGGAAGTTTTAGGTTCCCTACCCTTCCCCTTACCCTTAATATCGCTACGAATATGAAGACTAGTCGTTGACTCACCCATATTAGGTAGATTTGTACTAGCAAGAGTTTCAATGGTAACTCGAATATCATCCTCATATTCAAAAGAAAAGGTAGGAGTAGGACCAGGGGTGAAATGACCGGGACAAGGAGAGGTCATCACTGGATTTGAATTATCATTGATTATATCAATCATCAATTGTTTATTGTCAATGTTTTGTGATTGTTGGTATAGTCGTGGTGATGGAGGGGCAAATACCTTCAACAAAACCCACTACCTAACTAAAGAAAAGAGTATTTTAAGACTGAAATATCAAATTTAAAATATTAGTCTGTTTCATATATTTTTTGGAAATTAAAGAGTTAATAATAAGCATTAATGCTTGATGATTTTTCTTATTACATTGTAATTATATGATTGGCCTTATGAGTGTTCAACTATTAAAATACACATGGTCATTTATTAAAATATCCATGATCAACTAATAATAAATATTATTTTATAAATAATAATAAAATTGACGAAAATTCATCCTTCCAAAAAACCAAATTCTAGCAATAATAATAAAATTGACAAAATTTGTAGATAATAATAAAATACATAATATAGTAACAACTTAAAAATATAAAATTACCTCTACCGATTTCTTCTCGAATACAAATTACCCAACTATCTTTATTTTTCGAAACAATTTATTTGAAAATCCAAAAAATTATATTTTAGGAATAATTTCAAGAGTTGGGACTTGTGACTGGACTAGAGACTTGGTATTGGGGGATTGTGAATTGAGAGTATTTGATGATTGTTTTGGTGTGAAAAATAATGAAAGTGGCACACATATTTATACTAAATCAAAATAATTTTTGGATCAAAATTACTCCTAAAAAATTGTTAGGAGGGGTTAAAATAAAAAAACTGTAAAAAAATTAATTTATGCCCAGGCTGGGTTTAGCGGGCTTGGTGGCGGGCTAGCGTGTCGACCAACAAAATGTTCATCATCAATGCTAGCGATGGTGGCTGGTGTGAAGGGTGACTCTTGTTTCGGCACCTTTGGAGTAAAAGAGATATCAGGAATTAGGAGTGTCGTTATTCACAATGTTATTTAATAAGTACACCCACCATTTAAGTTATTATAAAAGAGGTTATTCCCCTAGGATCCCTCATGTAATCTCTAAATAATAAAAAGGACAAGTATTTTAATATATCTAAGGCCCTGTTTGTTTCACCGTAAAACATTTTTCGGAAAACATTTTTCGTAAAATAACTCGTTTTCCGTTGTTTGGTTGTTTTTCGAAAAATCGTAAAACATTTTCCGTTGTTTGGTTGTTTTCCGGAAAATGTTTTCCGTAAAATAACTCGTTTTCCGTAAAATAACTCGTTTTCCGGTCTTTGGATGTTTTCCGAAAAATGTTTTCCGTAAAATAACACGTTTTCCGTTGTTTGGTTGTTTTCCGAAAAATGGAGAAAGTTTTTTTCGGAAAACATTTTACGCCCTTCCTAAGTAAAACGACTTACTGACCTTGTCCTAAGTAAAACATTTTCCGAAAAATGGTGTCCTTCATGTACAACTCATATTTCACAAGGTACAACATTCTACTTCCTCATTCTAATAATAATAATAATAATAATAATAATAATAATAATAATAATAATAATAATAATAATAATAATAATAATAATAATAATAATAATAATAATAATAAAATAAAAAAATAATTAAAAATAGTAAAATAATAATAATAATTATAAAATAAAAATAAAAAAAAAATAATAAAAATAATAAAAATAATAAATAAATAATAAATAAAAATAATAATAATAATAATAAAATAAATAATAATAATAAATAATAATAATAATAATAATAATAAATAAATAAATAAAGTAAAATAAACTAAAATAATAATAATAATAATAATAATAATAATAATAATAAAAATAAAAATAAAAAATAAATAAAAATAATAAAAATAATAAAATAATAAAATAATAACAATAAAAAAATAATAAAAATAATAAAAATAATAAAAATAATAAAAAATAAAAAAATAAAAAAATAAAAATAAAAATAATAAAATAAAATAATAATAATAATAATAAAAAAAATAATAATAATAATAAATAATAAAAAAATATAATAATAATAATAATAATAATAATAATAATAATAATAATAATAATAATAATAATAATAATAATAATAATAATAATAATAATAATAATAATAATAATAATAATAATAATAATAATAATAATAATAATAATAATAATAATAATAATAATAATAATAATAATAATAATAATAATAATAATAATAATAATAATAATAATAATAATAATAATAATAATAATAATAATAATAATAATAATAATAATAATAATAATAATAATAATAATAATAATAATAATAATAATAATAATAATAATAATAATAATAATAATAATAATAATAATAATAATAATAATAATAATAATAATAATAATAATAATAATAATAATAATAATAATAATAATAATAATAATAATAATAATAATAATAATAATAATAATAATAATAATAATAATAATAATAATAATAATAATAATAATAATAATAATAATAATAATAATAATAATAATAATAATAATAATAATAATAATAATAATAATAATAATAATAATAATAATAATAATAATAATAATAATAATAATAATAATAATAATAATAATAATAATAATAATAATAATAATAATAATAATAATAATAATAATAATAATAATAATAATAATAATAATAATAATAATAATAATAATAATAATAATAATAATAATAATAATAATAATAATAATAATAATAATAATAATAATAATAATAATAATAATAATAATAATAATAATAATAATAATAATAATAATAATAATAATAATAATAATAATAATAATAATAATAATAATAATAATAATAATAATAATAATAATAATAATAATAATAATAATAATAATAATAATAATAATAATAATAATAATAATAATAATAATAATAATAATAATCATAAGTAAAACATTTTCTTAAGTAAAATATTTTACGCCGTAATACATTTTACGCTCTTCCTAAGTAAAATATTAGGAAAATGTTTTACGTCGAAATAAAGGGAGTCTGAGTCTAATAGATTAGGTCAAATCAAATTTTCTTAGACAACCCCAGCCTTATTTTAAACAAAAACCCCTCCCAATTAACGCAACACACACTCACTTTCTCGCTACTCTCCACCTCTGACCACCCTCCTCCCCTCTCCTTCCCTCCCCCTTTCAGCCACCGCTACAACTCCATCTTGTTTGGGTGAGTCCCACGCTACCTGCAATTTCTCCCAAAACCAAATATCATAACCATTCCAAAATCCACCAAACTTTTCGTAACCAAACCCCAACTCACCGTGATCACTGAATCTCCAACCGTTCCGTCACTGGGAAACTCCATTTCCACCTCGTTTCCATAATTGCGCCGCCTTGCGACAGGTCCAGATTTTGGATCTGAATTCAAAGTCTACGTAAATGAGGAGGTAAATTCAGCTCTACTTTCTCATTCATCTCTTTAATTGAATTCTACGGATGTGATTTGGATCTGGGTTTGTTAATTTTTTGGTAGACCTGGAGATGGAAATATGATCAAGAAAGGACATCATCGTCACCAGCTGAAGCAGCAATTTAGTGGTGGAGTTAAGGGACTTTTTGGAAGGATACTTCTGGTTGCAATTGTACTCGTGATTTGCTCCCTCTCATTTATGTTTACCACTAGGACTAACTTTTCATCTCCTGCTCCATCTGAGGTCACTCCTCAATTTCCTTCTCATACTGTTTTTGTTTTCATACTGTAAGATCAAATGTTGCACTAATATTTTTGGAATCATTGTTAAATCAAGCAATACAATGGCTGAAATTCATCCTTGGGCAAAAGAGTCCTATATGATATGTTAATTTCATAAGTAATTTGAAAGGCAACCATATCCGCAAACAAGTAACAATTATTAAAGAATTGTTAGTTGCACTTAGAGTAGTAATGTTAGAACATTGAAAGAATTATAAGCTTACTTTTTGAGCCCTTATTAATGTAGAACTCTTTGAGGTGGACCCTAGGGAGCATCCACTTATTCCAAAAGAAGAGGCACACTTTCCCATTTGTTTGTCCCAAAAGAAGAGGGATGTTTATGTTAAGATTCTTGACCAATACGCTAAAGCCACATGATTGATGGAACACAGTAGATCAGATATCTTAAACTTTAGTCCCTACCTCAATTTGTCCTTCCCTAATCCCATACTTAAGTTGGGTCCTACCCAGTGGCGGAGCCAGGAATTTACGAAAGGGAGGGGGGCAAGAATTTTAGGAACAAAGGGTATGAGAATGGGGAGCCCCCGAAATTTTTTTGGCTGTTGGCATATATACCGTAACTGAGAGAACCCCCATTCGACACCGGTTTCAAACAGAGGCTCTCACACAGGCTTACAACCTTTTACAAGAAGTGAACCAAAGAGGGTATAGAGAGGTAGCATAGAGGGAACAAAACAGCAGAGACAATTTTATGCCAAAATTGTTCTTTTGTATTCCCTCCGTCCCAGACCAAGGGTCCTCGGGTTGGATTTCACGTTTCTTAAGAATTTTTTTAAAAAATGAATAAAGAATTGTAAGTGGGTAGAAGATTAGAGGAGAGAGAATGTAAAAGTTAAATGTGGGGTATGGAATAGTAGTTAATGATTGTTTTTTTTGTAAATATGTTAAACTTTATAAGGGTATATAATCATTATTTTTTTGTAAATATATTAAATTATAAGGGTATAAATATATTCAAAACTTGCCATTTATGGAAGGGACTCTTGAAGTGGGACGGACCAAAAGGAAAAGTAGGACCCTTGAAGTGGGACGGAGGGAGTAATATTTATCCATGTTTAGAGGTAACCTAGAAAAAAAAAGAGAGAGAAAAAGATTCAGCCATGTTTGAAGAGAAAGAAACAGAGAATTAAGCCATGTTCTACTCTTAAAGACTTGCTCTTACCGGTTCCATTGTTGATATTTCAACAACCCAACATTGTTTAAAAATCTCAATTGAGTTGAGAATTCCAAAATTCAAATCAAAACCAAAATAAAATCCTAACCCTAATTGAGAAATCAACATAATAAAGTTTAAAAATCGACAAAGATGAAGCTCTTACCTAAATATTTGAATAGAGAAGAATCAAGGAGATTAAATTTCAGCAAATCCTTGAATCGTATCGTAGTAATTGCTTCATCCCCTTCGTCGTTCGTCCCTTTCGTCTCGTCGCAAGCGTTGTTTTTATTTTGACTTTATTTTGCCTGAAACATATATTTATACTTACCCATGTAAACGACGTCGTTTGCCAAAAAAAAAAAATTGAGGAGGGGCTACTGCCTTGCTTACCCCTGAGTACCTCCGCCTCTGGTCCTACCCATAAACTTAAAAATCCACCATGCTCTAAATTCGTTGTCTCGACAACTCTTACTCTAGGTAGCTTCCACACTCTTAGCAGAAGGTAGCCATATCTCTTAGACGACTCACATTCTTCTCTAGGTAACCCTCTCCTAAGTAGCCTTTTCTGTGACTTGAACCAGTAACAGGGTGCATGTGCTCTGATAACAAATGTTAAGATCCTTGACCAATACACCAAAGGCTATGTGACTAATGGAACGTGTTAGATCAATTTTCTTAAACTTGAGTCTCATACCTCAAGTTGATCCCACCAAATCCCATACTTAGGTTGGGTCCTACCCATTATCATAGCATCCTGATCAGGAATTAAGCTATTGGTATGATGATGTCTGTCTAGTAGTTCGTGGGCAAGATTCATCAAGTACAATAAGTAAAAATAGTTTAGACTATCGACACACTTTATTGGTTTTTTAGGTTTAAGCATTATATTAGCTTAATATAGAATTTGTGTTCATCTTCGAGGAAGAGGTGCTTTACCATTGACATCATTTTAGAGTGTGGTTGGATCATGGATGATCATCAATTTGGGGGGTTTTGTTATCAATTTTATGTGTTTTTGTTTTTGATCCACATAATCTTCATAGGAGAAAGACTGCATTTTTGCTATCATTTGGTTCAAATTTCTATAGATGGGTCTTAGGGTCCACGTTGATGCTTTAGTTTCTATTTTAACAGTAGAGAATGATAACCCTATCCTAGATGCGATGATATATGTACAGTTTTAATTATTTCACATATTGGTTAGCCGATGTTGCAAATTTTAGGTTTCCAGGTTACCTTAGATATCAGTTTCCATTAGCGACAATCTCTTAAAGTACATGTGTACCATCTATTCATCTAGGTTTCCATTAGACATATCTCAATGAGAATGTGTCAGGATTTCTAGTGCTGATTAATACACATGTCTCAACAAACCATACAAGTTTCAAACCGCTTGATGATCATGAATCTGTTGAGGTGGGTGCTTTGAGTCTTTATCACGCGTTCAATTGTCTCGTAACCAAGGTTCTAGAATATGGGTTCTTAACGGGTTAGGTGAATATTCTTGCAAATATTTCATGTTCATGATTTGTACCCCCTAATCCTTTTCTTTTCTCCCTTGTATCATTTATTTAGAAGTCTAAAACTCCCTTCAATTATGTAGGCTATAGTGCTTAATAAGCTAACCACTAATGACAAGCTGCACATTCGTCGGCCTCTAAAATGTATTTCGCCTGGTGTGTGAATTTCAAGCTTTCAGACGAATCTCATTACCATATTTTTCTCCATTGCACCATGGCTTGTTATTGGAATCGTCTTTTTGAGGTGGCGGGAGAACATTGAGCGAGCCCTATCTCGTTGTACTTTTTTTTGTAAATTTATTTTAAGAGGATTTGAGAAAGGCAAAGATGTAGTACATTTATGAGATTGCGGGGTGTTAGTTGTCTTGTGGTGTCATATATGGAGAGGAATAACAGGATCTTTCGAAATCATCATCATCCGAAAATTTCTATTGCTTCTCTTTGGTCATCTGCTTACGGGATTTTCGGAAATTGTCGGTCTGACTTGAAATGAGACTTGACGGCTGCGATTATTTAGATCTTATTGCTTATGTTGTTTTTTCATTCTCTTGTATTCTTTGATGGATATCTTATCCGTCTCTTGTATATTCTTCTCTTTAATCTATTACACTTCTTTTCCTATGAAAAAGAAATTATTTCATGTTTTACAATATTTTGCTTTTTTGACACGGGACTGGAATAAACGCAGAAGACAAACGCTCTTCGTACGAAAGAAAATTTGTATAAGTACACAATTATCAGTAAAAACAATGTTGATTACAATAAAAGTAAGGCATATTTATTGGCCTTAGAGAATACATGAAAGGGTATTAATCCCAAAGGTTACATCTGTTGAACACATCTATAGGGAAAGGTATGTCTATTGCCAAGTAACTGCTTTGCTGGTTTGAAATTCTACTGCAGAATACTTATATTTCAATCTGTTCCATATAACTTTTAAAATAGAACACATGATAGGTTACTGCAGGAGTGGATAATAAAGGTGGAGAGATGCCAATTCAAGTTCGGGATGCATAGCAATGGTTGTGATTCTTTGTTCATCGGTTCAAGTTCGCACAAAAGTCCGCGAAAATTTATTCATCAGTGTCATCGCCAGTTCGATCCTTTTAATCGGTTGAAGGCAGGCAGTGGGGCTAAGATTCGTTTTTGGAAAGGCACTTGGGCTTGTAATTCCTCTTTTTACGAGAGTTTTATCCTCGTTTGTATCATCTTTCGTTATTTCATTGGGCCCCTATTGTTGATGTCCAAGAGCCTGGGGAGGGGGTGATGATATTTCTTGGAATTTCCATTTCTTTCGTAATCTGAATGATATAGAAGCTGATGATGCTATTGCTCTTCTCTGTTCTATGGCCCATGTTCATATGTCCACTAATTCAAATTCGCGTGTTTGGTCTTTAGAGGGATGTGGAAATTATTCTCGTAAATCTTTTCTAAATTTCTTGATCCGAATCCCTACTCCATCTCCCTTTTCTATCTCGTCGTATTTTTGGAAATCTAAGTCTCCTTTCAAAATTCGGGCATTTATGTGGATTCTAGTTTTTGATAAACTCAATACTAATGACAAGTTGCAGATTCGCATGCTCATCAAATGCCCATCGCCAATTGGTGTGTGAATTGCATAGAGTCCGATGAAACACATTACCATCTCTTTCTTAATTGTAATACCGCTCGCTATCTTTGGAATTGTTTGTTTCAAGTGGTTGAAGAAGGGTGGGTAAGTTCACATGGTTTGGTAAAGGAGGAGAAGCGAAAATTTTATGGGATTGTGGGCTATTTGCAGTGTGTTGGTGTCTTTGGATGGAGAGAAACTCAAGGATTTTTAAGAATAAGTTTTTATCGAGTGTCTCTTGTGGGATAAAATGGTGGCCTTAGCCTCTCTTTGGGCCCATAGTTGTGAAAGGCTAGCGCCTACCTCGCCCGCCTCGCTTTTTTGGCGCCTTTATGGGTGGACTGCCTTTTGGTTTTACGGCGGGCTATTGTGCGCCTTTTTGTCCCGGGCGACACTTTTCTTGTTTATGACGAGAGGCATGAGACGTCCGCCTTTGTCAAAAGGCATAGTAGGCGTATGCGTAATGTTAATTTGAGCCATTTTATAATTTTATTTTTAATGTTTTGACTTAGAATGCGTTGTTTTGGGAAAACATGTGGTAAAGATAGCTAGGCGTGCAAGAGAAAGAAAGATATCCGTAGTTTCTCTCAAGCGATCGAAAGAAAATAAGTGCGATAAACAACAAATCGAATTAGAACGTTGACAAATAAGTGCAACAAAAACACTACTGATAAATTGCACATACTTGTTTTTAACCGGAGGTTTGCAATTTTTATTTTGTTTACTTATTAACTTTGTTTTTTCTCTTTAGTCTTTACTTTAGTTCTCCTTTTGTTATTTAAGGTTTTAAGTATCTTTAAATTCATCTCTAGGTATAGAATTTTACGTATGAAATTTCATATTAGAATTTTATTATTTTCACATTATTAAACGACTACTTCTTTGCTTTTAAACGACTACTTGTTTAGCTATTTTGAACATCAAATGTATTTTTTGACTTAGACTTCTCACTTTTGTGGTTTTAACTGTGTTAAGTTGCTATTACATGCGGAATTGTGACTTTTATTTAATGAAAAATCTTGTTCATAACATGTTAAAGCTTTGTTTATTATATGTTACTTATAAATTATTTTACTATTTCTATTTGTTATTTTACCGCCTTGCTCGCCTTTCGGCCACCTTTCAACCGCCTCACCTTTCGCCTTTTCTAGGAACCTCCCGCCCACCTCTCGCCTTTAACAATTATGTTTCGGCCTATGCAAATGGTGCTTTCCGAGGGTTATCGTTGAATGTTTTGAAGAGTGATTGGGTCACTTCCATCACCTAGTTGTAGCTTCTTGTTTTTTTTCTTTCCTTTTTAGATGGACTGTTTGTTCATCCTTTGTAAATTGGATTTTATATAATACAATCTTCTTTCTTATCTAAAAAAGTGTTTGGCCATGTATTTCTATCCTTAGGAAATCTCTACTCAACTCAACCAGGTGTGGGAAAAAAAACAAACTCAACCAGGTGTTAGTCCCAGTCATTTGGGGTCAGCTACATGAATCCTTCTCTATTTAATTCAGCCAAAAGCTTAGTCATCACATAATCCACACTTATTTATATAATTCATTATTAGTGATGTGCTTGTTAGTTTTTTGTCTTCCCAACTTCTAGTCTTGTCATATGATACCATCACACTTTGTATAAAGGTATGCTTAGCAGCCTTAGCTTTCCATTATCCCAACTGTCTTAAATTCTCTTCTCTCATTTTATCTGGCATTGGGGGTGATTCTTATGGTCTTGCTGATTAGTACACCATGAATTATGTCTTTCCTAGAGTAATACCCTTATACGGTATGCGCCCGTTCCCTATCTCTAATGGAGGAGGGTTGCATTGAGTAGCCTAACACCCAGCATAAATCTGTCAGATTAGATCACAATAAACATGGAACTAGAACTTTTTTGCGTAAACCCTGGGAGCACTCATAACATAAATACTATGTTAAATGTTACATAATTGATGGAGAAAATCTCTCTCTTATTATAATACCTAGCAAGTGCACTAGTTATCAATATGTATATGCAAAAAGCAAGAGTCAAATCCAAAGGAACTATGGTGGAACAAGTCTATTAGTGTAACAAGTAACCAAAAAGGGGGTTTGTTTGGTTGAATTATTATTAATCTAAGAATGCAAAATAAAACAATTAAAGATAACAAAGATGCAAGGGATTCATGGATTGGGGATCATAACAATTGTCTATTTATGCTTTTTAAATCATGTAAAAGGAATTTAATCTCATTCTTGTGTTCGTTCACAAAAATATAAAGTTAAGATATTAATCTTTCGTGAATTCGATAAAAACATTAGAACCCTAATATCTCTATCTTATTTATATATTCCGTGAAGTCAATATAAACATTCAAGAAATTCAATTAAGAACACAAGAACATAAGAATCTAGATTCTTATGTTCTTAACAATGGTCAATGTATAAATCATCCATGTGAGTGAAACGATTTATACCCAAATAGATTTAAAGGCCAAATGTATCTTAACATACAATTGAAACCTAAGAATGATCTTGAAGAATGTTCTTGAAGAATGTTGAGAAGAACAAGAATGAGAGAGAGATATGAAGAATCAAATCAATAGCATAACGATCCAATTGTTACTTACATCCACGAATCAAATAATTTAGCCTCGAAGGGCCATTAACAATGGAAGCATAAAACCTTTTTCTTGAATATTCAAAATAAATAAAAACCTAATTTTTAATTTTAATATATGATAAGTGAGAAGAAGAGATAATAAGGAGATACAAAAATCTAGTATAGGGTCCTTCATATAGCAGGAGGGAGGAGGGATTCTTAATTTACAGCCAAAATAGGTCAATTCCGAGTCAAATTTCGATTTAGCCGAAAATTCGTCACTAATCAGTCACAAATTCCTTTGAAATTGCCTTCAATATGGAAACGGACCGGAATTCGTCACAAAAATTCCGTCTCTAAACTAATGGAGTGGTCGCCCCAACCTGGCCGCGCGTTCGCCCCTTGTTACTGCCCAAACTGCGCGACCGCCCTCTTTTATGGTGCGGTCGCTCGGCCTTTCCTCTGCCGTGTTGATGCAGCCGTTCCTTCCGGCATTGAGGCCATCCTTCCTAGCACGTGCGGCTAAGCTTCTATTTCAGTTGCAGTTCCTCCTTTTTCAAACTTCTGCACTTTGGTCCCTAAACTTTCAAACACAGCTCAACTCCTCCATTTTCTGCCTAATTGTACTTCAGCCCCTGTACTTTCAAAACACTAACAAATTCATTAAATTCCCAAGATTTTGAGCACAAAATAAGCTTGGAAACATATCTTTTAGATGGGTAAAACCACATACATCAAATACCCCCAAACTTATCTTTTGCTCGTCCTCGAGTAAAACAAAAACTTAAAACAAAATAAAAACTAACTAACTAATTAAAACAAATAAAATATTTTTGGATTGTTCAATTCATATAGTAGGTTGTTGGCACGACAAGTGTCAGATCTTTTCAACACATAATCTACGAGTATCATCATGGACATGTGATTATATTTACATTGATGCATCTAACTTGCAATTCTGCACAACAATAATGATAATATGAATGAATAAATGGGTGATCAATGTTAACAAATTAAGATATTTTATAGGGTCACTTGTGTTATGCTCTAAATCAAAGATAATAAGATAAATTTCTACCCAAGGCCACTCATATGCATGTTTAAACATAACTGTCAACCCGACTACTGTTTAAGGATCAAATATGGCTTTAAAGCTTGTAATGTATCGCGACAATCGCGGGTTAGGTTCAAGGTTCCAAATGAAGATAAGGACATATGAAGTCAAGTAGTGAAACTAGAGAGTATTCAACACATATCCTCACTTTGAAAATATATCTCCGCTCCACGCCAACCCATTAATTCAACTCC
This sequence comes from Adenophora triphylla var. japonica, assembly GCA_022495995.1. Lineage (NCBI taxonomy): Eukaryota > Viridiplantae > Streptophyta > Magnoliopsida > Asterales > Campanulaceae > Adenophora > Adenophora triphylla. The sequence goes on from JAFEMH010000219.1 coordinate 633,296, forward strand.
CAAACTTATGTTTTTGCATATTTTCTCACAAAGGGTTAATCACCTTTCTTTCTTTTTGGTCACTTTCCACTTCAACATTAGAGAGGGCAAGGCTTTCTTTTTAGATTTTTTTTTGCTTTGCACATATATATTATGAATAATATGCATTAAATATTTTGCTCAAGCTCCTCTTTTTCAATATATAACATGACCTTTTCTTTCTTTTGATGACAACTTCCCACTCAACCATTAATTTTCAAACATAACCCACAATTTCCCATTCATTTTATAGTTTCATCTTCTTGAAAAGATGAGAAAATAGTGTATAAGTGTAAATGGTAGGATGATGTAGGTACAAAAGAAGGCGAATGGTGGTATAAGATAACCTACCAACTTGTGAGAGATTCCATTATTTTTCAAGCTCAAAAGGGGTTCTAGCAGAAATTTTATAAGTGACTAGAAAGTTAAAGGCTCACAAATAGGGTTCAACGAAAATAGCCAAATATCACTTCCCGAATAGCCTAATTGATGTGTTATTGACAGTCATGCAAACATGTTATAGGGACCCCAAGAATGTCAAAGTGATCCTATAAAGGTCTTTTAAATTGGTAACAGTGATCAAGAAATATAGTATGGAAGTGAAAGGTGCAGTAATTATACTTTACATGTTTCAATGCAATTATATCCCCATATTGATAATAACACTCAAATGTTATGTCAAATGTTACATACTTGATGGAGGAAATCTCCCTCTTATTATAATACCTAGCAAGTACACTAGTTATCAATATAGTATATGCACAAAGCAAGAGTCGAATACAAAGAAACTATGGTGGAACAAGTCTATTAGTGTAACAAGTAACCAAAAGGGGGTTTGTTTGGTTGAATTACTATTAATCTAATAAAGCAAAATAAAACAATTATAGATAACAAAGATGGAAGGGATTCATGGATTGGGGATCATAACAATTGTCTCTTTATGATTTTTAAATCATGTAAAAGGAATTCAATCTCATTCTTTGGTTCGTTCAAAAAAATATAGAGTTAAAATGTTAATATCTTTCGTGAAGTTGATAAGAATATTAGAACCCTAATATCTCTATCTTGTTTATATATTCCGTGAAGTCAATATAACATTCACGAGATTCAATTAAGAACACAATAATCTAGATTCATTGATTTCCGTGAAGTACTCAATTAAATCTAATCCTCTCAACAATGGTCAATGTATAAATCATTCATGTTAGTGAAACGATTTATACCCAAATAGATTCAAAGGCCAAAAGTATCTTAACATACAATTGAAACCTAAGAATGATCTTGAAGAATGTTGAGAAGAACAAGATTGAGAGAGAGATAGGAAAAATTAAATCAATTGTATAACGATCCACTTGTTACTTACCTCAATTCACGAATCAAATAATTTAGCTTCGAATGGCCATTAACAATAAAAACATAAAACCTTGTTTTTGAATATTCAATATAAATAAAAACCTAATTTTTAATTGTAATATATGATAACGGAGAATAAGAGATAATAAGGAGATACAAAAATCTAGTCTAGGGTCCTTTATATAGTAGGAGGGAGGAGGAATTCTTAATTTACATAACCAAAATAGGTCAATTCCTAGTCAAATTTGGATTTAGTCGAAAATCCGTCACTAATCAGTCACAGATTCCTTTGGAATTGCCTTCAATCCGGAGACGGACCGGAATCCGTCACAAAAATTCCGTCTCTAAACCAATGGAGTGGTCTCCCAACCTGGCCGCGCGTTCGCCCCTTGTTACCGCCCAAACTGCGCGACTGCCCTGTTTATGGTGCGGCGCTCGGCCTTTCCTCTGCCGTGTTGATGTGGCCGTTCCTGCATTGCGGCCCTCCTTCCTAGCACGTTCGGCCAAGCTTCTGTTTCAGCTGCAGTTTCTCCTTTTACAATTTTCTGCACTTTGGTCCCTAAACTTTCAAACACAGCTTAACTCCTCCATTTTCTGCCTAATTGCACTTCAGCCCCTGGACTTTCAAAACACTAACAAATACATTAAATTCCCAAGGTTTTGAGCATGAAATAAGCTTGGAAACATATTTTTTGGATGGATAAAACAACATCAATCACTTAGCAGCCTTAGCTGTCCATTATCCAAACTGTCTTAAATTCTCTTCTCTCATTTTATTTGGCATTGGGGGTGATTCTTATGGTCTTGCTGATTAGTACACCATGAATTATGTCTTTCCTAGAGTAATACCCTTATACGGTATGCACCCGTTCCCTATCTCTAATGGAGGAGGGTTGCATTGAGTAGCCTAACACCCAACATAAATCTTTGTCAGATTTGATCACAATGAACACGGAACTAGAATTTTTTTGTGTAAACCCTGGGAGCACTCACAACATAAATGCTATGTCAAATGTTACATACTTGTTATTTGTGATAATACTGAGAATTATGCTGAAGTTTGACAAGTTCCACTCTTAACCAGATTGATGTAGAGAAGCTTTGGGATATTGCTGCTTCTGACGGTTGGAGACCATCATCTGCCTCAAGATCTAGTTGGGCTCGTATGTAATTTGACTGTGCTGCTAGATTCTTTAGTATGACTAACAGTTCTTGCTGCTTCGATCTTGAAAGTTTGTTTTTTCCTTCCCCTAATATGGCAGCTCCAACTAAGGAAACCAATGGCTATCTTCGTGTTCGTTGTAATGGTGGTCTGAATCAGCAGCGGAGCGCCGTATGTCCTATTGAATTATTTGTCAATAATATTGAACATTTTTTATTCTGTATGCTAGCATATTTTGTATCCCTCCGTTTCTGACTAAGAGTCATACCTTTGCTCGCTTACTAAAAAGGAAAGTAGGACTCCTAGTTTGGGATGGAGGGAGTATCTTTTACTATAATATGGATTACATCCCTTTATTTTATGCTAATTTGCTTTGGGGCGTGTTTCACTTTTACCATCGAACTTTATTTCTTTCATTTTTACCATCTTACCATAAACAATGGTATCATTTTATACCCAAATCTGCTATTTATACCCAAAATTATTTCATTTTTACCATCACATCACAAACAATATTGTCATTTTATATCCAAATTTGGTATAAAGTGACACCATTGTTTGAAGTACGATGGTAAAAATGAAAAAAATAAAGTTCGATGCTAAAAGTAAAATGCACCCCAAAGTACGATGGACAAAAATGAAGTTTTCCCAAAAATAAAAGTCCCCTTTGACCGGGCACACAGTTTTGGGCTAAGCATTTGACTCTATTATTAATAGTTTGAGACCACTATGGAGGAGTATTTATCAAGGAAAAAATTGTGAACTTTTATGTCTAAGAGGTAGGACCCACTATGAATAGAAGTGTCAACCAAAGGATACAAATTAAACTATTTATGCCTAAAATGGAAAGTGTTGTTAGAGGACACTTTAATTAGGACCATCCCAAAAAGGAACCCCTGTGAATATAAAAACGATCTTTTATGGCCCTTTTTTTAGTAATCTATCATTACCGGTCAAGGTTGATCAAGTTATACTCCCTCCGTCCCGGTAGAAAGAGGAAATTTACTGTTTACGCGGAGATTAAGGAAAAAAATAATGATATAAATGTTGTGAGTGTAAAAGTAAAATAGGAGAGAGAATGAGTGGAGGGAATAGTAAATTATAATGGTGTTGTGAGTATTAAAATAATGATAGGAGAGAGAATGAGTGGAGGAAATAGTGAATTTGTGGTTTGTAATGGGACGGAAAAAAAGGAATATTTGTGGTTTGTAATGGGACGGAGGGAGTATAAGTTAATAACGAATGCAATTTCGGAAGCTGATACTACTGTGGTTTCATTGGACCATGTAAAGCTACTTAGTAATTATGAAGAAATAATATTTGTTTGTAGATATGTAATGCAGTTCTTGCTGCACGAATTATGAATGCTACACTTGTGCTGCCCGAGTTGGATGCAAATTCCTTCTGGCATGATGACAGGTATCTATCTCAATAAGTTGCCCAACTTACTTTTTGCAACATTCATAGATTGATTGTTAGAGTACCGTGCTGCTTATTAGCTGTTTAAAGAAGAAACTTCAGAGATCCTGATGGAAACAGGCTATTAACAAACCTTTCCATCTTAAACTTGCTGCTTTCATATTGTTTCATACGGTCCACCATCTTTTTATCCCTGCCAATATGGCATATTCCTCACACTCCATATACCTCACTAAGTACCAAATGCCACATACTGCCAAATAAGTTGTGCGTCCTTGCTCCCCGGAAAATCCAAATGTCTGTTTGTTAGCAAAGCACCCATTAAATTGGGACAAACCCACTCCTCACCTTGAATATTAAAAATAGAGCAGATAATTTCCAAGCAACTGGCAATATACAATGGATGTTCATGAGTCTCATTTTACCCCCGAGACATGACCAAAATCAACTAAATGAATTTTACTATTGTGGCCGTAGAGTGTGGTTGTTTTGGGTAAACAAATGATTTTCAAACATAGTTCGAATTTACACGTTAGGTCAAAGCATCCCTCTTCGTTTGTGACGAAGGAAATAACAGCTCGAAAGTATTGGTTGACAAATTTCTTCTGTATAGTTGCCATGCTTTCCCTCATTGTGGCGGACTTATGTAAGAAGTCTTGCACTTTTGTCTAGCTTCATTCTGCCCTGTTGTCTGCTGACTCCTTTAAGTGTTCTAAAAAGCGGGCTAGGCGGGGCCCAGGCGCCGCGATTTTCCATTATGCGGCCAAACTAGGCGTTAGGCGGTCCTAGGTGGGTCTAGGCGTTCTAGGCGAATCAGGCGTTTTGGGCGGACTAGGCGGTCTAAGTAATTTTTTTTAAGAAAATTTGGTTGTCCTTAAACTATGTCGTTTTACAAAGATTGAAAATGAAAACAAATGACTCAAGGTTGAATTTCACTTGACCTTACTTTATGTTGTGGATGATAGACTACATTTTTAATTTTCATATGATCTATAACCTTTTGCCTAAATCCTCGGCCCCGCCTAGGCCCCTAGGCGCTAGGCCCGGCTCCGTCGCCTAACATCCACTTAGCGCTTTTTAGAACCTTGATATCTATAGCCATACAATCTGTGACTTAATTTTCAGTTAGTGACAAGAGTCATCACACAAATACTCTCTTGTGCATGCTTTATGCAAGTAAACTCATCTTTTTATGAAACTTGTATCTTAGATCAATTTTCTTTGATTTCTGGTGAAACACAAATCTCTCTACGACTCGCGCAGTGACATACACTTGAGTATCTCACAATCATCAGTTTGCTGCTCATGCCTTACTCATGTGGTGCATGAACTGCCGCAGCATACCACTAGCATTTTGTTTAGGGGAGCTGTCTGAAGAAAGGAAATATTAACTTTAAGACTATATTGATGATTGGCTAGAAGCAAGTAAAGATATTTCTCTACTAGGCTTCTGTTTTTTAGATTTTACCTCTCAGCTTAGGGGTCTGTTCATTTGGCATTTACAAAGCTGTCTTCAGTTTTCATAATCATAATTCTTACTCTACATTTCACCTTTCAAAATTATAAAAAGTTCGCAAACTTGATTGTTACTCCAGGATATTTTATTTAATCATTATAATGACGATAACTATATTAATGATAATCATCAATTTAAAAAACTCACATACTAACATAGTACTCCATCCGTCTATATTTTCTGCTTGACAAAAACGCGGATTTCCAAAAAATTTGTTGGTTGGACTAGTTTACAACCTTACCCTTTGCTGAATCTATACATTCAAAAGCAAAAAGCGCCAGTATCTTTTAGAAATAATCAGCCTTAACTTTGTTAGGGGTAAAAAGGGAAAGTAGGTTATCAATGTGCATTGGATGCATAATTGGACTAAATAATTGAGAGCCAAAAATGGAAGTAGGACAAAAAAGAGACGGAGGGACTAATATTTTGTGATTTTGAAACTGGAAACAGAAAACGGTTCTGAAGAGGCTAAAGTATGTATGTATGTATGTTTGTATGCATGTATGTATATATATACACACACACACACATATGTAGCTCATACACACATACACGCTCACACACACACATATATATATCTATATATATACCCCGTATCAGTGTATGTCATTTAATGCTTCTCCATGTGTACAGTCCACCGTTATACTATTGATACCCCAATGATTAGTACCTCAAGATGTGTGTGGATCAGATAATCACCCTCTTTTGTTTTGTCTCACAATTTGGTTGATATGCCTTATTGGGCAACCGTATTATGCATGATGAGCGCTACTCTAGTTATATTCTCCTAATTTTCTATAATCTTTGTACTTCCTCCGTCCCCAAAAAAAGTCCCATTTTAACCTTTTAAGTCATTTTGGTTGGAATTTACCTAAAATTTATGAAAAATTAATTATCTTCATGAAATTCTAAAACTTGTAGTTGATGCACCATTAAGAATACTGATAATATTTTTTAAGTAAAGAAAAATAACTCGTGAGGATAAGTTACATTTTTCATAAATTCTTGGTCAAAGCTCTATAATTAAAATGAGACTCCTTTTCGGGACGGAGGGATTATTATTTTTATTTTGACCTGTAACGAGGTGCAAGTCATTTCCTTAACAGCGGTTTCCATGGTATCTATGATGTCGAGCATTTTATCAAGTCATTGAGGTACGATGTACGAATTGTGGAAAGCATTCCTGAAATTCGGAAAAATGGGAAGACCAAGAAGAATAAAGCTCTTCAGGTGATTTTATTACCAGTCACCAACTCTACATTAGAAATTATATACTCCCTCTCTCCCGGAAAGATAACCCCATTTGACTTTTGATGGTGAACAAAAGTGAACTTTGACCAATTAGTAATGGCAATCTAAACATCCTAGTAAAATTCTAAAAATTGTTATTGATAACACGATTTATCAATAACAATGTCTAGAATTTCACTAGGATGACTAGATTGCCATTCATATTTGGTCAAAGTTCACTTTTGTTGACCATCAAAAGTCAAATGGGACTATCTTCCGGGACGGAGGGAGTATGTTGGAGGCATGGAGATATATATTTTGTTCTTTGCTTCACTGTTGCTACTCTCTTTGTGCATGCATGTGCTATATTTTGGTTCCTTTCTATAACTCGCAGATCCGCCCACCGAGAGATGCTCCAATAAGTTGGTACAGAACACATGCTTTGGAGAAAATGAAGGAACACGGTGCTATCTATCTTACTCCTTTTTCTCATAGACTTGCTGAAAAAATTGATAATCCTGAATACCAACGACTGAGGTGTAGGGTCAACTATCATGCCCTCCAATTTAAGCCACATATTATGAAGTTGAGCAACTCAATAGTAAGTAAGCTTCGTTCCCAAGGTCACTTCATGTCAATACATCTTCGATTTGAGATGGATATGCTGTCTTTTGCTGGGTAAGTTAGCTATCGTTGTTTCTCTGGATTATTTCTGTTTGCATGCAAGTGACAAAGATCCCTCTCCTCCACCTAAATTGAAATCTAAAACATTAAAGAATTGATAAATGGGGCTGTGATTTACAGATATTCCTGTTGGATATTAAGTTTTATGCCTAATTTAATTATTTTATTGGACAAACTGGTCAAGGAGAATACCATTCTTTTTCATTCAGAAGAAATGTTGGACTAGTATTCCTCGGTAACAAAAGGTCACACTTTGAAGATATTCGACGCCTTGTCTACTATCTAAACAACTCAAGTCATCCTCAAATTCCTGTGAAATTACATTCATCAGTGCCACCATCTGTTCCATCCATTGACTTGTTTTAGGGTTGGAATGGGGCTCAGATTCGTTTTTGGAAAGATGTGTGGATGGGTGACTCCTCGTTGTGTCGGTTATTCCCTCGCTACATCGTCTGTCCTCGGTTCATTTGGCTCCTTTTATTGATTTTTGTTGTTTCTGGGGAAGGAGATCTACTTTCTTGGAACTTTCGTTTCTTCCGCAATCTAAATAATTGTGAATCTGTTGAGGTAGTTGCTCTTATAAATTCTTTATCTCGGGGTTCGTTTGTCTCATAACCAAGATTCTAGAATTTGGATTCTTGACGGGTCAGGTAAATATTCTTGTAAATCTTGTTTGAATTTCTTGATTTGTAGCCCCAATCCTTCTACTTTCCCCCTTGTTTCATTTATTTAGAAGTCTAAAACTCCCTTCAAGATCAGAGCCTTTATGTAGACGTTAGTGTTTAACAAGCTTAAGACTAATGACAAGCTACTGCTTCGTCGACCTCTCAAGTGTATTTCGCCTAATCGGTGTGTGAATTGCAAGCTTTCGGATGAATCTCATGACCATCTATTTTTTTCCATTGTACCATGGCTCATTTTCTTTGGAATCGTCTTTTTGAGGTGGCGGGAGAATCTTAGGTGTGCCCTAGCTCGTTAGAGGCTTTGGAAAAGGCAAAGATGTGCACATTTATGGGATTGCGGAGTCTCAGCTGTCTTGTGGTGCCTATGGATGGAGAGGAATAGAAGGATAATCATCATATTCCGAAACACTTATTTTGGGAGCGGGTGATTTCTATTGCTTCTCTTTGGGCCATCAACTAACAAGGCTTTTCGGGGATTGTTTATTTCTGATTTGAAACGAGATTGAGCGGCTGTGATTATGTAGTTCTTGTTGCTTTGCTGTTCTTACATAGTATTTGTACTCTTTGATGGATATCTTATCAGTCCCTTGTATATATTTCTCTTTAATCTAAAACAATTCTTTTCCTATCAAAAAAAAAGAAAAATTTTGCATTTTAGGAATAAAAGCTTCTCTTTCAGAGATATATAGATATCTAACAAATACGAGATGCTGAATGTGTGTCATTTGAATTATGTATAGGTGCTTCGATATATTTAACCCTGAAGAACAAAAAATATTAAAGAAGTATCGGAAGGAAAACTTTGCTGACAAGAACCTTGTTTATAAAGAGAGAAGGGCTATCGGAAAATGTCCACTTACTCCAGAAGAGGTACCTAGCTTTTCCCTTTTTATTTTTGAAGGGCTGCAATGTTTCTGCCTTATGCCTTTACATTTTCCTATGACATGATATCAGTAAGATTTTTTGGTAGGGCGCGGTCTACGAAGCTCATTGAAGTTTTGAAATTGATCGGTCTAAACCTTGAAAGTGTCTTGGTTCTTTCTCTGAACCTGGAAAACGGCGTTCCCACTTTTTTTTGGTTGTTTGTTTGAATGAACTTTGAGCAGCAATTTTAGGTTAATTTAATTATCCTAATGAAAATCTAAATTTTGTTATTGATACACCATTAAAAAAATATTATCAATAATAATTTTTAGATTTTCATTAGGATAATTAAATTAACCTATACTTATTGCTCAAAGTTCATTCAAACAAACAATAAAAAAAGTGGGAACATCATTCCGGGACGGAGTGAGTAAATAATAGGTGTACCAGATATATGAACATATTGTCTTATAAGCTGCATGTAGTTTCATGGTTTTCATGGAATCATGGATGGATATATGCCCTCATGCAGTGTCGACAATGATCCTGTCCTGAGACCTAATCTGTCTCTCCGAGCATATGTTGTCCTTGTTTATCTTGTCAACGCCTCCTAGGTCTTTTATCATGTTTATTGACACTGTCTCTCAGAGCATATGTTGTCCTTGTTCATCTTGTCCAAGCCTCCAACGTCTTTTACCATGTTTATTAACACTGCTTTTTACTTGTTCAACTGTCATAGGGAAGAATATATGCTTCTTTTTTTCCACTCAAATTTCCTTACTCCTTATGTTCTCTTGGCAGGTTGGTCTTATATTACGTGCTGTGGGGTTTGACAATTCCACTAGAATATACCTTGCAGCTGGCGACTTATTTGGTGGTGAGCGGTTCATGAAGCCTTTCCGCTCCATGTTTCCACTCCTTGAGAATCACAGCACAGTGGACTCTTCTCATGAGCTGTCAGATAACACACAAGGATTATTAGGCTCTGCTGTGGATTACATGGTCTGTCTTCTATCTGACATTTTTATGCCAACATATGATGGGCCTAGCAACTTTGCCAACAATCTTTTGGGCCACCGTCTATACTATGGTTTCCGCACAACACTCCGACCTGACAGAAAAGGTCTTGCTCCTGTCTTCATCGACCGGGAAAATGGGCAAAGTGCTGGCTTTGAGGAGGCTGTTAGGCGTGTGATGCTTAAAACAAACTTTGGTGGTCCACATAAGCGGGTCTCTCCAGAGTCTTTTTATACAAATTCTTGGCCTGAGTGCTTCTGCCAAACATCAACATCGAATCCTGCTGACAAATGTCCACCTGAGAACATAATGGAAATACTAGAAGATCAATTGGATAGTGAAGTGGCAAATGTAACCTCTATGGGTAATGCATAGGGAAAATTTGCAAATATACTTGAAATGATCATTCTAAATACACCATACAGTGCCATAACGCCCTGCTGAATATGAAGAGGGTTTTCTCGCCTGTTCAGCTTTCCAGGTATTCCTTTCTTTCTTTCATTCTTTCTTTCTCTCTGTTTATTTTCTTCATTTTTCTTAAATGAATGTGATTCTGATGCATGCACAAGTCAGTAAGGTCAAAGTGAGATGGAAAGCCAGAAGCCAAGCCAGGCAAATTAAACAACAATCAAGGCTTTTGACTGCTCTTACAGTTTAGATTAGGTGCAATTTATACATTGCATTTGCCTTTCAATCTGAATTGTAGTTATTAAGTTTTCAAATTCTGTAGAGCCTATAAAAGGCTAGATGAATAAAGGAATAGACATCCAAATTTGAAGGAAATAAAACTTTCAGGGAGTTTGGGGAATTCTCAATAGAAAAATTCCTACTTCTATTATTTTTTTCTGTTTATTTACCCGGCCAAATTGTTTATTTCCCCGACCACTATTTCAACCAGCAACATAGTTGAGTCCAGCATATTCAAACCCTTACTTCCAGTCGTCTATAGGCCCGTGACACGTTCTTGCACTAAAGCAACCCGTAACATTGATTCCATTGCCGGGAACATGGGTGATTCTTTTGCATCGAAAGAAGAAGTTTCCATCTTAAAGGAATCCATTAGCCATCTAGAAGCGATGGTGGGCAAACTGCTTCAACACAAATGCAAAACACTAGCCGAAGAAACAAGTTTAGCTGTTGATCAAGGGTTACAAGCCACACATGGCACCATGCATTATGATGCCTTTAATAACCAAAGACAATGATTGGAGTTTCCTCTCTTCTCCGGGACACGGGATCCACTCAGTTGGCTACATCATTGTGAGCTTTTCTTCACGAATCATATAACACCACCGACGAGACGAGTCTCAACGACTGCATATTATCTAGTTGGAGATGCTCAATTATGATTTTACAACTTACGCCAGATCAACCTCATCTTTCTTGGGAGCATTTTCGGGATTTTTGCATTCTTAGATTTGGTGTCCCAAGAGGTGCAAATCCATTAGGAGACTTAACGAATCTCAAGAAACTACTAAGGACTTCTACCCGGGCTAAACAATCGCATATGCTTTCAATGGCCTCAAACTTACCACCACCACCACCACCACCACCCAGAACTCGAATCCAAGCAGCAAAAGCTCCTTCGCTAACATGCTTGAATTCTGCCTCACATATAAACCAGCTGTCCAAAGAAGAAGTCTTAGAAAGGTGCACTAAAGGTCTTTGTTACAACTGTGGTGAAACCTTTGTCCCTGGGCAAAATTCGGGGTGGAAGATAACGACAAGGTAGGAGATGCCAACCTCTTCCTCGGTAGGAGATGCCAACCTCTTCCTCCATCATGTGCATCCTCCGGTCTCTAATGAGCAACCAGAGTTATTCTGTTGTTTTGCCTCCAATTTTGCTGAACCCAACACATTGCTTCCGACACAAAAGGATCAACTTGAGAAAAAATGTTCAGAGATGCTCGAGAAAAAAAATCCAGCGAAGTCAAAACCCGTTCTCTGTACCGCTTCGTTGTTTTCCAAAAGTGAAAACAGTGAAAACTCTTGGCGCATTTGCATAAATTACCGAATAGACGTGTATATGATAAAGTTGTATGGGAGAATTTCGATGAGTAATGACTCCACTTCACTAACTTCAAGCTTGAGGACAAGCTTGATCTCAACAGAGGGAGTAATGATGCATGCACAAGTCAGTAAAGTCAAAGTGAGATGGAAAGCCAGAAGCCAGCCAGGTAAATGAAACAACAATCAAGGCTTTTGATTGCTGTTACAGTTCAGATTCGGTGCAATTTATACATTGCATTTGCCTTTCAATCTGAATTGTAGTTATTAAGTTTTCAAATTCTGTAGAGCCTATAAAAGGCTAGATGATTAAAGGAACAAACATCCAAATTTGAAGGAAAGAAAACTTTCAGGGAGTTTGGGAAATTCTCAATAAAAAATTCCTACTTCTATTATTGTTTTTCTGTTTATTTACCAGCCAAATTGTTTATTTCCCCGACCACTATTTCAACCAGCAACATAGTTGAGTCCAGCATATCCAAACCCTTATTTCCAGTCGTCTATGACGTATTCTTGAACTAAAGCAGCCCGTAACAGATTCATAACTAGTAGTACTAGTTTTAGGTTGACAAAGTAAATGATGTTGATGATTGTAGAAATGGGTTCCGCAATGAATTTGTAGCATCTATGGTATGGTTCTATATATGTAAAGAGTCAGCCTTTAGTAAGGCTAAGGTGAAACTAATATTTTGGTCACTGAACTATAGGCCATTTTCCTATGTCCTCAATTCTCTTTTTTTATTAATTGTCCTCACTGAAATATCCCTCTTTTTTCAATGTCACCACTCCGTCCATAATATCATTAAAAACCTAACGTAAGTTAGTCACGTTACCTCAAATGACTTATTTAAGTTAGAATTTTTAGGGATCTGTCAATGCTGTTTAAAACCCAAATCTAAAAATAATGAAATATCAAATGACCATTTTACCCTCAATTAAGAAGCAAGTTTTAGTTTTTCTTCTATTTTTCTTTTTTTCTCTTTTCTTTTTCTTCTTTTCTTCATATGAGTTAAGAAATTTAATGTAAGTTATGTGAGGTCACGTGACTAACCTATGTTACTTTTTAATGGATTAGTTATATTTTTAACGATATAATGGACTGAGTAGTGACATTGCAAAAAGTGGGATAGTTCCGTGAGGACAGTCAAAAATATAGTCAGAACATTGGAAATTGGCCTATAGTTCATTGACCAAAATATTAGTTTTGCCTAAGGCTAACTTTTCACCCATCACTTACAATTTGGTGTGCTATCAGTCAGCCGCCTCATGGTTACATTTAAGCCAATCATGAGGCGTTTGCTTGACTGTTTTGCGCAAATCAAATCAAGGCCCTAAATGTCTTTTAGCTCGATTGGCGACCACAATTTTTGTATGAAGCAATGTCCTTGTAAGATATACCAAGAGATGAGACGGAGCCTTTTTCCATCATCTTCCAGATTTGGAAGTTGAGTATTCATAGACCATAGGCGTGTTTCCGGAAGAGTGCCAACAACAACAAAGCCTTAGTCCCAAAATGATTTGGGCTCGGCAAACATGAATTCTCGTATAATATCGTCAATGAAAGATGTGAGAAACTAGGAAAAGAAGGAGATATGGTAAAAGAAGATTTTTTTTCCCAAAATAACACATTTTTTAAATGTATTTCTCAAAATGTCACAATTTTAAAAGTATTGACCAGAATAGCCTAGTTTTTAGAATTCGCGGTTGGCAACTGCGTTTTCAAAGTTGAATTCGCAGTTGCCAACCGCGTTTTAAAAAAACAAAAAAAAAAATTGAAAAATTATAAATCCGCGGTTGCCAACTGCGAATTCATTAATGAAAACGCAGTTGCCAACCGCGAATTCAAAAAACTAGGTTATTCTGGTCAATACTTTTAAAAGTGTGACATTTTGGGAAATATTTTTAAAAAATGTGTCATTTTGGGAAAAAAATCGTAAAAGAAGGGACCTCCGGTGTAATCATAAATGACTCCCATCCCATATTAAATGTCCCCTATTCTATTTTAGGATATCTAAAATTAAGTATACCATTTCCTTGTTTACAAAAGCCTTCTAAAACTAATTTGTCTAAAATACCTTTACAATTTGTGAAATAGCTAGACAATAAGCTTAATGATTTGACACCAATTCTAGAGGTATCAAAGAAAATCATGTGTTGTTAAATACTTAAATATGTTTTAGAGTCAGTAGGGGACTCTTCTCCATCTTTATACAAAAATATCACTGTCAAGTCATTTGATTAATTATTGGTCTCTCTCTCTCTCTCTCTCTCTCTCTCTCTCTCTCTCTCTCCCTCTCTATTTGTGAACTTTCCTGACTTAAATTTGATTGTTTGCAGTTTTCAAATATGTCATAACCCTGGAAGTATATACTGTTAACCGTTTATTCTCGGGAGGCTGGTTGGATGTTCTCACCTGTCCGAAAAGACATTTCCTCTGAAGCATATAGCATCATATGGTTCTTTTCTGAGTGTGCATGTATTAATTTTCGGGTGTATATTAGTTTTAGAAGTTTATAACTGATCTGTTTACGCACAGCACAGTTAAACATAAACTAAAAAAAAAATCATAAGAGAAGGGGTGCTCTTGTACTAACAGACTGTCTGTTTAATTATTTTTGGGCATAAAGGGGGGAAGAGAGGGGATGCATTCCAGAATTGGCTACATTCATATTTATTTCTTGTATTTGATAGCATGAGAGACTCTTTAAGTGGAGAAGATATTAACCTTGAATTGCTAAGTATATTAAAGGTGCCCGGCAGATTGACTGTCGGAGAAAGAACAAAGGTCTATTTCAGAGAATTCATTTCTGCAATACAATTTTAGTATGTCTGGTCACTCAGTTTTTTACTTTCTAAGTTTTAGACTTGAAGTAGCAATTTAAAAACAAGATGAATTTCTCAAGCTTCATATTTCGCTTCCAATTGTAAATGCAAAGCTTGGAATTGAGTTCCCAAACAAACTACAGTTCCCAAAGGAGTAATTTTCTCAACTTATAATCTAAAATATAAAGACAATCTTAAGAACCCAATTTGTTATTTTCTCAAATCCACAATTGTTCAAGCAAAGTGACTAAAACTTGTTAAGCATCCCGTTGCATGTCCTGACATCAGGGTTTGGCATTATTCCCAGCATGTACAAAGTCAAATCTTCAACATTGAGGGATGGTGGTCGATGGTATCTGCAGACTGCTGCAGCTGCAGACAGACCTGGGTTCTCCTTAATTGGTTGGCGATTTGTTCCGTTGGGGTACCTCAAGATTAATTCCAACGCTTCTCTTTTCAATGAACTCAACTCTGTGGGCCTTGGTGTTGTCATGCGTGATGATCAAGGACAATTTGAAATGGCAGGAACCTGTCTCGTTCAATGATTGCACAAGGGGGACACTTTTTTTTCTGTCAAGCATCAACATCATGAGTTGGGTTGAGCTTCCAACGTTTGTGGATAGCCGACTATCATCAATTTGTCGTTACAATTAAATATTTCAAAAAAAAAAAAAAACTTTCTACGCGTGGAAGTATCATCCAATAAAACCGACCCTTGTTTAGGCAGTTATAGGATAACCACCCACAGCCCAAAGCAGGAGTGTTATACAACCACTTAATATCTCAATGTATTCATTTGTGCATCCACAACAGCCAATTCATACAACCTCACAACATGAACCAAAGGTTCATCTCCAGATAAATTAACAGTAGATAAGACATCCTGCATGCTATAAACTCCAACTCCAACTACATTTACATTCATATTCAGTTTTATACAACCACTAGACTCAGAGAAAAAGGGCCCAGAATGAAAATTGAGGTGAATCATTTAATAACTGAAAAAACAACAGAAAATCAATGGTTTAATATTCAACGAGACGTATGAGGACGCAACTTATTGGCCACATAGAGCAAGTGACTAATATTCGTCGATGGGTAATTTTGCAGTAACTTCAGATTAGCAGTAAAATCACCAGCGAGCAAACGCCTGCGGACAAGAATCAGCATCGCACAGCAAACTCGAAGCAGGGTCTCCTACATTTTCAAGAGTAGATCCATGTTTATAATAGGCACAACTCTAAATTAGTAATCAATAATAATTTTAGGGAAACCTAAATTTTACTTGGAATAGTTTATAATGTCTTTAACAAATCCAGTTATAGACATAGTATTAATTCTTAGGGTGAAAAAACATAAACTACATAGATTTCCAGGAATCTCCTATGCGTAGTCAAATTCAGTACAATCTGCAACATTTTTCTACAATGCATATAATGAAAGGTCTCATCAACCAGCAATTGAATATAGACTCCTTCTGTCCCAAAATGTATGTTAGTTTGTCCATAAAAAAATAAAAATCAAATTTGCTCTTGATCAAAAAACAAATTTGAAAAAAAAAAAAATTGGAAATTTATTTTGGGACTGAGGAGGGAGTATAATATCACCACGATCATTTCAAAGGCTACAATTAAGGACCTGATTAGCTATCACCAAGACTCTTACTTAGGCTCCGTTTGTTTGGGGGAAAATGTTTTCCGGAATATGACATTCGGTTGTTTGGGGGTGATGGTGTTAAGAAGCATTTTCCGAAAAATGTTTTGAGGAGGAGAAATCCGAAAAACATTTTCCTTAGGAAACAAGCCTATTTTCCATTGACTGGAAAATCTTTTCCGTTGACTTTATTTTTCAATGGTTACCAAACACCGAAAGATGGGAAGGACATTTTCCCCCAAACAAACGAAGCCTTAATGTTCAATCGAAAAAATAGCTTCATAAGTTAAGGCTTAAAAGTTTCTTGAACACTTGAGAGAAGTGCTTGAAACATTAAACGTAACAGAAGTGTCAAACAGATAGATAGGTAGAGCTGAAGTCGTCAGTAACAGGAAAAGCAGAGGACCCTTTTCATTCCACAATAACAGCCGGCCACGTAAACCCTGATATGCAACTAATAATGGACATTAAATTCTATGTCGCCAAAAATGGCACCCTCAAACTCTAAACTATGACTTGGGGCAAGGGAAACTCTAGGTACTAGCAGTGTTTGCCCTTTAGATGCAGTCGAAGAATGGGGAGTATATTCTACTCTTGTTCTTCTGTAAGTGGAGGGAAGATAGAACATCTAAGCACATCTGAAGTCAAAGTCTAAGATAAAGTGAGAGTGGTGTTGTTAGCTTGCTTGTACCATAGCCTCATTTGATCCAGAGGTTTGATACCGAGCGATAACTAAACAATTGATTTACAATTTATTTCAATTGTAAAGTGTTGTTAGCTTGCTTGTACCATAGCCTCATTTGATCCAGAGGTTTGATACCGAGCGATAACTAAACAATTAATTTACAATTTATTTCAATTGTAAGTCAATTCAAGCTGAGGAGGTACAATAATTGCACGTCTACGACAAGGTTACTTTCCTTGATCATCGAAAAGCATAATGTCAAACAGATCCCGATAGCAAATCTAATAATGATACTGATCTCCTTACTTAAATACCTTAAGCAAACAGAAAAGAAAAGAAAAATATAGCAGTCGGGTAATATACTATTCTAAACTAGAGAAGAAATGTGATGTGGGATTTCAAAACGATCAGGTTGTTCCCCTTTCACCACCAAGAACCAACAGCAAGAAATCGAAGAAAAGTAATGCTCCCTCTGTCCCTATATGAGGGTCTGTTTTTCACTTTTGAGGAAAAATTGAGATTTTTGACTTTTAAGCACTTTTAATAGCTTATAATCATAAACACCCTTAATGATCTCACTATATGACATCATGAGTACAAGTTTAAACTAGAAATCATGAAATGACAAGGGAGGATTCAGTAACTTCACAAAAAATGGACTCAACTAGGGACATAGGGATTAACTTAATTGATGGACTTCTCAACCGTCTACCTTATATTATTTACTTCTCTTTTAATCTAATTCATTTCTTTTCTGATCAACTGGGGAGGAAAAAAAAAGAACCTTACTTGAGGACCTTCTGGGTCACTTAAGAGTGTATCCCATATTTGAAGACTGTCAGGAAAGTTGAACTCCTGGGTCAAGAGGAGTGTTATCCATCTAAATGCGTAGAACTGGGGGTTAACCTGTCATGTTAAATAGGAAAAATCAGGAACAAAGTATGAGTCAAACTGTTGGATTTCTGACTGTCCAAGGCAGGTAGATTAAAAGGTTAAGGATGAGTAAGTAGCAACCATAAAGTAGAAATGAAGCAAAATATCTAACCTTTGTGGTTACTTCGAGATGACGCCACAGCTCTTCATCATGTTCCTTCAAGAGCTGTGACAGCCTTGTAATTGTTGAACGAATGCCGACAACACTATTGTCAAGTTGCTGACAGAAGTGATCTCGAAACCCACTCAACAACTCAACAAAACAAAAGAAAGTGTCTGCTTCAGCTTGGGCCTAAATAAGTGAATGAATGAATTGACAAATAAATTCAATTCTCTGCTCAAAGTTTCAGTTAGCAAGATAGGTAAAAGAACTGAATGGATGTAAAAATGATTTAGCAGTACATAATTTTTCATTTTCAATGAGGTATATTCAAAAATTAAGAGAAAGAGACCAATTATACAGTTGTATTGATGGCAATAGAAGAAATAAGTATTCTACATGTGCAAGTAACAAGTTAAAGAGCCTTCTGTATAGACTCAGCAAGCTTCTCCGTCGTGTATATTCTTAAATGTGTCCTAATAGAGAAAATATCTTCAAAAATCAAGGAACCATAAAAAATCTGACTGGCACTCTTCAGATGAAGAATCAAATGCAATAATGAACTTTAGCCACCAAGAACAAAGACTGGGTGATGTGGCGTATTTCATACTATGTAATTCCTATGTTTTCCGTTTATTTTATATTCAATTTTCATGTATTTAGATAGGTTTGATGTATTATTGAGAGTATTTTGTATTGTGAGAAACTATTGAGAAACAATGTAATTCGAGGGAGATTTAGAGAGTTATACCTTGTAATCGAATCATCAATCAAGTGAAGAAGCTCAAAGGCATCAATTCTACATCAAACGAGGATCAAATCGAGTCAAGCAGGCAAGAGAAAGTGGAGAAAACCTGGAAGCAGCAGCAGCAGCAGTAGGGGACGAGTCGTCCCCGACCTTCACCAATTCGTCCCCAGCACTGGGACGGCAGAATCTGAGAGAGGAAGAGAGGGGACGAGTCGTCCCTATCAAGACGAGTCGTGCCCAACTCAGCGACTTAACAGGCGACGGGGTTTGGAATTAATTTGGGTATTTTGTTTTAATTTATTTTCTTTTCTTTTTTTTTTTTAACCTAGGTTAGGAGGGAGTATATAGACTCTCTATTTATTTTATTTGTGGGGGAAGTGACGGCTGAAACATTGACACGGCTGGAACAAGGAGTTTGGTTAGAACAATTTCAATTGTTGATTATTTTCATGGAGGGCTAAATCTTCACCGCTTTGGATAATAAATCTTGATCTGTTTTGAAGATTAATTGAGGTTTTATTCTTTCTATTTCTTTCTCCCTAATTATAATTTTACTCGTGCTTATTGTTAAATCGATTTCTAGGGTTTTGAAACTTGATCAATTTCTTAATCTTTTTAATTGGTTTTTGCTAGAATTCCCTTTTATCGTGTCGGACTAGGGTTTTCATTGTAGCAATTTCATAATTCTTGTATGTGCCATCTTGAATTGTGAGTAGGGTAAAATTAGCTTTATCTTCTATTTGAAAAAGAATAGAATAATTCCTTGATCTTAATCTCTTAAAACTTCATCAATTGATATTTAGAATCTTGATCGTGTCGGCTAGGTTTTTAATATTGATTAGGATTATTGGTTGAGCGTGTCGCCGCTAGTAATTATTAACAAAGAAGAGATAGAGATTTTAAATCTCGTGATCAAGTAATTAGGGGAAGAACAGAAAGAATGAATCAATGATATTGATTGATAAACAGTGATAGATTTATTTATCCAAGGTGCTTTTTACATTATTATTTTCAATCCAATATATTTTCTTGCTTTAGTTTAGTTACAACAACAAATCAAAACAACCCCCCAATCTGGTCTGTGACTATTACATAAACAAATAACTGTTCCCTGAGATCGATCCTGGACTTTCACTATCTACAGTATTAGGAGTTCTTGTAGTAATTTGTAGGTGTTGCGATAAAACCTAACACGGGCACGATGCGGCGCGACGGGCGAGGGGCGGAGCCGGGGGCGTAGGGGCGCACTCGCCCCCGGCGGCGGAAATGCAGTGGAAAAAAATTTTTTTTGCCCCCCCCATATTTTTTTTATATATGTATATATATAATTAACTTCAAGATTAACACCAGTGAGTGGTGTGGTTCAGTGGTAGAAGTGGTGAAGTTAAAGCCTTTGGTGTTTCCTTACAAATCCGTGTTCGAACCCTGCTACCTACATTTTCAATTAATTTTATTTGTCCTCCATCTTTGCTATTCTCTCTTTCTCTCTATCCATTTCTTTTTCTTAACAGTTTTGTTGTTCTCTTTCTCCTAATTTCCTCACATTTTTTCAATCTTAATTAATTAGTTAGGCTTTTCCCATTTCTTAATTCTTTACATTTTTAACTAAAATACATTGTATTTCATGGATCCGACCCATTTTTTACTTGTCCGACCCGAATTTTTTTTTTTTTTTGGTAGCGCCTTGAACCCCAGTGAAATCTTGCCCCACAGGGCAATTCCACAGCTCCGCCCACGGTGACGAGGTCGAGGACAAGCAAATTCAAGTGCGCATGAAGCTTCATAATTTGCATGAGCTGAAGGTAGTTTGCTGGAATGGCTATGTATTCAGTTATTTAATTAAGCCCAACCCCTAACTGGTTTATGTTTAAGCTGTCTCTCACCCGTTTCTAGTTTAGGAATCTGAATACTTTTGGATTTAGGATTTGTATTAGCCTACATTAGTCGTAATACTTTCCATTGAAGATACATACATATTATTGAATGAAATTTTATTGGTTCCTTTGAATGACGTGATGCAATTCCCTTGAGTGTGATACTAAAGACTCTTGAGTATGATGCACAAGATCCTTGGGCCAATGCCCAATGCTGCATTAATAGGTTTTGTACCTTGTCTTATCTTCTTTATATGGCCTGAACACCATTCTCGAGCACTTTTCATACTGCCTAGAACAGCCCTGCGACATTTCTTTTACAGTTTAAATTACTCCAAAACCCTTAACCTTTTGCTCTACCCTTAAAGTCCATAACTACAACCATCAATAGATCTTTCCACCGCAATCTATATTTGGATATTCTTTGCTATAATTAGAACTCTGTAAAAGCGGCCCCTTCTTGTTACTCGACTGCAAGATCCATTAGCTAGAGTGAAGCAAAATTGTCCTTGTGCACTTCTTTTTAAAAGAGTTCTTTGCAGCATCTCATATTTTAATCAAATACTAGATAAATATAAAAGGGAAAAAAGAAAACTAACAAATTGACTTACCACATTATCCTCGTTGGGATCATTTTTGAAAACATAGTATAAGGGCGCCAAGAGTTCATTCATCCCTTGCACATATCTTATACCCGGATTCAACTTTGCAAATACAATCAATATATTTTTCAAAGCCGCCTGAAAGTAAGAGAAAATTTGCTCAGCCAGATACTCAAGTATGCATCAAATCTGTGATGCTCAGACCCTTCAATTTTGACAAAGTAGTCCACATGACATAGGTACGGGTGTGGGTGTGGGTGTGGGTACGAGTATGGGTATGGGTGGGTATGGCTATTTTACACTAAATTTGGTGTAAAGTCTTAAAATTTGGAGGATCCAACTCTTGGATCTGTACCCGTGTCGACACTCAGAACCGAGTCCAAGCATCATAGCATCAAATTGCATGCCTTATAACCATAACTACCTGATTAAGTTTTGCAGATGTAGAGTCGCCTGAGAAAAAATGCATGTCTGGATGAGTGCGTTTCACGTCTCGGTCTATCTGTTCAATGATCTCTGAATCCTACAATTTTCAAGACCCATACATCAGGATTCAAGGCCTTATATGCAAAAATATCTACCACATGTAACTAATGTCATGTTTCTGGAGGACCACAGACCAAATCAAAGCTCCAGTTTACGAGGGAATTTTCCCTTTCCACACAAATTTGGCCAAAGAAAGATAAATCACATTAAGAAACACTCATTTGACTTCCTACCGTAAGATCTAACTGAATCACTCAAGTATCTACATCTACTAGTTTTTACGTAATAGTAACATTTATCACCATATAATATACTCCCTCCGTCCCAGTTCAATAGATACCAACTTTTTGGGTGTGGGAATTAAGGAAAGTGAGGTAAGAAAGAGAAAAAGGTTAAATGTTGTGAGTATGAAGAATTAAATAGGAGAGAGAATGAGTGGGAGGAATAGTTAGGAGAGAGAATGTTGTGAGTGAAAAAGTAAAATAGGAGAGAGAATGAGTGGGGTAAATAGTGAAGATTCCTTTCCATTTTGGGTAAGTATCAATTGATGTGGGACGGACCAAAAAGGAAATAAGTATCAATTGAACTGGGACGGAGGGAGTATATAGTAATCTCTAGTTTCCTTGTACTTAAAGATGTGTTACTAACTATGACACGCAAAACAAAATTCTGAGTATTTACCTTGATAAAACTGAATATGATGTTGTCAATGGTAGAAAATTCCTTAATCATACAAGTTGATCCTCCCTATATGGTATTATTTTCTTATATGCACCAATGGCACCGCTGGACACAAGGCAAGTGCACCCACTTAATTTGCCCATTTACTAGAAACAATTTTTTAAGTATTTATACAGATTCTTTAAATATATTTACAGAGTGCACCCATTAATTATGTAGCTTGCTAGCTCATTGGGTAAAATGCAAAGTTCTTGACCTAGTGATTTGGGGTTGAGTCCCATTGTTGACAATTTTTTCATAGTGTAACTTGTGCACGTACATTGAATAACTCCTGAATCTGCCACTAGCCAATGGCAATGAGAGTTAACAGCAGTAATCAATGAAGTATATTTTAGACTTGCCAATGTTGTCAGTGTGGGAGTGAAACTCATGACTAAGGAGTAATTAATCAAAGGTAAACTGATAGCATGGTTAGTCTAGAAACTGAAGTTTGCAAGGTGGACAGCTTTTGTCAGAAAAACCTTAGAAGGAAAAGTGGACACTTATTTAAGAAAGAGGGAGTAATATTTCATCCAAGATCATTTTACACTACTCCTTCCATTGCTAAATGAATGTCCATTTTTAGTTTTCAGAGACTTTTAAGGAAGTCAGCTCTTATGCATTATTTGTAGCAGTAATACATAATCACCCTTAATGATCTCCTCATATGATATCAAGATTGCAAGCGTAAACTAGAAGATGATGATTAACAATGGAGAGCCTAGTAACTTCTCTAAAAAATGAACATTCATTTAGTGACAAAAATTATTGGAAAATGGACATGCATTTAAGAACAAACGGAGTATTAGAAGAATCTTTCTAAGTTTTATGTTAGAAAATAAATACTCCCTCTGCTCCAAAATAAACGTCACACTTTCCTTATTAGTCACTCCCAACATAAATATTGCATTTTTAAATAATGAAATAATATTAGTGCAATTTTAACATTGTACAAGCAAAGCATAAACAAGTAAAACACATTACTTTAAACTGCTGACAAGTCAAATGCGATTATTATTATGGGACGGAGGGAATAGTTAGTTTATGTTGAGTTACCAACTCATATAAAAGCTTAATTTGTTTGATTGGGGGCCAAATATGTCAAGCTTAACACTCCGTAACATGTGATCATTCCGCAAGAGAAAATAAGTCACTTAACACAACAAAAACGTCCAAATAGAAAAGGCGTTGTTTGCCAAATTTTAGTATAAAAATGCTGCACATCTCTCCTAGCAAATAAGGCACAGATATGAACAGATGAATCCAACTTTGAAATATTTTAATGCAGATAAACAAAAATAGCAAATCATTAAATCCTTTTTTTTTTAGAAACATACACTCGTACACACACACACACACATATATACACACATATAAATATATATATACACACACACACATATATATACTCCAATGGCTATGAAAAATGGGAGTCAAACTGACAAGTGCTGAGAACTTCCAGGAGATGGGCATAGCGCATTCAAAGGTAATCCCACTAAAAAGTTACCTGGAAGAACTGATTCCAGATGCTGGTCTTCCCTAGGCTCAGAGGATGCTCTCCATGAGGAATATCTGATCTTGAGAGTAAACCCTTGCCCGCACTTGTTGGCTCATCACTTTCGATGGGTATACTGTCATCCAATTTCCTAGTGATTTCTGACTGACTAGCCACAAGAAGATTTAGGATTCGGAATTTTGCATAGTCTAAATACAACTTTTGAGCTCGAATACATGGATGCGAAAATCAAGTTATTATTAACTTCATGATTTCAGTCTCAAAACCAAATTACTCCACTTAAAGAATACGCTGCTATGGACAAAGTATCCATGGCAATAGGCATTTACTATTATAGCCTGAGAAAGGAAGCCAACAAAAAAAATCTTATACAACAAACAGGCAAGGGGGTTAGATATTGCTGTGAAATAAAATTTATTGGATCTCTAAATCAAAATATTTTATCTATGCCATAAGCTTTTATGAAAAGAAACATAAGGCCCAAATCAGGGTTGGTTAACATGAGTTATTGAATCAGGGTTGGTTAACATAAGGCCCAAATCAGGGTTGGTTAACATAAGGCCCAAATCAGGGTTGGTTAACATAAGGCCCAAATCAGGGTTGGTTAACATGAGTTATTGATATCCTATTACCTAGAAGCTCCTTAAAGTATTGTCAGGATTGCATGTCAATATAGGAAAAAGGATTCTTGTTTTGAACAAAGTTTATGGAAACACACTAATTAAACGAAGTGAAGGATACTGTTTGTGACTTACCCAAACACCTGACCTTAGATCCAGAAGATGTTGGGAAACATAAAATTTCAGTAGTTAAGTAATTATTAAAGATCATTCTTATTACTTATATGGTTTATGTTGTTCCACAATTTCCTTTTCATCGATAAATATAGAAAGATTCTGAATAACTGGGAATGAACTTTTGATGGTAAATAGGACCCTAATACTCCATTTCAATGTAGAGTACATAATACTACCTTATTACTATGACTCATGGGTAAATAAGCAGTTGAATTCTACATCATGGGCAATATTACCTTTTCATATTATTTTTTTGATAATATTTATTAGAAGGAAGAATAAAGTACAGTGAGTAGAGGACAAAGTGTCCTCTTAAAAAAATAAAACTAGAAAAAAAACAATGTAGCCTAACAAACTACAAAAGTCAAACTAATGTAAAGTAGCTCCAATCTCTACACAAGTCTGACGTAGATAATCCTCGATAAGCTCCGATAAGCTCCCACAGCCGATGCCTGATGCCCACAAGGAAGCAAGATATACAATCCTCTCCTCGAGGAGAAGAAGAAAAGATAAAGATCTATTCTTGAAAATTCTAGCATTCCGTTCCAACCATATACACCACAACGTTGCAAATACCCCACAATTTCATTGGAAGAAAAAATGAATTGTACTTAAGGATGCTGGGATGAAACTTTTGAAGAAAATGGGATCTAAAAAAATGTGATTCTCCCATAAAATGTCAAATATGTTTACCCCCAAACCATCCACCAAATCCCACTATACACCCTCAATCCAAACTTTCATACCTTATGTTAAAACTTGTCCCACTTTTATACCTTATGACAAAAATAAGTAGTGCCTCATTCATGAGACTTGCATTAACAATTGTCATCCTTTCGCTAACAGCTTCTGTTATGAGTTATCTCTCTTTTAAATGATTAGCTCTATTTTCCTCCTTAAATGTTTATTTTAGCTGTAGCTAACACCATGACTAAGAGTCTTATGCTCAAGACCATGGATTTAGAAAATCCATGGCAAGATCTGAGGCATAATCTTGTTGGTATTATCACAAAGGATAACTCATTGATTGTACATCTTGATTATCCTTTGATTGTCTCACAAATGCTTTAAACTTCATAGATGTACATGTACCAATTATGATATCCATCAAGCTAATGGAGTTATCCTTTATCTTTCCCAATATACAAGGAGTATCTTTTGCTTTCTTTAAGTGTAAGCAATACCCCCATAGGAGACCGCACCAATCACGCATGATAGCACCACTAGTAACTCATTCTTTAATGTAAATGCCCATAAAATCAAGACGGTAACCAATTTTTGTGCAAAAGTTGAAAGGTAAAACACAAACAAAAAGACAGTACGCTCCTGTAATCAAGGAAGTCTAAGTCAGTAACTGTCAGTTAGGGACAAAGTTCCCCTCAAATTCTTTTCATTCTTTTGATCGCTTAGCTAACCTTCAATCACTCTGGAACCCATCACCCTTCGTTTCTTTCACCTCCAAAACCTTTTTCCCTTTTTTTCTTCTATCCCAATACAGTCTCCCCATTCATGTACATCTCTAAAGTGCAAAGCAATTGGTCTCCAGTTGAAAGACAACTATCTCATCGTAATAATTATCTAATTGTGCGTTTAATTTTCTTATTCCGAAGGAAATATCTTTAAAATATGTCAGTACATGTTCTTTTTGATTTTCCATTTTGATGCCTCCATGAGATAGTTAATGTTATTTGTTAGACTAGGTGCATTTGACTTAATAAGGTATAGCACAAAAAGATCACCGTGGGTATTCGCTTACAAATATTCCTCCTCAATCTTCTGGTTTAGTTTCAGAGAATCTAGTAAAAGGGTCATGACTAAACTCGCAAACTATCATGCAGATAAACTTTTCCAATCCCAAGTCAGCTCGCTAACTATCATGCAGATAAACTTTTCCAATCCTAAGTCAAGTAGGATATCTAACCCTTAATTTTTCGGTCTACGCGTCATATATAAAGTCTTAGGACACCGTTTCTCATGATAATAATAGCAAAAGAAGTGTGGCATAATAGAAATGTAATAAGCAAGAACTATAACTTTTGTTACACATAGGAAGGAGGGGGGTATCAAGAACCAGTAACTTACAGGATTCATCAAAAGATCATCTTTAAAATTCTTGTACTGAGACCTCTTCTTAGACAACTCTGATAACCAAAGCCCTTTTTCCGTGGGCAGGTAAGACAGTAACAGCTGAAAAGCATGAGATTAGCAAACCATGATTCCATATCCACTGAAAATAAACCTTAACACTAAAGCAAACAACAATTTCGACATTAAAACAATTGTCAAAATTGAACTCAATTCCCACGCCACAAAAAAGAAGAAGGACGAGAGAGAGAGATCAGAGTTCAGACCTTCCATACAGTAGACCTAATACCGTTACCAGAAGCATCTGGTATGCCCTGTGAAGCCAATCGCCGCAGTTCCCCCATATTTATGACTTTCCTTGATAACTATGATCCAAAACAAATTATAAATTAAGTCAAAGAATAGAAATCAGAAGCAAAATAACATGAAATTGGGGAAATAGAGAGACAGAACCTCTTGTAAGAGCTGAGCCTGGCGAGAAAGGTCTTCAGCAGAAGAACTAGCAGAGTTGCCATTCTCAAAATCAGAATTAGCACTGGTATTCAGCAATGGATCCCTAATCTCAACCTTTGGAGGTGGCTCCGGTCTAGAAATACTAGGAGGCGCAACCGGAATGGGCGGTTCAACGGCGGAATCCTCAAAAGCGGAGACGGAGGAAGTGGAGGAGGGTTTGGAGGTAGGGCGGCTGAGAAGGCGATGATCGTCGTCGGAAGGATGGGATTTGGTGGGGGTAGTGGTGGTAGCGGGAGGAGGTGGAGGTGGAGGTGGAGCAGGAGAGGACCACATAGAGCTGTTGAGCCAATCGGGAACTCTCTTCTTCACCATTTTTCCGAGTTCCGATCGATAACGCCGGTGGATGAGGAGTGAAATGACTCAATTTGGTTTGATTTGTTAGGGTTCCGAGGGAGTTACGTCGCCGTCGTCGTCATCGACATCGTGGAGGCATATTAAAGCGATCAGCGTCTAACGAAGACGAAAATGAAGGCCGGAAAGTGTGTGTGTGTGTGTGTGTGTGTGTTGGATTGAATATTAATCACGTGCCAAGTGATTGATTGTCGTGGTCTTACATGCATATCACGTGGCACTCACTCATGAGAGCTCTTTTGATATGCGATTTTTGAAAATTCATGGGACCTAAAAAAAAAAAAAAAAAAAAAAGGACGGATTTAGTATTAACTATTTTCGAGTTTTTAATGAAGAGAAAAGAAATTGAGAGAAAGAAAAATGAGAGAAAAGAAAGGGAGAGAAGTGAATTTAAATTTTTTTCGATGTGCTTTCGAGTTGGGAACAAAATGAAAGAAAAAATAAAATTTTCTCTAATCATGCTTCTGAGTTTTGAAATAAAATGAGAAAAAAAAATGACTTCTATATCTTCAAATATTTTATTTGATTTTCACTCATATTATTCAAACACATGAAAATCCTTTAGAAAATAATTTCATCATAATAAGTCGTTTTACATAGCTATTTTCCACCATTTATAGTATAAATGAGAGAATGGGCGAATGGTTGAATGAATAGTTTCAAATGAATTTTTTACCATTTTGTCCTCATATATTTGTCTCTTTTCCATTTTGCTCTTAAAAATAAATTTATTTTTTTTAAATTAAAAAAAAAAAAAACAAACAATCATCCGTGTCCTTGAACACGGGCACGTACTAATAGCCTTATAAGAGAGAGAGAGACCAAGAAAGCTTTACAACTTGGGCCTTCATATAGGTTTGTCAATTATCATCCTATCACTCATTTGGGATCTGTAATATCCTCCCTATTTCAGACCATAAGGCATATACACAACATATAGTGTTACTCCCCTCCGCTCAAAAATGAATGTTCAAATTTCCTTCCTTTTCAAAATGAATGTTCAAAAAAATTCAAACTTTTTCTTGATCAAGAGTAAATTTGGACATTCATTATGAGACTGAGGAAGTACAGTACATTCATCAAACATTAGGAATTGTGCATTACATCTGAAAGTATTTATAGGGTTACTAAACTTCACCCGCAACAAAGCTATATTCAACTCAAAATTTCGGAAAACATATACACTAAGGCAATTACCTAGTATATTAAAATCGAAATCAATTTTTAAGCTACTAGTGTAACGACCCCAAATTTTCACAATAGTAATAATGCTTAATTGATAATAAAATAATCTCCAACGGCTACTAAAAACATAATTCAAACACTAGCCATAATTTGAAATAACTTAAATGCGGATAACGGTAACAATTTCAACGGCTAGTATAATCCACTAGCTCAACAAAATCCTTAAAGTCTTACAAACTCTCAAATAACTGTAATAAC
This sequence comes from Adenophora triphylla var. japonica, assembly GCA_022495995.1. Taxonomy (NCBI): domain Eukaryota; kingdom Viridiplantae; phylum Streptophyta; class Magnoliopsida; order Asterales; family Campanulaceae; genus Adenophora; species Adenophora triphylla. The sequence goes on from JAFEMH010000219.1 coordinate 662,578, forward strand.
TAACTAAAGAGTCTAAAATGAAATAAACTAACGATCCTTGAACTCCTTATGAAGTGCTCCCGAACCGTTTCACATTCTTCCTAGTTGAAATCTGAAAGAAAAGAAGATGAAAGGGTGAGCGAACAATGCCCAGTAAGTTCATATACAACCCCTCCGGTTACTAAGGAGGAGTTTGACCTGAAAGAATATCAAACGATACAAAGTCCAAATAACAATTGAAGAAATAATGAAGTACAAAGTCGAAATCATTATTTAACAAATCTCAAAACCACATATCTTTCAAAATATCTCAGCGGTTGCACTAACTGAGTTGACAATATTTTGGAGGTTCAAATAATGACAAAATCGAATCAAACTGACCCGAATGGTTCACTTATTTAAAGCTGTCCCATACCAGCTTTAACTAACTAAACCACTCACATATTATAAGGAATTTCAAAGGACTGATAAGCTGAACAAAGCTAACTCGAGTAATATAATTATCTACAACTGTCCCATACCAGCCGTAGGTAATCAAATCACTCACAGACATCATGATCACATAAGTGGTCCACTGACCTTATCAAACCAAAATCCCATAAAGGGAACAAAATGACTCCGCAGAATCTTAAACAGTGTATCTGGAACACCCCACCACTACTTTGAAGCGGTGTACTAAGTTTGCCTGAAGGCCAAAATATCAAATATACTCCGCCAAAGCAGGTTGTCTAACTTAGTGATCATTAATGGAACAAAAATCATATCATATCAAAACTCATTTTTATACAGAATACGAACTTTCACAATAACAATAAATTCTCTATTTATGAAATCAAAAGAACGATTTAGCAAACGAATAACAAAAGATTAGCAATTAACGGTAAACGAGGGAGTCAAAATAAATACTGACGCGAGATCAGCTTTTACGTATCAAAGGAACGTATATCGCCAAGAAATATGCGAAAGCCTAAATAATGAAACGGAGCGGAGATCAATTAACTTAAAGATGTATAATCCCTTACCTTAGCGTTGCTTAGTGTAGGTGTTAGTGCCCTAGGCCTATAGAGATAGACCTTTATGTAATGTCATTGTTCATTTATATAAGAGATTGTTTCTTTGATTATTATATGTGTTTGCATGTTTAGTTATAATAATCGTGTCCCTAGTACTTACGAAGCACTAGTATGAAGTCTAATGGATAATCATGTGATGATTATATGCATGGAGATGCACATTAGATTCATGGGTACTTGTTGGAGAACAAGGTACTGGACTTGACCCATTATGAGATTTATGTCATGGTCATATGTCATAAATAAATCTCATATAGTTATATCATTGATATCCTTTTACCTGAGATTATCATCGTCTTCCGCTCGATGAATATCATGTTTGATATAGTTTAACGTTGTCTTTAACCGGATGACAATAAGGGCTATCATTGGCATGGTATGATTCTTGTTGTGAAGAATGATAAGTCAAGATGGAAAATTGTCCCTCGTAAAGAGAGATGTTTGCTAGGCCACTCGTAAGTAAGATTGATGTAGTGCATGGCCATGCCCGAATGAATTAATGTGATTAATATCATTCGATTAATCAATTTACTTGGTAACGAGAAAGCATTGAACAATATGAGTTGACGTGGACCATGACTCATGTTCAATATAACATCGTGTGACAATGGGATTGTGATATGTTCTATGTAAGAAATCGAACTTTGCATTATATTAATTGGGTAGGCATGATGGCTTGCTAGAGTCCACTCATGTCTTATGAGGATCGATGTGATCGAACTCATTGCCAACTTAATATAGTCCTATGGGGTCACACGCATCGAACGAATTGTCAAAAATGAAGAATATGGAGGTTCTGCACTCAGGGGACGACTCGTCCCCAGGCCTGAACTAACTATTCCCTTGGCCTGGGACGAATGATTCAGAGACTGACTCATGAGGGACGACTCGTGCCCTTGGGGACGAGTCGTGCCCTCAAGGGACGAGTCGTGCCCTGGTTTGAACCAACTATTCCCCTTAAGGGGGACGCCAGAATCAGTGGAAGGTTGCAAGGGAACGACTCGTGCCCTGGGGGATGAGTCGTCCCGTCGGCGCTGGACTGATACGTAAATGACCTAATTTTAGGGTTTTCGCAAAGGGCTTTTATTTGTAACGTATAAATACTTGCCCCTGGTTGCCCTAGCCGTCATAAGAACGTTTTGGCTTTAGAGAAACACCAAAAGTGAGAGATTTCAATTGAGAATTGAGAATCAAACACAACCAATTCCATATTTCTTCATCGATTGAAAGGTGTTTCAATCAAAGGATCTAGCAATCCTCCTAGAAGAGTTCTAGGGTTCGTTCATCGCGTGGATACACATAGAGGATCTTCGCTCGTCAAGATCTTTAGTTCGTGATTCGCCGTTCGTTCATCAAGGATTAACAAGGTCGTTCAATCTGGAGTTGGGTCAAGTTTATCAACGACAAAAGCACTCAAGGTTGGTATTTCTATTTCATCTTTCTTAATTAATCATCTAGAACGGATTCTAGGGCTTCGGGTTTTTCGAGTTATTGCATTATTCCGCTGCGCATGGATCCTCGAAACCCAACAGTGGTATCAGAGCCCCGTTCATGATGTTTATATTAGAAAATCATGATAATTAGATAATGTGATTATGTTAATTTTCATGGTGTACATGATCTAGAATGTGAAATTGTATGAGTTTTGCTTGTGAAGTAATTGTATATAATGATATACCATGATTATGAAATTGAAATATATGATTAATATGATTAATCTAGATTATGGGATGTCAATTTCATTAATATGATTAATGTGATTAATCTAGGATATTTGTGAAGTGTTACTTAGTATATTGGCTGGACACCAAAACCTTCCCCACAAGCACTTCGATGGAAGTGTGGGATAAATTTGGAGCACGTGGCCGCGTACTAGTAATTACTGACCAAATGTGATTTGTGTTGCATCATTCCATGTTCATAATTATGCTCATATAGTTTTCATGAATCAACCTTAGTATGTTAATTGATAAACATGAAAATTGAACCTTCTTTGTAATTTGAGTTTGTTTTATGTCACCCATGTTTAAACACTTGTGAGTACACGGATAATTTCATGTAGGCTACGCCACAGCGAGGTACTTTGATTCTATCTTTGTATGATCAAGATGAGCAAACGGTGATTGCTATACGTTTAACATGGTTGAACTCAATTAGGCTATCAAAACAGTTTTGGGCCTAAGGCATAAGATGAGATTGAAACATGTGACATATGATGTCTATAATCTCATAATGATCTAAGAGTCATATATAGATATGATTGATAAATGTTATCTACCTTTTTAGTTTAATTTTGAGCAGTCGTGCCATAGCCGACTTGAAATTAAATTAAAGTTGGGTCTTAGCCTATTTAATTATATTAAGCATGTTTGTATAAGAAGGTTATATAATTTAGTGGGAGTATTTGTGAAATACGTTAATTAATCTCTTAAATGAATTGGTACTTATATGTTGCATATCTTTGTAGATCAATGGCTGTAAACACTAATCAAAACATGTCACTGCGATCAGTCCTTGAGAAGGACAAGTTAGAGGAGAATGGCAACAACTATGTGGATTGGATCCGCAGTTTGGGAATTGTTCTCAAACAAGAAATGAAGTTGTACATTCTTGATGGACCCGTTCCACCCGAGCCTGCGGCTAATGCAACTAAAGCTGAAAAGGACCAACATAAGAAGCATGTGGATGATTCTATTGATGTTGGTTGCTTGATGCTTGCTACCATGTGTAAGGCTCTTCAGAAGGACCTTGTACACATGGAAGCTTATGATTTGGGAAATCATTTGAAGGAAATGTTCCAGTTGCAAGCACGTACGGAAAGTTTTGACACTATGAAGGCTCTTCATTCATGCAAGATGATTGAAGGACAACTTGTTGGGCCTCATGTGTTGAAAATGAAGGGTCACCTCGAACACCTTGAGAGGCTTGGATATCCTATCCAGTTAGAGCTGGCTACGGATATGATATTGCATTCACTCCCTGAAAGCTATAATCAGTTTGTTATGAATTATAACATGAATGGGATGAATAAATCTCTGTCTGAATTGCATGGGATGCTAAAGAATGCAGAGAACAATATTACCAAGAAAACCAATCAAGTGTTGATGGTGAATAAAGGAAAGGGGTTCAAACCCAAGGTTAAAGCAAAAGTTTCTAAACCGGAGGCAAAGGTTGTCGTTGCTGAGAAGCCTAAACCCAAATCCCAAAAGGATGCGGTGTGCTACCATTGCAAGAAAACTGGGCATTGGAGGCGTAACTGCAAGCTTTATCGGGAAGGATCGAAGAAGAAGGGCAATGAGATTGCCATGACTTCAGGTATCTATGTGATAGATATTTTACTTTCTACCTCTAGTTCTTGGGTATTAGATACCGAATGTGGATCTCACATTTGCCTAAATGTGCAGGGACTAAAGAATAGAAGGTCGCTCAAAGAGGGTGAAGTAGATCTACGGGTTGGAAATGGAGCAAGAGTTGCTGCATTGGTCGTAGGGACTTACGAAGTCACTTTACCTAGCGGATTAATTTTAGTTTTGAATAACTGTTATTATGTTCCGAATTTGAGCAGAAACATTATTTCCATTTCTTGTTTAGACAACGAGGGTTACAATTTTCTTATTGCGAATAAGAAATTTTCCATTTATTTGAATGATGTACTTTATTGTATTGCTCATTCTTTTAATGGCCTTTATGTCTTGGATGTTGAAAATAATGTTGATAATATCTATCATGTAAATAAGAAATCCAAACCAAATAATGTGAATGAAACATATAAATGGCATTGCCGTCTTGGGCACATAAACGAGAAACGCATCTCTAAACTCCATAAAGATGGATATTTAGACTCATATGATTATGAATCATATGATGTTTGCGAATCTTGTTTATTGGGCAAGATGACTAAGGCACCTTTCTCTAAGAGTAGTGAAAGGGCTAGTGATTTGTTGGCTCTCGTACATACTGATGTATGTGGACCAATGAATAGCATTGCTAGGGGAGGATTTCGGTACTTCATAACGTTTACTGATGACTTATCAAGATATGGCTATGTCTATCTGATGAAGTACAAAAGTGAAGCATTTGAGATATTTAGAATATTTCAAAGTGAAGTACAAAATCAACTTGGCAAAACTATTAAAACACTTCGATCCGATCGAGGTGGTGAATATTTGAGCCAAGAATTTGACGATCATCTTAAAAGTTGTGGAATTGTTTCAGAACTTACTCCACCCGGAACACCACAATGGAATGGTGTGTCTCAGAGGAGAAATCAAACTCTATTGGATATGGTTCGATCGATGATGAGTCAAGTTAACCTTCCTATTTCCTTTTGGGGACATGCACTGGAAACAGCTGCTTTCACACTTAATAAGGTCCCTACTAAATCGGCTCTTAAAACCCCACATGAGATGTGGCATGGAAGAAAACCTAGTTTATCTTTCATGAAGATTTGGGGATGTGAAGCTTATGTGAAGAAATTAGTTTCTGAAAATAAGCTTGCACCCAGATCTGATAAATGTATTTTCGTTGGTTATCCTAAGGAAATGAAAGGATATCAATTTTACAATCGTTTCGAGAACAAAGTGTTTGTTGCTCGACATGGTGTCTTTCTAGAGAAAGAGTTTCTCTCTAAAGAAACTAGTGGGAGTAAAATTGATCTTGAAGAAATTCAAGAACTCGAAAATGACATAGAGCCAATAGTAGAGACGGAACCAAATTCACAAGCTGTTGTGGAACCGGTTCAAGATACACAAGTTCTTCGCAGGATCGGATAGGATACGATCCGAACCTGAGAGATATGGATTTCTCATGACGGAAAGTAACGAAGTGGAAATCATTGAGAATGATGAACCTACTTCCTATCAAGAGGCGATGTCCACTCCTGATTCGGAAAAGTGGCTAGGAGCCATGGAATCCGAGATCAAATCCATGTACGATAATCAAGTTTGGAACTTGATTGATCCACCCGAAGGTGTAAAAACCATAGGGTGCAAGTGGGTTTTCAAAAAGAAAACCGACATGGATGGGAAGGTACATACTTTTAAGGCTAGGCTTGTTGCTAAGGGGTATAGGCAGATTCATGGTGTTGACTATGATGAAACCTTTTTACCCGTAGCAATGCTTAAGTCCATTTATGGATTGAAGCAAGCTTCCCGGAGCTGGAATCTACGTTTTGATGAATCAGTCAAAGAGTTTGGCTTCATAAAAAATGAAGATGAACCTTGTGTATACAAGAAAATAAGTGGGAGCATAGTTCTATTTCTAGTGTTATATGTCGATGACATCTTGCTCATTGGAAACAATGTTCATGCACTTGAGACTGTTAAGTCTTGGTTAGGAAAATGTTTTTCAATGAAAGATATGGGTGAAGCGGCTTATATCCTTGGTATCAAGATCTATAGAGATAGATCAAGAAGGATGATTGGTTTGAGTCAGAGTACATATATTGACAAGGTCCTTAGAAGATTCCGCATGGAAAATTCTAAGAGAGGGAACTTGCCAATGGGACACGACATTACTCTTAGCAAGAATCATTGTCCTAAGACAAATGATGAGCGAAAGAGGATGAATGATATTCCATATGCTTCGGCAATTGGGTCTATCATGTATGCCATGTTGTGTACCAGACCTGATGTCTCGTATGCTCTAAGCGCAACGAGTAGATACCAATCTGATCCTGGTGAAAACCATTGGATAGCAGTCAAGAATATCCTTAAGTACTTGAGAAGAACTAAGGATGTATTCTTGGTATTTGGAGGAATGGAAGATGATCTGGTTGTAAAGGGTTACACAGATGCAAGCTTCCAAACCGACAAAGATGACTATAGATCGCAGTCTGGGTTTGTGTTTATGCTAAATGGAGGTGCTGTTTGTTGGAAGAGTTCCAAGCAAAGCACTGTTGCTGATTCTACAACTGAAGCCGAGTACATAGCAGCATCGGATGCGGCTAAGGAGGCGGTTTGGATCAAGAAGTTCGTTAGTGACTTAGAAGTCGTTCCGAGTATCACTAACCCGATAGAGCTTTATTGTGATAATAATGGTGCTATTGCCCAAGCAAAAGAACCAAGGTCACATCAGCGATCCAAACACATTTTGAGACGATTTCACCTCATTAGAGAAATCTGTGAAAGAGAGGACGTCAAGATATGCAAGGTACCAACGGATGACAACATCTCGGACCCTCTCACCAAGCCTTTACCACAAGCTAAACATGATGGTCATGTTAGGTCCATGGGTATAAGATACATGAATGATTGGGCCTAGTGCAAGTGGGAGACTGTAGGTGTTAGTGCCCTAGGCCTATAGAGATAGACCTTTATGTAATGTCATTGTTCATTTATATAAGAGATTGTTTCTTTGATTATTATATGTGTTTGCATGTTTAGTTATAATAATCGTGTCCCTAGTACTTACGAAGCACTAGTATGAAGTCTAATGGATAATCATGTGATGATTATATGCATGGAGATGCACATTAGATTCATGGGTACTTGTTGGTGAACAAGGTACTGGACTTGACCCATTATGAGATTTATGTCATGGTCATATGTCATAAATAAATCTCATATAGTTATATCATTAATATCCTTTGACCTGAGATTATCATCGTCTTCCGCTTGATGAATATCATGTTTGATATAGTTTAACGTTATCTTTAACCGGATGACAATAAGGGCTATCATTGGCATGGTATGATTTTTGTTGGGAAGAATGATAAGTCAAGATGGAAAATTGTCCCTCGTAAAGAGAGATGTTTGCTAGGCCACTCGTAAGTAAGATTGATGTAGTGCATGGCCATGTCCGAATGAATTAATGTGATTAATATCATTAGATTAATCAATTTACTTAGTAACGAGAAAGCATTGAACAATATGAGTTGACGTGGACCATGACTCATATTCAATATAACATCGTGTGACAATGGGATTGTGATATGTTCTATGTAGGAAATCGAACTATGCATTATATTAATTGGGTAGGATGATGGCTTGCTAGAATCCGCTCATGTCTTATGAGGATCGATGTGATCGAACTCATTGCCAACTTAATATAGTCCTATGGGGTCACACGCATCGAACGAATTGTCAAAAATGAATAATATGGAGGTTCTGCACTCAGGGGACGACTCGTCCCCAGGCCTGAACTAACTATTCCCTTGGCCTGGGACGAATGATTCAGAGACTGACTCATGAGGGATGACTCGTGCCCTTGGGGACGAGTCGTGCCCTCAAGGGATGACTCGTGCCCTTGGGGACGAGTCGTGCCCTCAAGGGACGAGTCGTGCCCTCAAGGGACGAGTCGTGCCCTGGTTTGAACCAACTATTCCCCTTAAGGGGGACGCCAGAATCAGTGGAAGGTTGCAAGGGGACGACTCGTGCCCTGGGGGACGAGTCGTCCCGTCGGCGCTGGACTGATACGTAAATGACCTAATTTTAGGGTTTTCGCAAAGGGCTTTTATTTGTAACGTATAAATACTTGCCCCTGGTTGCCCTAGCCGTCATAAGAACGTTTTGGCTTTAGAGAAACACCAAAAGTGAGAGATTTCAATTGAGAATTGAGAATCAAACACAACCAATTCCATATTTCTTCATCGATTGAAAGGTGTTTCAATCAAAGGATCTAGCAATCCTCCTAGAAGAGTTCTAGGGTTCGTTCATCGCGTGGATACACATAGAGGATCTTCGCTCGTCAAGATCTTTAGTTCGTGATTCGCCGTTCGTTCATCAAGGATTAACAAGGTCGTTCAATCTGGAGTTGGGTCAAGTTTATCAACGACAAAAGCACTCAAGGTTGGTATTTCTATTTCATCTTTCTTAATTAATCATCTAGAACGGATTCTAGGGCTTCGGGTTTTTCGAGTTATTGCATTATTCTGCTGCGCATGGATCCTCGAAACCCAACACTTAGTACTTCCAATAATGCTTCACGCGCACGAATCTACAATCATTGCAAAAAGGTTTCTTAGGATACAATAATGCCTAATTACTTAACCCGAACATTCTTTAATCATTCTTATTAACCTATAATTTAATCTTTCTTAACATCTTCTTAGGTTAACCAATCCCCCATAGATTTTACCAAAATACTCCTAGGGTTTCTATAATCAAATCCTAATAATACTCTTTAATTCACAATCACACACACTAATTACACCTTATCCATCACACACACTAAAACACACACTGCAGAACACACACACACGCAGAACACACACACACACATACTCATATCACACACCAAAACACACACTGCAGAATACACACACACACGCAGAACATACACTGCACACACGCAATAGACACACACGTACACAGCAGGAACACACACACACACACTCTGCACACACAAAAACACCCACTGTACATGCACACAACTCTCTGTAAACACACACCCACACACGTACACCCAATCATACATACGACACACATAAGAAACACTCACAACACACACCAAAACACACACTGTACATGCACACAACTCTCTGCAAACACACACAGACACATGCATACACAATCAAACACATACTAAACCCTAGTTTCCCTTATACCTAGCATGCATTAACTCATAGCAACATACCCCAAACCCTAGTTATCAACTCCCAAGAATTCTAGGATTTTTCTAGGGTTTAAGAACTACCAAAAACGGAATTAGGTTTACCTTGATTTGATCCAACAACGAAAAGAAGAAGTCTTCTTCTTCTTCTTTTTCCCAAAATCCGACTGCCTCTCCCTTGACAGCCTCTTTCTGTCGCAGCTCTCTTTTCTCTCTCACGGTTTCTCTCTTTATTCCTCTGTGCTGCCTCCCTCTCTCCCTATTCTTATTAACGTGAAGAACAACTAAGGCTGCTAGGGTTATTAAAATATGTATATATATATTGGGTTCCCTAAACCTAAGCCCACAAGGTTAAAAGTCCAACTCATAAAAGGTAACCCAATTTTAATAAACTAAACCCACTTAACCTAGTCCATCTAGGAAAGGTAATACATTTATTTAGTAACTCCACAAATTAACTAACATATTTAATTAATAAATAAAATAGAAAAGGAATTAAAGTTTCAGGGTTATCACATTCTCACCCCCTTAAAAGAAGTTTAGTCCTCTAAACTTAACGTACCTGCCACTATCCACTTTGCATCCTCATCATCTCTAGCTTTCATAGTATAGACTCTTCTTGTACGCTTTGAATTTGAGTCGTCCTTGTTGTCCTTACCCTTGTCCTTGTTCTCACGATCCTTTGTGAACCTCTCTTTAAGTGGTTCAGGGCAATCCTTAATCATATGCCCGGTCTTCCCACAGTTGAAACACGCCTTTATGATTCTATAACAACGTTGGGTGTCATGATTACCCCCACACCCACGACACTTGGCACCATCAGCACGTTGTGTCACCTGTTTCTTTGCCTGACTTCCTGAATCCTTATTATCCTGAAAACTGGTTTGTCTGTCTCTCTTTTTATGCTTGTCATCCCAATCTGCCTGCACTTCGATAAGACCTCTTTCCACTAGTAACGCCTTGTTTACCACGTCCGTATATGTCTTAAGCTCAAATGGTACCACACCCCTCTTGATCGCAGGCTTTAACCCCTCTTCAAACCTATGCACGCGATTTTCTTCAGTTTCCACATAAGTAGGGGCAAACTTGGCAAGACGTGCAAACTCAGCCTCATACTCAGACACCATCTTGTCCTTCTGAACTAGCTTAATAAAGTCATTCTCTCTCTGAATTTTCTCACTCCTAGGAAAATACTTCTCATAAAAGGCTACCTTGAAATCTTTCTAAGTAAACAAAAACTCGTCATTTTGATGTTTGCGCTTCTCCATAAGCCACCAATCATAGGACCCCCTCCTTCAACATGAAGGTGGCACACGACACTTTGATACTCTCACGACACCGCATCCCCTCAAATGTCTTTTCCATTTCTTGCACCCAATCCTCTGCTGCTATATGTCCCCCAATACCACTAAAGGTTGCGCTAGTATGCTTTTTAAATTCTGCTAAATCACTACTCTGCCTAGGTGGGACACCACTAACACTTGTCTTGAACCCTGCTTTCTTGGATTAACCCTATAAGTGCTTGCAACAAGGGAACTAATTCTGCCACCGGCGCTACTGGTTGCTGCACTCCCTGACCATTACCCCCATTAGCTTGATTACCATCCTGAGCATTTTGGGTATTCTCAACCCTATGATTAGAACTATTCTCAGCTGAAACCTCATGGTTATCATTCTCAACATGATCCTCTTCTCTCACATCATTAGTCTGATTATGTTGTTGACCTCTCCGGTTTGGAATCCTTGTACTCACTCTTCTTTTCGCCATTAACCTAAAATGGCAAAAGGGAAAATAGTCATAAATCCAATTAGATAAGATATTGGTACACTAAGAAATAAAACATTATAAACCTTCATAATTCGATAAAGCAACTAATCTTATCATAACAATCTACACTAAACACCCTCAGAATGACACTGAGGTCAAACCTAAGACTCAGATCAAACTTATTCTCACACATTCTAAACTCCCAAAGATCTAAAGCCAAAGCTCTGATACCAACTATAACGACCCCAAATTTCCACAATAGTAATAATGCTTAATTGATAATAAAATAACCTCCAACGGCTACTAAAAACATAATTCGAACACTAACCACAAATTGAAATAGCTTAAATGCGGATAACGGTAACAATTTCAACGGCTAGTATAATCCACTAGCTCAACAAAATCCTTAAAGTCTTACAAACTCTCAAATAACTGTAATAACTAACTAAAGAGTCTAAAATGAAATAAACTAACGATCCTTGAACTCCTTATGAAGTGCTCCCGAATCGTTTCACATTCTTCCTAGTTGAAATCTGGAAGAAAAGAAGCTGAAAGGGTGAGCGACAATGCCCAGTAAGTTCATATACAACCCCTCCGGTTACTAAGGAGGAGTTTGACCTGAAAGAATATCAAACGATACAAAGTCCAAATAACAATTGAAGACATAACGAAGTACAAAGTCGAAATCATTATTTAACAAATCTCAAAACCACATATCTTTCAAAATATCTCAGCGGTTGCACTAACTGAGTTGACAATATTTTGGAGGTTCAAATGATGACAAAATCGAATCAAACTGACCCGAATGGTTTAATTATTTAAAACTGTCCCATACCAGCTTTAACTAACTAAACCACTCACAAATTATAAGAAATTTCAAAGGACTGATAAGCTGAACAAAGCTAACTCGAGTAATATAATTATCTACAACTGTCCCATACCAGCCATAGGTAATCAAATCACTCACAGACATCATGATCACATATGTGGTCCACTGACCTTATCAAACCAAAATTCCATAAAAGGAACAAAATGACTCCGCAGAGTCCTTAACAGTGTATCCGAAACACCCCACCACTACTTTGAAGCGGTGTACTAAGTTTGCCCGAAGGCCAAAATATCAAATATACCCCGCCAAAGCAGGTTGTCTAACTTAGTGATAATTAATGGAACAAAAATCATATCAGATCAAAACTCATTTTTATACAGAATACGAACTTTCACAATAACAATAAATTCGGTATTTATGAAATCAAAAGAACGATTTAGCAAACGAATAACAAAAGATTAGCAATTAACGGTAAACGATGGAATCAAAACAAATACTGACGCGAGGTCAGCTTTTACATATCAAAGGAACGTATATCGTCAAGAAATATGCGGAAGCGTAAATAATGAAATGGAGCGGAGATCAATTAACTTAAAGATGTATAATCCCTTACCTTAGCGTTGCTTAGTACTTCCAACAATGCTTCATGTGCATGAATCTACAATCATTGCAAAAAGGTTTCTTAGGATACAATAATGCCTAATTACTTAACCCGAACATTCTTTAATCATTCTTATTAACCTATAATTTAATCTTTCTTAACATCTTCTTAGGTTAACCAATCCCCCATAGGTTTTACCAAAATACTCCTAGGGTTTCTATAATCAAATCCTAATAATACTCTTTAATTCATAATCACACACACTAATTACACCTTATCCAGCACACACACTAAAACACACACTGCCGAACACACACACACGCAGAACACACACACACACTCACAGCACACACCAAAACACACACTGCAGAATACACACACACGCGCAGAACACACACTGCACACACGCAACAGACACACACGCACACAGCAGGAACACACACATACACTCTGCACACACAAAAACACCCACTGTACACGCACACAACTCTCTGTAAACACACACACACACACGTACACCCAATCATACATATGACACACATAAGAAACACTCACAGCACACACCAAAACACACACTGTACACGCACACAACTCTCTGCAAACACACACAGACACACGCATACACAATCAAACACATGCTAAACCCTAGTTTCTCTTATACCTAGCATGCATTAACTCATAGCAACATACCCCAAACCCTAGTTATCAACTACAAAGAATTCTAGGATTTTTCTAGGGTTTAAGAACTACCAAAAACGGAATTAGGTTTACCTTGATTTGATCCAACAACGAAAAGAAGAAGTCTTCTTCTTCTTCTTCCCAAAATCCGGCTGCCTCTCCCTTGACAGCCTCTCTCTATCGCAGCTCTCTGTTCTCTCACACGGTTTCTCTCTCTATTCCTCTGTGTCGCCTCCCTCTCTCCCTATTCTTATTAACGTGAAGAGCAACTAAGGCTGCTAGGGTTATCAAAAGATGTACATATATATTGGTTCCCTAAACCTAAGCCCACAAGGTTAAAAGTCCAACTCATAAAAGGTAACCCAATTTTAATAAACTAAACCCACTTAACCTAGTCCATCTAGGAAAGGTAATACATTTATTTAGTAACTCCACAAATTAACTAACATATTTAATTAATAAATAAAATAGAAAAGGAATTAATGTTTCAGGGTTATCACAACTAGGATCCAAAATTTTGATAATAGTAGACGTATTACAGAAACACACAATGAGATAGAGAGAATGTACTGGGCAATGGCGATGATGAAGAATTGGAGAGAGATTGAGATACATAAATGGAAGAATTATGGCCGAATAGAGTGCCAGTGTAAAATGAAGCAATCATAATCAAGAGTCATCAAAATGATATGTCCTGACTTGGAATCAAAAGTTGCAGTCGACCAAGTGAATCCCCCCCATTTCTGGTTACCGAAGGTTGTCAAATTTCTCTATAATGTGTGTGTTTTGGTGTTTAAGGAAGACGGATCAGATCGAATGAAGACTGAGGAAGAACTCAGGTATGGACACCACCGGAGAGTGACGTGAAAACCCCGATCATGTTACTCCATTGATTAGCAGCTACTCCATTGATTTGTATTTTTCCCTCTTTTGAAGGTTAAAGGCCTTGATGGATTCATATCCACAAGTGTAATAATGAGATTATAAAAAATATGTGAGGGTAAAAGTGGGATAATAATAAAAATTGTCAAGTTTTCACTTTCTTTACTTCCATTTCCTCTCAATTTTGGGAGAAAAATTTTGGGAGGAAAATCCTAAAAAATTTTCTTCCCTTTCTTTCCACTTTCTTCCTAAAAAATCTCGGAAGCACGCTAACAAAGGAAATTTATAAAAATTTCCTTCCCTTTCTTTTCCTTTCTCTCCATTTTTTAACTCGGTGAAAACCTGTTTTACACTTGTTTAATATAAAGTGTTTTCAAAATATACAGTGATATTTTAATAAATAAGTAAAACTTAAAAAAAATACATAATGACATTTTTGTAAATAATCAGAACTTATAAAAATATAACGACACTTTTCGACACTATAACTGATATTTTTAAATACTATAATCGACAGGTTTTAACACTATAATCGACACTATTTAACACTGACAATTCTTAATGCTAGCATCGACCCTATTTAACAGTACAACTGACAATTCTTAATGCTAGAATTGATACTATTTAACACTACAATTGACAATTTTAACCCTACAATTAGTCTTCTTTTAGCAAATGTTAAAAGTGCTAGTTTGAACGTTTATAAATGCGGTTTGAATATTTATAAGTGTCATTTTAAATATCTGACACTTTATAATATTAGAATTATAATATTAGAACTGACACTTTATAATATTATAACCGACACTTGCGAAAAACTCGTTTTTCCTTCTCTTAGTGTAAAACACGTTTTTCATAAAACCGACTCCTATTTATTTGAACCTCAAAATACTCTCTCTCTCTCTCTCACGAGTCTCACAATAAATAAATGTCGCACATAGTTAATAAAATTAAATTTTGATTAACATTTGTACCAAAAAGTCCCTTGTTTTAATGAAATCTAAAAAAAAAAAAAGCCAATGTTTGATTCTACCAAAATGTCATTGTCTATAAATGTATATTATCAAAAAGTCTATACCTATTTCTAATGGCAAAATTATCATCGCCCTTTCCCTCCTCTCTCCTACCCACAACCACCAGCCACCACCGCCACACTCCGACCACCTCCGACCTTGACCACCACAGCTTGCCAATCACTGTCGACTCTTGCTGTCCGACCACCGCCGTCTGCCACCACCCAAACGCTGCCTGAAGCCTACCCCGCCGACCCCACCATCTGACAACGCCCACTCCCCCTCCAACACACTCATCTTTGACAACCCACTAATACTTGTAATTCAAAAATAAATGTCATTGCATGAAAATAAATCCAATACCTCGTCTCAATATTTGTTTCTCTCTACCACTATGCCAAAGTACTTTCTTATACAAGTAATGCACTGCTATATCTTTATTACAAAAAAAAAAGCACTTTACTTTTCAATTGATACGCTTCTAACACTTTTTTTATCAAGACGAAAAACATAATATTTAATTGTAATTAAAAATTCAATATGTTTAACAAAAAATTGAGCCTATGAATAAATTTCTTTTTTTTTTATACTCCCTCCTTCCCAGCCCAATTGATACCAAATTTTTGGGCACACAGATTAAGGAAAAGTAAGAGAGAGAAAATTTGGAAAAAAAATGTTGTGAGTATGAAAAATTAAATAGGAGAGAGAATGACTGGAAGGAATAGTGATTTGATTGGTGTTGTGAGTGTAAAAGTAAAATAGGAGAGAGAATGAGTGGAGAAAATAGTAAAGATTTCCTTCTATTTTGGGCAGTCTCAATTGAGCTGGGACGGACCAAAAAGGAAATAAGTCTCAATAGGGCTGAGACGGATGGAGTATATATTTTTAAGATAAAAAAAAACATACTTCAAAATTGTTAGTTAAAAAATAAATGCCTTTTTTATGAAAATAGAAATCATGAACAAGAAACTTAAGTTATGTTCAACGGTGCTAACTTAAGCATTTTTATTGTTTAATTCACGCACTTTTATACTTTTAAGATAAAAAACATATTATCAGTTGTTAACAAGTGAGAAAAGAACTTCTAAATAAATCATTATTTAATTTTGAACAACAAAATAATTGATAAATGTGATTTATCAGTTGTTTTTAACGATTTTTGTGGTAAACATTTGGTTAAACAACTGATGTCATTTATCAATTGTTTTTAAGGAATTTTGTGATAAGGTTTGAAAAAATAAATGATGAATGTCATTTATTAGTTGTTTTTAAGGATTTTTGTGCTAATGGTTTGAAAATATAATTGATAAATGTCATTTATCAGTTATTTTAAGTGTTTTTATACATAGTGTTTGAAAATATAACTAATAAATATCATTTATCAGTTATTTTGAAGTGTGTTTTATGCTTAGTGTTTGATAATATAACTGATAAATATGATTTATCAGTTGTTTTTAAGAATTTTTTTGATAAGTGTTTGGTTAAACAACTGATATATCATTTATTAGTTATTTTTAATGATTTTTGTGCTATGTGTTTGGTTAAACAACTGATAATAGTCATTTATCAATTGTTTTTAAGAATTTTTGTGCTAAGGGTTTGAAAAAATAACTGATGAATGTCATTTATCAGTCATTTTATGGATTTTTATGCTTAGTGTTTGAAAATATAACTCATAAATGTTATTTATCAGTTATTTTTAAGTGTTTTTGTGCTTAGTGTTTGATTTAAACAACTGGTAAATTGTTTTTTCAACCGATGAAAATTTGAGAAATAGACTTATCAGTTTTTATACTCAAATATGAACAAATGATAATTGAATTTATCAGTTCTATATTCAGTTGTGAACAAATGAAAAATAATTTTCTTGGATTTTTACAAGTGAAAATTAAAAGTTGTATTTCTAAAGTTTAAAATATATGTTGAGTGTACTAGTTTGATTTGTTTTGACGATACGATTAAAACGGTGGGTTTAGATTATTTTTTCAATGTCCATATTTTGATATATGACATTTTTAAAATTTTTGGATAAAAAAGGAAGAGAAAGAAAGAGAGAGTGATGTTGATGCGTGCATGTGTGTGTGTGTAACGTGTGCATGTGTGTGAGGGATTGAGGGGCACTTTGTCCATTCAATATGGTAAGAACTTTTTTTTTTTTTTGGGTAGTTGATGGAGGAAATCTCCCAATTATAATAAAATCTAGCAAGTATATTAGTCACTGATTTAGCAAATTATAAATGTAAGGGAGGGTCAAACCACATCGACTTATATGTAAAACAAGTTGAATTTGAGTAGTTTAAAGTAACCAAGGGGTTGTTGTGTGTTTGTTGGTTATTACTAGTTGTAGAAATGAAAGACTAATCTAACAAAGTAGTTCAACACAAAGAATTAATTTCAGATAATAACAATCAGTCCACGGATTGGGTTTCACGAATACTGTCACTTTATGCAATTTAGATAACTAAAGGACCAATGTGGTTTTAGGGTTCATTCACTAATTTAATAATTGAGACGGTTAGGTGGCCGAGTTGCAATTCTTTTACTCTCTTAATGTTCTTCTTTCCGTAAGGTCCGATTCACATGCAAGAATTTATTAAGCACACATGAATATTAGAACCTAAAGACTTCCGTAAGGTCCTCAATTGAATATTTTCAACACAATAATAGTCTATGTATAAATCTTCACGCAATTGCAAAAAATTATAACCTAGTAGTTAAAGGGCCAATAATATCTTATCATAAAATTGAAATCCTAGAACAATATTAAAATTATTTTGTAAAACTAAAACCACAATTAAATGTAAGAATTAAAACATCATATCATAAAGATCAAGTATTCGTTACGTTCAATCAGCAAACCTTGGTATTTAGCTACTCATATTCATATGAAAGGATACAAGAGATAAATAATAAAACATAAACCCCCGAATTAATTGAAGAACGATGCTTGAATCCCTTGTCTCTACTTGAAAAGAAGAATAAAATATAAAACTAAAAAGTGGCTGAAGTTGTTCTATTTATACTTGGGAGAAGAAGGGTCGAAATTAAGAAACAACCGAGGAATTCTAAGCCGAAAAGGAAAGTGAGAAGTTGCTGGAAAGAGGGGGAGCAGTCACCCCTTTAGAGGGGAGAGTGCACCCCCTATTGGCCAGTAGATTCATGTCTCTATGTAAATTTGGGGCATCCGCTTCTCACCTAAGGGAGTGCGCTCCTCATGCTTTGCTGACTTGTATCTTTCTCGACAAACTTCAGGAGGTTATAACTTTTTCATACGGACTCCGATTGGGACGTGCCACGTCGTTGGAAAGATCTCGTCGAGTACTATCCATTAGTATTGGTTGATCAGGGTCACATCCTTCTTGTCCTTCTGTTATTTTCATTCTTTCCTCCTTTGCCGCTCCACTATTGATCGTTCCTTTATGCACTCTTTAAGATCATAATCCATGACATTTTTCTTCTATTCCCTGAACTTATAAACACTCCAAAAAGCCATTAAAATGTCCAATGTTGAGCATTAAATAAGTCTAAAAGTATATTATTTGAATGGGTAGAAACACATCTATCAAATACCCCCAAACTTATATTTTGCTCGTACTCGATTAAAACAAAACTAAAATAAGAATTAAAACTACTTTCTAAAATACTACATATACAAACATTAAAAGCAAAAAATATTTTTGGGATGTTTAAATCCTATAAAGGGTTGATAGCCATATAAGTCTCAGATCCTTACAACATATATAATCTACGAGAGTATTTATTAACATGGGATTATGGTCATATTGATGCATCTAACATACAATTCTGCGTCACAGAATAATAATGTGTATAAATAATGGGCGATCATCATCACCAAACTAAGATATTTAATAGAGTCACTTATGTCATGCTCTAAATCAAAGATAATAAGATGAAAATTTTGAGCAAGTACACTCATATGCATGTTTATCCACAACTATCAACCCGACTACTATTCATGGATCAAATATGGCTCTATGGCTTATAATGTATCTCGACAATCGCGGGCTAGGTTCACAGTTACAAATGAAGATAAGGACATACGAAGTCAAGCAGGTGAAACTAGAAAGTCTTCAAAATATATCCCCACTTGAGTGTATCTCTTCGCTCACCCATGCCAACCCATGTTTCAACCCCCAAACTAAGAATTTTTCATACTTACATTCGACGGGTTGATCTATTTCCTTTTGTCACTTTGAATCACAATTTCCATAACAGTGGACAAGGCTATTCATATTTTCTTCATATCTTCTTTCTTTTATTTTATTTTCTTTTCTTTTCTTTTCTTTTGTTTTGTATATATAAAGATCATGAAAAATATTATACATTAAATACTTTGCACATGCCCCTATTTTTCATACAATACATGACCCATTTCTTTTCTTTGTTGACCACTTTCCACTCAAGACATTGACTTTCCAAGCACAACCCAAAATTTCCCATTCATTCCTTAATTACACTTTTTGAAAAGGTGAGAAAATAGTGTATAAGTATAGGGGTAAGATAATGTGGATACAAAATGAAGGAGAATGGCGATCTTTGATAAACTTTCACATTGTGAGAGATTTCTATTCTTATTAAGGCTTGAAAGGGGTTCTAGCGGAAATATTTAAGTCACTAGAAAGTTAAAGGCTCACAATGTGGATTTAACCTTCCTTCCTGTGGCCCACTTTGCCGTCTCGTGAGTTTATTTTCAGATTAAGCCCCAAATATATATATATTCCCTATATCATCAAATCATTTAGCACACAAGGGAATTTTTGACGTCTTCTCTTTCTGTGCTTTTCCACTTGTGGTCTTACCACCTTTTACATCCTCACAAAAAGGGGGGTGGAAGAAAAATTGCCAATGTTTATCAGCCGTGTCGAATATGGGCGCACCACTTGGAAAGAACTCATTGCCCCACTTCTCACCATCATATAGAGAAAACTCAAGCTTCTAAATGGCTTACTCTTGCCATGTTTTCTCTACACTCTCTGCATCAACTACCTTCTCTATACACCAACTTGTACTATCACAAGGTGATCCATCTCAAGAGTCAACAATGGAGATTTTATCAACAATGGAGATTTCATTGACAAAATTCTCCTTTGCTTCCTCCAAAGATTGCTTCTCAAGTTGTGGTGTTGGTAGATCACCATAATAACATGGCTCACAAGTCGAATTATAAACCACCTCATCATCGTCCCAAACATTGTCTGAATGATTTTCCCACCCTTGATTTAAAGAGTTTGGGAAAAGATCATATTGTGATTTGTTGGGTATGCATACTTTAACCCTCCTTACCTTACCTTTAATTTGATTGATACCATAATCTCATCTATATTTTCTGGACTTTAGGCCCATATGTAATGAAACTTAGAATTTAATTTTTTAGTACAAGTCCAATTTATTGTTGGTGTTATGCCCTAGGCATATAACTATTTTGACTCATAGTTAATACCATTATGTAATCATCTTTACCATTTATAATAGAGAATGTTTATCTTGAGTATTATATGTTTTACATGTTTATTATAATATTTTGTGTTCCTAGTTATTGTGAATAACTAGTATAAGTTGGTAATGGATAATCATAGAGATGATTATATGCATGGGGATGCACCTTACACTTATGGGTACTTGTTAGAGAACAAGGTACTGGACTGACCCATCTATGAGATTTATGACATGGTCTATGGTCATATATGTCATGATTAAATCTCATGATAGTCGTGTCATTAGAATCATTAGTACCTGAGATTATCATCGTCTTCCACATGATGAACGTTGTGTTTAATGTAGTCTAACACTATATTTAATAGGATAGTAATAATGACTATGTTGACACGACTGGATTCTTGTAGGGAAGAATGATAAGTCAAGATGAGATTTGTCCCTCGTAAAGAGAGATGTCTACTTGGGCCCCTCGATGAATTGTGTTGATGAAATGTGTGGCCACACTCAAGAGATTTGATAGAGATCAAATGCACTTGGATTATCAACATATTCGGAGTCGAGAAAGCATTGAACAATATAAGTTGACATGGACCATGACTTATGTTCAATATGACATCGTGTGACAATAGGGATTGTGGCAATGATCTATAAAGGAATCAAGCTTTGATGTTATATTAATTGGGTGGACCTAATGGCTTGCTAGAAACCACTTATGTCTTGTGAGGATTGATATTTCAACTCACTACCAACATAAATATAATTTCTATAGGGTCACACATAAAGAAAGGATTGAAAAATGGCTCTCAATATGGAAAAACAATTTCTGGACAAAGGGGGGCGTCCGCTTCCAATTGGATTAAAACCAGGAAGAGTTTCTGGAATTGGGGAGCGTCCACTCCCAAATAAGGGGAGCGTCCGCTCCCAAGGTCTGGCAGATTTCGGTTTTGGCTAGGATTAGGGTTTTTCTCCCTAAGTGTTAGGGATATTTATAAAGTATAAATAGACCCTTTTGCCTCAGCCAAGACATACGAAAATTATAGTTTATGAAACACTAATTCCTTGATTTTGATTACGAATCAAAGATCAAAACACCCTAGATTCAATTCCATAACAACCATAGATTGTTGAAAAGAGTTTCAACAATCAAGGATCATCTAGCAATCCAACAAGATACAGATCTTGGTTCGTTCGCATGTAGATTACCGATAGAGGGTGATTGCTTTGTCACCTAAAGCTTGGAGACCTACGTTGTTGATTCATCACCAAGGAAGAACAAGGAAGAAGATCAAAGTTTCGTTTACGATTCAAATCTGAATTATGATTCGTGTACGAAAGACAAATTCGCAACAAAGGTTAGTAAATCTATATTCATAGTTTTAATCTATTCATGTTAGACAAATTCATGTCTAGGGTTTTGATTTATATTCCAAGTCTTCCGCTGTGTCTGTAACCCCAAAACCCAACATTTATAAAATAGAATTATTTAGACTTGAAAACTGGCACAAATGATTGGACATGAGGTTTCAAAGTCAAGAGGTTTTGAAGTCATGTAAAACCGCAGTGCTAGTGCAAACCTCATGAATGAAACCGCACTTAACAAACCGCTTGTGCAAACCTCATCATGAAACCGCACTCATCAAATCGCAAGGCAAACCTTATCTGTGAGATCTCACTTCATAACTTCCCATAGTCACTTTTCTTCACAACTTTAACATAAGAGGGTAAGACTTTTCATATATATATATATATATTTTTTGTTTGTTTGTTTGTTTCATTCCTAACTATCTAGTGATGCTTGAACTACGACCAAGGCTTGATTCCTTCGGGATACGTAGGTAGCCTTTCATAAAAGGTCCAGCCATCCGACCACTTTGGTCACCCTGTTCCTTCGTCACTCCTCAGTGATGAAATAGCCCCTCATAGAGGTCTTGACATCTGACCACCTCGGTCACTTCTAGCATATCCCCAGTAGGATCAATTGCTTGACCTCCTAGGTCATTTTCTCTGCTATTTCCCCAGCAAGAGACCAGTTTTCTCTTCTCTATTCCTCAGCGGATCTTTTCTGAACTACGGCCTGGCTTGATTCCCACTCGGGATACGTAGGTAGCCTTCCAGAGGTTCAGCCACTCGACCACCTTAGTCATCCTAATTCGTCTCGGCATTCGCCAGATCGGATCCTTTTCTATCGACAACCCCACTCGCCCTGCAAGTGACGTTGCCGAGGGGCTTCTGTAAGTACCCAAATCTGGCTCATGCCTTCCGATTAATTTTTTCGGCAATTCCGGTAAATTTCCCGGTAATTTCCCAGACTTTCCTAGAGTTCCGGAGCAATTCCGGAACTGTTCTAAACCTCTTAAGGGCTGAAGGGAATGCTTAGTAATTAAGAAACACGTTTTTCTTAATTACAAAAAGCTTCTAGAATTGCCACCTTGCATGATTCTAGAAACATGCTGAGTCATTGTGGATAATGCAGCACGGCTGCATTAGGAGGAGACTCCTAGCCGCACGGCCTCATTGGCGATTTCCAGACTGCCTATAAATAGAGCCCTCCTCTTCCCATTTTAGCAAGACGAAAAACACACACCATACACCATACTCAGCTTCAAAACTCTCCAAAACACTGCTGGAAATCCAAGAGGTTGAAGAAAGCCAAGAAGCCACCTCCCTCCTCCTTGAAGATCCCAAAGTTGGTCCTTCCACCTAGCAAAACCCAAAGAAGAAGAGGCCACCACCATTGGTAACCTCTCACTCCCTTACCTTGCATTATACTTGCTTTATGTGATTTAATTGCTCCTTGCATTCATATATTGTCATTATCTTGCTTGGGAATTGGCATTTATCATTAAAGATCCTATCTTTATCATACCCCCTTTCCACCCCTTTGCATGAATTAAGCATCACTTGCTATTAAAAATATAATCTTTACATCCAAAGGTGCATCCTTTGCACCTAAAAACCTCCTTTTTACACAAAAATGTCATCTTTATGCATCCTTTGCTCATAAAAATGCAATCTTTACATCCAAAATGCATCATTTGCATATAAAAATCATGTCTTTATAATAAAGGGGCATCCTTTGCACCTAAAACCCATTTACATGCATCCTTTGCATTAAAAATCATCTCTTTGCATGAACTTAGCATCCCTTGCTTTCAAAATGAAATCTTTGTGCATCCTTTGCATATTAAATCCTACTTTTCCTCATAAAAATGCATCCTTTGCATAAATATCACTTCTTTACATCAAAAAGCATCATTTGCAAATTAAACGCATCATTTGCAACCCAAAAATGTCATCTTTTCACTAAAAATGTCATTTTTACATGCATTTTCCCCATGTCCCCATTAGCAACCTTGGAACGGACCGGTGTAAAGATCCTATCTTTACATCGTTTCTTCCATTAAAGGTGCCACAATCTCTTTAGAAAGGGACAACCTTGAACCTATATCTCCGATTATCACTTAAGACGAGCATGAAGCATCCATATAAGCTCAATCGTCTTAAAGTGTAGGATTGATGGGCTAAGGTCACTCCTTCCTAAAGAACCTCATTTTGGACTATAAAAGAGAGTCTTTCTCTCGATCACGCAAGTCCCGAGGTTAAAAAGAGCGATGATCACAAGTCCAAGATGAGGACGGGATCAAAATCCCGAATACATAAAATCCAAGAAATCCCGAGCGACAACCAATAAATGGTTTGTATGTCCGAAAGACAACTTGGGACATCCCCCCCTCTTTTCAAACAAATGCACACAAGAAACCACGCAAGCAAGCACGATAAACAGAATCTAGGGAGACTTGCTACGGCAAGGCACCTTGGGTGAACGACGATCCGTTCTTCCCAAGGGGTAACTTAACCTCTGAACCCATAAAAATCTTTTTTTCAAAGTTTTGAGGAAATCAAAATGGCGTGGCGAATCCGTTTTTCAAATTAAACTGGATGTCTTCAAACTCGCATGAATCCAAATTTTGGGCACACATTCACATTACCGCAAGACACTCAATGGTTACTTTTTCAGAGAAGGAGAAGATTTCCCATATTTTATATTTCCAGAGCCTTGGGTTGATGACAATGGCAAGCGCCATCCAGGATTTAAAATCTTTGAAGATTGTGATCCTTATTCCTTTGAGATTGAGCCTATCCCTCGTCTTCCCAAGGATTTGTGAGGAACTAAACCTGAAGTGTAAGACGAATGGGACTTTGTGTTGGGAGAATACATGTTGCACCAATTTAAGAATTTATGCAAGCTAGAGGACAATCAGATTCATGCCATCACCAAGGGGGATGCTCCCACTCAAGACTACACAAAGCTGATCAAGTTGTTCAACCAGCCTCTCAAGAACTGGTATACCACAGGGGGACCCATCGTTGATGAAGAATTCATGATTAAGAAATTAGGTTGTATACCCCACCCCCATAGGAAGCATGACTTTGTAACCTTTCAATTTGAGTCCGAGTCCGCTTTCGATGACCTCACTTAAGAGGACATAGAGGTTATAGTTGAACGTGTTTTCCCCTACGTCGTTAATACAAACCTAGATCTTTTCGAGTATCCTGAGATTGCCAACATCATTAATGATGAATTAACTTAGAATGAAGAAGATAATGAACTTAAAAAACAAGTGAACAATGAGTTATATGATGAGATGGATCAAGAAAACTAATAAATATTAAAAGAATTAGCAAAGCGGGTACGTCGTCCTGAGGTAAATGGTCCTATTGACGATGAGGAAATGGAGAGTGTTAATTTGGGGACAGATGAAGATCTGAAAGAAAATAAGATCGACAACTTCTTCATGGGGAAAGACAGAATATCCCTTATAGCACTCCCGAAAGAATTCATAGATGCGTTCGCATGGTCCTACGAAGATATACTGGGGCTAAGTTCTTCAATTGTAGAGCATAAAATACCACTGCTTCCAGACACAAAACTGGTCAAACAGAAACTTCGTCGGATCAAGCCCGATGGTCGATGCAAGTTAAAGAGGAAATTATGAAGCTTCTCAATCTTGGGTTCATCAAAGTGATTGAGTACCCTGAATGGTTCGCAAATACAGTCTAAGTAACCAAAGCAAATGGAAAAAGAAGATTTTGTGTGGACTTTAGAGATCTCAATAAAGCATCTCCAAAAGATGATTTTCGTCTTCCTAACATAGACATGCTTGTTGACACTACACCAACCTTTGAAGTTCACTCATTTGTGGATGGTTTCGCAGGGTACAATTAGATCTTCATGGACGAAGAGGATGAACATAAAATAGCGTTCACCATCCCTTGGGAGATGTTTCATTACACAGTTATGCCATTCGGACTTAAGAATGCTAGAGACACTTATCAATGGGTGGTAACTGCACTATTCCATGACAAGACCCATAATGAAATTGAAGTGTATGTGGATGACATGATAATCCACTCCAAAAACTCATACGACCAACACATGATAGATCTCAGAAAGTTCTTCGAAAGACTAAGATATCATAAGATGAGGCTTAATCCTACTAAATTTTCCTTCGGAGTGGTCAAAGGAAAAGTTCTTGGATATATGGTTACAGAGCGCGACATATAAGTTAACCCCGCTAAGATCAAAGCCATTATTGACATGCCTTCAACAAGAACTCAAACCAAGTAAAATGATTCATGGGAAGGCTCCAATACATTAGTCGTTTCGTTAATCAACTTACGACAATGTGCAAGCCCATTTTTAAACTACTTAAGAAAAATGTCTCTCTTGAATGGACAGGAGAATGCCAGAGAGCATTCGAAGAAGTTAAACAATATTTAACTTGCCCACCCGTGTTAGTCCCACTGCACAAGGCCAAGCCTTTGCTATTATACCTAACTGTCAATGATAGTGCCCCATGAGTTATGCTAGTTTAGGAAGAAGCTGACTCATGCACATAAAATGCTATATATATACTTTGTCAGCCGAAGATTCCAAGGAAGTGAACTCAACTACTCTGCACTAGAAAAATCATGCACAATATTAGTATGGGTAGCTCATCACCTCAAGCACTACATGGAGGTATTTCATACCAAACTAATTGACATAATGGACTCTAAAGTACATTTCGAGAAATCCCACATGCCTTCAAGGATAGCCAAATGGTATTTCATGCTCCCAGGATATTATATTACTTACGTCACATAGACATCCTTAAGGAAGAGAGTATTCGCAGATCATTTAGCCAAATTTTCATGCGACAAAGTGAAGGGGGAAGACATGTGGTTCCCTGATGAAGACATCATGCATATAAAGAAATAAAATAAGTGACAACTTTTTTCAATGATGCAACCAATAAGAAAGGATATGGCATTGGCATACTTCTAGTGGATTCAACTGACATATACACTCCACTAGTCATCCAACTCAACTTTGGGGTTACAAACAATATTGCAAAATACGAAGCTTACATAGCATGAATCGAAGCAGCCTTGGAATGAAATGTGACCGAACTAGAAGTGTTTGGGGATTCACAAATGATCATTAAAGTCCATGAACTCAAGCGACTCGACTGGCTGATAACGGGAATTACATGCCCAAGTGGAAAGTCCAGGGGCAAAAAGGTAAATTTTGCTCAGAGCGAAAGAGGCCGCCCGACATGAGAGGGAGGAAAAAGAGGCCGTACGGCCAGAAGCCTGATTTTTCCAAATTATTTAAAACAGAATTCGAACGGGGACTGGGCATTATTGCCGCCCAAGACTGCCGAGAAAGAGAGAGAGGAGGGAGAGAATTTTCTTCAAAATCCTTCAATCCTTTTGCCTCTACTGATTTAGGATGGATTCGGAGGGGAATCCAATGCCAAGGCAAGCTAGAAGGAACATCTCCGCGGCCGCGAGAAGGAGGAGGAAGGAACTCGTCCGTACGGAGAGGAGGTATGACTTCCTTACACCTCCATCGGAGCTCTATCCGGGTAGAAGGGAGCACAAATCGACAAACCCTCAATCGGTTGGGGTAAGCATTCTTAGTTTGCTCAATTCCGTCGATTTTGATTGATTTAGGGCTTGACCCAAGCTTTAGGAATTTTCTCGAATTTTCCTAGGATTTTTGGATGATGATTTTGAAATCTTAATGACTAACCTATTAGGCTAAGGAGATGAAAGAACATGCATGTGTAATTTATTTGACAAAATAATGAGAATGGCTCACTTTTTTTTCGGAAATAAAAAGTAAGAAGGATAATTGTCTAAGAGGTGACGGAGTTCTTGCATGTGCTAGAACTAGGTCAATTTTGAATCATAGATGAGAAAAACTGGATTTTGGACGATGAAAAGGATTCATGCATGCCATTTTTTGAGAAAAAAAATTAATGCTTATGTGCAAATAATTTTGAAAATTGTGATTTTGTGTTTAGGAAAGCAATGTGCTTGACATGTGGTGTGTTTTGAAGTGATGAAAGACGTGTTTTCTATACATAGGTTGCTAGAAAAATTTTTTATGAATGCTTTTCTTTTGAAAGTATATGCACTTTTCGAATATATGCATGCTTTTGAAATGAGATGAAGGACTGACACATTTCTTTTGCTGTGCTTGTCTACAGGAGAACAAGCCTAGGGGGCCTTCTGAGATTGCAGTAAAGCTGTGGGAGAGGATGCCCGATTTCGAGAAGAATGGGGTGAACCCTAAGCAGCTGGTGAGGGCTACCGGCTTGGATTTGTTTATTGAGGCCATCGACAGAGGTATTCACATTACCTCGAAGAGCAAGGGCTTGGTCCAGGCCCTATCTGAGTTCTGGTGGGACACCACCCACATTCTTATCTGAATATATTAATCATTAATCATTATATAACAATATGATAAAAAAAACAACCAAGGTCAAACTACAACTCGAACCCCGGAGTTATTCACTCCTGACTGCACATTCTTATCCGTCTCAAATAATTAATGAATATATTAATCATTAATCATTATATAACAATATGATAACAAAAACAACCAAGGTCAAACTCCAACTCGAACCCCGAAGTTATTCACTCCTGACTGCACATTCTTATCCGTCTCAAATGATTAATAAATATATTAATCATTAATCATTATATAACAATATGATAAAAAAAAAACCAAGGTCAAACTACAACTCGAACCCCGGAGTTTTTCACTCCTGACTGCACATTCTTATCCGTCTCAAATGATTAATGAATATATTAATCATTAATCATTATATAACAATATGATCAAAAAAACAACCAAGGTCAAACTACAACTCGAACCCCGGAGTTATTCACTCCTGACTGCACATTCTTATCCGTCTCAAATGATTAATGAATATATTAATCATTATATAACAATATGATCAAAAAAACAACCAAGGTCAAACTACAACTCGAACCCCGGAGTTATTCACTCCTGACTGCACATTCTTATCCGTCTCAAATGATTAATGAATATATTAATCATTAATCATTATATAACAATATGATCAAAAAAACAACCAAGGTCAAACTACAACTCGAACCCCGGAGTTATTCACTCCTGACTTATCACTGGCTTACAGTTCACCGGGAGGCCTGTGACTTGGAGGGACCATATCACTGGTGAGGAATTTAGAGCTTTGGTTGGGTTTGAGCTGATTCCCAAGGGGCTCGGAATGGAGACGAGGAACGTCGAGGTGGCAGTCCAGAACTGCATGCGGGACTTTGCTGCTAGTGAGGTGACTGCCCACCAGCTTGCTAGAGCCTTTGTGTGGTTGATGCTGTCAGTCACCATCTTTGCCAATTCTGGGACTCTGGCCATGACTTGCCTCCTCGACTCTCTGGAGGATGTGGATGGGATTGGGACAGTCTCATGGGGCGAGGCCGGATTGGCAGAGCTTT
Organism: Adenophora triphylla var. japonica; assembly: GCA_022495995.1. Lineage (NCBI taxonomy): Eukaryota > Viridiplantae > Streptophyta > Magnoliopsida > Asterales > Campanulaceae > Adenophora > Adenophora triphylla. The sequence continues at coordinate 692,219 of JAFEMH010000219.1, forward strand.
ACTTCTCCCTGGATCTGTACAGCCGTAACAAGGCTGCCTCCATGGATTGTTTCTCCTTTGCTCTTGAGGTAGTCTCACTTTCCTTTATCTTTCCCTTTTCTGTCTTGAGACTTTTATGAAAGAAAAATGACCCTTTTGATGTTTTGAACATGCAGGTCTGGTTTTGTGAGGTGATCGGGTTCTTTCCGTGGAACCAACAAAGCGATGTCACCATCTTTCCCGCTATGGTCCGCTGGAGGGGAGATGCGAGAGATAAGCTCACCGGGAAGACCCGGATCACCTTTGATTACAAGATGGTGAGGCCAGTTATCAATAGAGATGGGCACGATGGAGTGGACTTCTACCCGTGGGGCAGGTATCCAGAGATTCTGCTAGGAGAGGCCGTGGAGGCGACGAGGCAGAGGAGATGGTTGATTGGGCTGACATGTGATGTCATCTATCTGGGGGACCAATTTTCCAGGCAGCATGGCCATGTCCCTCCATTGGACGCCATTACTCCCCAGGATCCTCCAGCACGGATCTTTGCGGCCTAGGGTGGTCGGAGGACGACATTGCTAGATACCAGGGAGGCGTGGCCGCTGAGGAGTAATTTGATATGGATACCCCATATCTTTGTGTTTGTGGAGCGGCGGCGGACGCCACAGAAGCTAGTGAAGCTGGCGGTCACTCAGGGATATGGGGAGGTCGAGCCTTCTGACCCGCCGATCCCTCCTGCCCATCTTTCATATGTGGTCCACGGAGTACCAAGGAGGTTGAGGATACCTGTCCCCGACACTAGGGAGCCCCAGTATACCTTGCCGCCAGACAGCACTGTAAGTACACTTTAGGGTCTTTTCCCTTTTTCAGATTTCTTTGCTTTTTGCAATTCTGAGATTTCCTGAGATTTTCTTCTCTTTTTCTCAGGTTCCAGCTCGGACTTATGACAGGTTGGTCAGGAAGAATAGGGGCTGGAAGGACGTGTGCCGGTCCCTTCTGAGGAAGCTGGCATGCACTTCAAAGGCGGCAGCGAACGTGCAGGAGCCAGTGCGCAAAAGGAGGCATGTCGGGGGCACAGCATCCACCTCATCGGCTTCGGAGTACTCTTCTAGCGCCATGCCTCGGGGACGAGGACCCAATGCTGACATCTTGGAGCAGCTGGCTGAGTACGAGCACGATAATGTCCACCTTTCAGATGTGAGTGACACGGAGGACTTGATGAGAGAGGCAAGTGTTTATGAGCTTAGCAACGATGAAGAAGGATCGGAGGCCTAGGGGGTCTCTAGGGTTGATTTAGGAAGAAAAACAAACAATGAACAAGTTTCATGCACATTTTGTTTATTTTTTGTTTTATTTGGGCGCCGATGGGGCGAAAACAATGTACTACTGTTTTATTTGCCTTTTAAATTTATGCTTTATTAATTTGAATATTACTTGAGCCTCGGGACAGTTTTTTTGCTTGGAATTGGGGCTGAAACTGGGCCAAAATGATATATAAATGCTTGGATGGTCTTTGAATATGTTTTTGTACAGGTTTTGGTTGGAAAAGTGGGGTGAAAACTCCCTTTGGGCAGCAACTTGGTTGCTGCAGATTTGCCATTTACATCAGGTAAATGAGGCCATGCGGCATGGTCTCTGGAGTAAATAAGGCCGTGCGGCTCACAGTTCTGTCTGGACTGGTTATTTTTAGAATAAAACCAAGGCTTGGCCATTTCATTTCATTTTCAACCTAGACTTGTCCCAACTGTTCCCATAGCACATATTGGACCTAAAAACACCACCTTTGATCATTTTGCAATGGAGAAGCCCGTTGGATTGCAAAGGGGGAAAAGAGACCGCTTTCTGTCCGATCTGCAGTCTTGGGTGAGATATAACTGCCAATCTCACAAGGGGTTGCTTGATTCTTCCTTCAAGATCAAGTATTTATGGCATTTGAGGGATCTCCCACCCGATTGGGACCTTTTGAGAGCAGCAGCAAAGTTTTGGGACGTCCGGAGACACGTTTACTGCTTTTCTTACAATGAGATTGTCCCAACGCATGAAGACTTCCGAGACTTGATTGGGGGTCCATAAATTGAGGCTATATCGATTCCTCTGATCGAAGACGTGCCGGTGGCGGCAAAGCTTGCATCTTTTCTGCAGATTTCTCTGGGAGAGGCTGAGGAGATGATGATAGCCCCGGACAGGATTGACCTTTCTGATATCCCGGGCAGGTTTGGGTCTCCGGCTATGGTCAGAGATTGCAGGGCTGGGAAGGACATTGTCCCACTGGTTTTGGGTGAGACCCTTCATGGCATCGATAGGATGGCTAGGGGAGACCATTTCATGAGGTGCAGGAGCCCTACTGCATCGACTTTATGGGCTGCGGGAGAGGCTTGGGGCCTTGCCGGGGGCTTTGCCGACTCAGTGCCCTTGGGTGATTTCTCGGAGAGGTGCACCTCGGCAGTAGGACCGGGGTAGGCTGGGAGCTGATGATGGCTAGGTTATCCACTTCGGACATCCGTTGGTGGGTACCTCACTGGAGGTTGCAGACCAGGAGGATATTTCAGGAGTCCTATATAGTGAGGGTTCCAGGGTTCTGCTGGTCATCCTTCTACATACCCTGCTTGGTATCCAGGCAGTTTGGGGCCTTACAGGGGTCGTTGGGCGATTGGGAGGACATCCGTATCATGGAGGTGGTGCCATTTGATATGAGAGATCCAGCTAGCTTTTCATTCTTCTCGAGGGCTTGGACATACGCTGCTTTCCCATCCAGGGCCATTCTCAAGAGCAGGAAGAGTACCATCTTGACTACAGTCTACTTGGATTGGTACGAGAGGGAGATGGGAGCGACTCAGGTCATATTGGGGGAGAGACGTCAGGCTTTATTGGGAGCTGACTGCGACTCGAGTAGGACTCTGAGGGAGGCGAGGCTAAGGCGAGTCGCCATAACCAGTCGGGTGACCTGATCAGAGATATGGAGGCTTGATACAAGAGATTGTCCGAGGTCGCTCCTTTGACTGAGGCTCAGAGGGAGGAAGTGCGGACTCGTGCTCGGGTAGAGAGGGCACTTATTGACACAGGTTTGATGGAGGCTCCAGTGAGGATACCGGAGATCGGAATGAGGGAGACCGACATCATAGAGAAGAAGAGAAAGAAAACTCGACGGGGTCGAGGTAAAGGGAAGAAGACCAAAGAAGACTCAGTGAATGACGACTGACAGATCTTTTCTTAGGATTCCCTTATTGCCATTCTGCAAACACAGTAATTTATTAGGCATTTTTTTGTATTTTAGATCTTTGTAGCAGGTTAGCAGAGTCAAGAGTAGACCGTGCTTGAACTCATCAAGAAGTTTTTAACTTGTAATGAACAAGAGATATTATCTTAGAAATTAATCAAGACACAATTTCATGGAAACTTCAAATGTCTTATTGAGTAGGACCCGTTTTATGAAAACTTGAATATCCTTTATTATTGTTTAGGACGCATCTCATGGAAATTAATCGCCCTTTTTATTATTTAGACCGAACCATAAATGGCTGCCTACGTTCCCCTTTCACAAGAAAGACTAAGGGGCTCAGGTCTTCGTAGTTCATTCTGGTGAACTTTTCTCTTTTTTTATGTGCAGCCCTGTTTTTTGCCTAGACCGCCCTTTTTGGGTTTTCAACCTAGCTGTGCATTACTCTTTTTGCACTGATATTTTTTATGTGCAACCCTGTTTTTTGCCTAGACCACCCTTTTTGGGTTTTCAGCCTAGCTGGGTATTACTCTTTTTGCACTAATATATTTTTTTTTCTTCTTTTTTTCTTTTTTTTTTTATTATTTTTTTTTTCTTTTTTTTTTTAGACATAGTACCTTCGGAGCTTATCACCGTTGACTGGGTGGACAAAGGGATTGCCGTCCAGGTCTGCAAGCTTCATGGCTCCTCCCGATAGTATCTTCTGCACCACATACGGGCCGATCCAAACGGGTTCCCATTTTCCTAGGGGGTTGTCTCTGGTAGGGGGCTTCACTTTCAACACTAAGTCACCCTCTTTGATGTCCCTGGCCTTAACCTTTTTGTCAAATGCTCTGGCCATTCGCCTCTGATAGGCTCGGGTATGCTCCATGGCTTTAAGCCTTCTTTCGTCGAGCAGGGCCAACTCATCATGCCGGCTACGCAACCATTCCACTTCGTTGACACTTTTTCCGGGAGGACCCTTAATGACGGGATTTCCAACTCCACTTTGGTAACACTTGCTTCCATCCCGTAAGTTAGGGCAAAAGGAGTTTCTCCTGTGGCATTCGACGGACGTTACGTAGCCCCGAGTGCTAGGTGCGGCTTTTCGGGCCAATCACGACCACGGGTGGCCATTTTCCGGATGATCCGTTCGAGCGTCTTATTAGCGGCTTCCACGGCTCCATTAGTCGAGGTGCATGCGGGGACGACTTGTGGCGAGTGATCTGAACTCGACGGCAATCTACCGCAGTCCCCTTCAAAGTGTGACCCATTATCAGAAATGATCTCATTGGGCACCCCATATCTACACATTATGTTTTCTTTGATAAACTAGGCCACCTTCTTGGAAGTGCGGACCTTGTAGGACTTGGCCTCTACCCACTTGGTGAAATAGTCGGCTTGCCACTAACACGAATTCATGCCCTATTGCTTCTGCCGGGCTATCTTCCCTATTACGTCAATACCCCAAGTTGCAAACGGCCGGGGAGTCGTCATGCGGTACGGGTCATGAGGCGGGAGATGGTTGAGGTTGGCAAACCGCTGGCACTTGTCGCACGCTCGGACATGCTGGACACAGTCTGTCTCCATGGAAATCCAGTAGTAACCCATTCTGAGGATTACTTGCATCAGGGCTCTAGCATTCATATGAGGACCGCAGGGACCATTGTGGACTTCGGCCATCAATTCTTTGGCCCTTTCTTGAGTGACGCACAAGAGGAGTGGTCCTTGATACCGCTTCTTGTACAGGTTGCCTCCTAGAATGACATAATGGGAGGCCAACCTTTTCAGGGCTTGCAAGCTCTTGGCTTTGACACCTTATTTTGGCTTACCTTCTTCGTCTCTGAAAGCTGACTCTCCATCTTTGAGGAACTGGTAAATTTGATTGTACCACGGTTCCTTGATAGGCTCGGGTCCCAGGTCTACTTCACAACAGAAAGCTGGGGATTCTCTTCTACCTAATCTGAAGAATTTTATGGCTTTTCCCTCGGGGATCTCTACCAGTGAGGCTAAAGTAGCAAGGGCATCTGCGAATCTGTTCTTTTCCCTTGGCAAGTAGTGGAAAGTCACTTCTCTGAACTGTCCAGTCAACTCCTCCATATGGGCATGATACCGTTGAAGATTAGGGTCCACAGTCTTCCATTTGTTGGAAACCTGGTTGATGATCAGGGCTGAGTCTCTATAAACTTCGAGCTCCTTGACATTCCTTTCTAAGGCAGCCTCCAAACCAGCAATGCAAGCTTCGTACTCGGTGACATTGTTCGTGGCAGGGAAGTTCAGCTTGAGGGCTATGGGTGTATGCTCATCTTTCGGATCGACCAGCAGCATCCCTACGCCATTTCCTCTTTTGTTAGCGGCTCCATCAAAGAATAGTTGCCATCGATTCTCAGGCTCGACTACAAAGATCCCTTCATCTGGGAATTGGGGTTCAGGCCCGCGGTCCTCATTACTGGGGAAGTTCGCCAGAGGGTCTGACAATGCTTGACCCTTGATGGCCTTTCTGGTCACATAGGCGATGTCGTACTCTGCTAAGAAGAAGGACCTTTGCTAGACGCATCGAGAGAAGGCTTATCGAAGATATACTTGATGGGGTCCATTTTTGAGACCAAATTCACGGGGTGGGCTTGCATATAATGCTTCAACTTGCCGACTACCCGGACCGATCCTGCACAAGTCTTTTCACATGCGGAGTAATTGAGCTCACTTCCCTGCAGCTTCCGGCTGACAAAGTAAATGACATTCTCTATCCGAGAGTCTTTCTTCTCTGAGCAAGCATAGCCCCAAGCTGCCGTATCGGTGACGGTGAGATAGAGCGAGAAGAGGTTTTGTCTATGTGGGGGCATAGTAGGAGGATGTACTAAGTATGCCTTGATGCAGTCGAAGGCATCTGGCATTCTTCGGTCCACTCTGTATCTACATTCTTCTTCATGAGCTTGAAGATGGGCTCGCACATAGTGGTCAGCGGTTGTGAAACGTGATGTCTTTGCGGTTTGCCCATAAAGCTTTTGACTTACGACGAGTTTGAGGTGGCCTCATGTCCATAATGGCTTTGATCTTTCGGGGGTCGACTTCGATACCTCGCTCAGTGACCATATACCCAAGCACTTTTCCCCTTGTCACTCTGAAGGTGCATTTAGCGGGGTTTAGTCTCATGGAATGTTGTCTCGGCCTCTCAAAGAACTTTCGCGGGTCAACAAAGTGCGCCCCGTCCTCGCCTTTGGAGTGGATTATCATGTCGTCTACGTAGACCTCAATCTCCTTGTGGACCATGTCATGAAAAAGCGCGGTCGCGCCCTTTGATAAGTAGCCCGGCGTTCTTAAGCCCAAATGGCATTGCGTATAGCGATAAGTTCCCCACGGTGTGGTGAAGGCTGTCTTTTCTTGGTCTTCTTCGGCCATCTTGATCTGGTTGTAGCCTGCAAAGCCATCAATGAAGGATTTGACTTCGTAGTTGGCAGTGGAGTCCACTAGGATGTCTATGTTTGGCAAGGGGTAATCGTCTTTGGGGCTGGCCTTGTTCAGATCCCGGAAATCTACATAGCAGCGCACCTTCCCATTGGCCTTGGTGACGGTCACAATATTGGATAACCATGTCGGATATTCGATGACTCTGATGAATCTTACCCGCAGTAGCTTCTCAAATTCTTCTTTGACCTGTAGAGACCACTCTGGCTTGATTTTTCTCGGTTTACGCTGCGGCTTAGCATCTGGTGCTAGAGGGATTTTGTGCTCTACTATTGAACTGTCTAGCCCCGGCATATCCTTGTACGACCACGCAAAGACGTCCATGTATTCTCTGAGCAAATTAACCAGTCTGTCCCTTTCAACCCCCTGGAAGAAGCTTCCAATCTATGTCTCTTTAGGTTCCTCGACAGTACCCAAGTTCACACTTGTCAAAACCTCCTCGACAGCTTGGGCCCGGTTTTCCTCTTTTTCTGAAACTTGCTTAAAGATTTCTTTAATGTATTGTTCATTTAGTGTGTTTGCATCTTGTTCAAATGATTCATTATTATCTGTTGTTAAGTTTTGAGTTAATTTATCATTTGTTAAGTTGGCAATAAGGGGATAATCAGAAAGATCTGTCATTTCAGTCAAAGCAAGAGGAAAGATGACATCGATTACATATTCATAATCCTCAGGCGTGAGGCCTTCGGATGACTCAGAGGACTGGAATTCAAAGATTCCTGACTTGACTGACTCTGGACCCTACTGACTCTGGACCCTACACTACTTATTGACTCGAAGTGTTTGACAAGGGTTGGGACCGGGTTCACTCTTTCCTGCTTGTTGCCACAGGAAGTAGCTTGGTCTTGTCGGCGTTCTCATTTGGTTGTGCATCCTGTGGATCATTACTTGCCTTTGTTGTCACCATTCCCATGGGGGATGTTCGGCCCGATCTGTTGCAATCTCCTTTCCGAATCTATTTGTATCCATCATTGCCTTCGGGGTAGTGGGACCGGTTGTACTTTCGGCATCGAGAGACAACTTTCTTCATCCCAAAAGTCTTACGGCTTGTTCACTCTTCTTTCCACCTTTTCCCAAACGAGGGTTGGGGCCGATCTTCGGGAGTAGTAAGAGCCATCACAAACACATTATGCTCATCGTGGGTGATGAAGGGTTCAGAGACTTTCATTAACATGGCTTGTTTCACTTCAAACTCGCAATCTTCATAAGTGAGCCTTTCTTACGTAATCTTGACCATGGTTCTTGGCTCGATATCATAAAAGAGAGGTCGGGCTCGACAACATTAACGAAATCGGTTCCGACTATGGGTCCAAGCTTGTCCTTCCATGGCGGCGGCATTAATCAAATCTTTCCATTTTCCTTGTAATTCAGCATAAGGAACATTGAATTTCGGGATGTCTATGATCTCTGGATTTCCAAAGCGGCGCATTTGTCTCCCGAACTCGATCATGTTGACTCGATTGTTAGTAGGAAGAGGATTCTTGACCACATTGGGACCCCAGGCGGCTCCGGCTTGCCTTCTTCAATCAAGCGAGAGATCAGGAACTTCAGATAGGTGCAATCATTGGTGTTATGCCCATGGTATTTGTGAAAGCGGCAGTGCTTGGTTTCGTCCATCCTGACACTAGGGTTCTTGGGTTTCCAGTTTTCCAAAGGTCTGATGAGTCCTTCAGCTACTAAACCGTCAAAGACCTTCTCTAGCGGCATTCCAAAATCTTCAGAAGTATAGGAACGAGGCCTTGGCTTTGCAGCGACTTGGCTTGAATTTTGTCCAACCTTCTCATTTTGAATATAATTAATAGCACCTACTGTCTCTTTTCCTCTTACGGCAACAGCTGTGGCATTTGACGCTGGTGCTTTGTAGCGATAGGAGTTGGCTGTTCCTGTGGCTGGGGCCATGTTGAAGGCATTTTCAAACTTGGTACTGGCGTTTACCATTGCCCGAAGGTCAGGATAGTAGTAATTGCCGATTTGGACCCTTAGTTGAGGCTTCAAGCAAGATTGGAAAATCTCCATCCGTTCCTCTTTATTCAGCGGGGTCATCATTTCACTAAGCTTCCAATTCCATCTCTTGTAGAATTCACTCACTGGCTCATCTGGGCGCTGTAGAGTGCCTTGTAGGTCATTCCTGCTGGTTTCCCAATTCAAGCTGGCCTTATATTTCTCCAGGAATGCTTCCTTAATCTGGTCCCAGGTGGCTCGGGCCTCTGGTTTTACATGCAGGAACCATCTAAAAGCTGAACCCTTTAATGACAGCTGAAAATGGTCGGCCATTTGCTGATGTGTACAATCCTTGGCTCTCATGGCAAGAAGGTAGCTTTCAATGTGAGTTCGGGGACAATCGGTGCCATTGAACTTTTCAATCTCAGGCATCCGGAATTTTGGAGGAAGAGGGACAATTTTGCTGGGATCAGTGATCTGGTATGTTGCCTTTTTGGTGCTTAGTTCTCCAAACTTCTCTTGCATGGACTTAACCTGTTCCATCAACCAAGTCATGTTGGGGTCAGGTGACGGTTTAGGATTGTTCGATTCCGAAGCAGGCTTATCAGATTTGAGTGGCAGGACAGTGGGTGACACAGTGGTAGCTGGTACCGTGGCTTGGGGATCTTTGGAAGGGAAGTAAGTGTAAACTTGGCACAGTCTGTGTTTCCATGAGGCTGGCCGGAGGCATAGGAATTAGGCTCGTAGTTGCGAAGTAGGAAAAAGGAGCCTCGTGGGATCCTGTTGGCAAGGTTGGGGGTGGAAGATCTGTGTGGAAGGGCATAGATTGAAAAGGTCACTCGATTGATTCGAGGCCTAGAAATTGTGCAGGACGGCCCATGCTTGGGGAGAGGAGCGAATCCCGTAGGGTAGTGCGAGAGGCTGCGTTACGGGGATAGGCTGTGGCGTTTGTTCTCTGTTGGTATGGAACAAAGTTGGGTCTTATCGAGGAGGAGAGGGTGTCGGGACCACGATGGCTTGAGACATTGGGAAGGGTGAAAAGGGACGATCTTTGGTAATGGATCATATGTGGATGGAGGAGGGCATTGGTTATAGGCTAGGGGGAGCTGAGATGGTTACTTACGGAGTTTCATCTTCTACCATAACCAGGGAACCATTGGGCTCTACCACTATCTGGACCCCATGACGGCGGAGCGCATCAATGAGCATGGTCTGTTGCTCCTCATGGGCCTTACGACTGTTTTCCAAGGCTAAGGATAGCTCTTCTTCCCTAGTCATCTGGTTACCCAAACCGATGCTTGTTCTCTGTCAAATCGGCCATTCGACTCTACGGGGACAAAAGCGAGGATTACAGCGGCTGTACGAGAATTCTGCGCTAACAAGTCGCTGACCCGATGTTCTCACCCACTTCTTTCTCGCTGCGGGAAATGGATAGGAGAGGTTTAGACTCGGGGTAGGTGTTTAGGCTGAAGGCTCAAGCAATATGCAGATTAAGAATCTTCCAGTTTACTTAAAACAGTGTCTTTTATTAATTTCTATTTGGTTAGAAAAGGGGTTCTGCCCTTCTTTTTCGCAACTACTCTAGATCCTGGATCAGTGGGTTCCGTCACTACGTCTATAAGCCCCTCGTATTCCACCTGTATTTCGACCTCCCAGGGTGGACATCCCCGGGCGAGAGTCCTATAGGGCACGCGGATCCCACCGACCGAGAGAAAAGAACGCTCCTAATGGGTCTAGCGGGTCATAGGAACTTTTAACGCGCGAGCGATGCGAATTATAGTCAAGGCAGTACCGGGAAAGTCTCGTCTTTCAGCCTTAACAAAATTTCGGCAGAGTTTCGCTTGCGCGATTGACGTTTTGACTTTTCGGTAATGTCCGAGAAGATAATAGGCATGGGTCGGGCGGTAAAAGCCGGATGACACAGTGTCACATTGAACTTTCGTTGCATACGCAGTGCGTGAGTCAGAATCGAAGTCAATGCCGGGTCAAGATCTTGCCAATTTTTCCTTGTCAGAATTTTGGCAGAGCTTCGCTTGAGCGAACGATCTTTTGGATTTTCTTGGCAAGGACTCGGTCTCGACTCTTACGCATTCCGTGCGGGTCAAGGTCGAAGTCAATGTCGGAGTCAAGATTCTATCGATTTTTTCCTTGTCGGAATTTCGGCAAAGTTTCGCTTGAGCGATCTTGACTTCCGTTATGAACTAAGGCTTGACCTTTACGGGGATATGCAACTGGGCTATATGACACGGACTAGACCAAAAACCAACCAAAAGTCACGGTTTTTTGAAACGTGTGACACGGACTGTGCATTGGTCGACCGGTTGCCATGGGGAGTTTGGGGTGATTCCGTGCGCGCCCGGGAGCATCGTAAGGCTGTCCGTGACTGCAGCTGATAAACCACCCCGGGTTTAAAGGGACGTGCGTGCAAAGTGTACAGGATATATAAGGTGCGCGTAGTGTGCGATCTCCTAAAAATGTTCCTTTTTGAGTTAAAACAGAGATTTTCATAAATGTGTTTTAAAGGAATGATTTTCGGGACGGGAGAAAATGCAACAGATAAGGCACATAAATTTTCTGGGAGCCCTAGTCAGTCTTGGAACTGAATAGCCCCAAGCTGCCAAGGCTGCCAGATTAACCTCAATTTTTTCTGGTGGAATTGCCACTGAGGCCGTCCGGTCAGAATCCAAGGAGGATTGAGCCGTACGACTGCATGGATCAATTTTCCAGGTTCCACTCCTTTGCTATTTTTGGTTGTTTCCCGAATATTTTAGGCACCTTTTAGCCTTGAGAAGGCTTCCTGTTCAAAGTATGCACAAATCCCAAGATGCAAATGATGCAATGCAAGGCAAAGAAAGCAAGCAAAATAAATGGAATCCGCGATGGGAGTCTAACCCGCTCAAAGGGAAAAGCTTTCTTTTACTTTTTTTTTCGAAAAGTGATACCGGTACGTGGGATTGTTAAACCACCGTTTATCCCAAGCCCCGGGTTAGGGAGCGATACAGGAAGGTTAGTGGTTTCCACCTATATACCGGGTATCGTTTATTTTAAAAATGAAAGCTTTTCTCCTTTGGGAAATTCCCCAGCGGAGTCGCCAAACTGTGAATGTGTGCCCAAAATTTGGATTCACGCGAGTTTGAAGACATCCGGTTTAATTTGAAAAACGGAGTCGCCACGCCATTTTGATTTCCTCAAAACTTTGAAAAAAAGGTTTTTATGGGTTCGGAGGTTAAGTTACCCCTTGGGAAGAACGGATCGTCGTTCACCCAAGGTGCCTTGCCGTAGCAAGTCTCCCTAGATTCCGTTTATCGTGCTTGCTTGCGTGGTTTCTTGTGTGCATGTGTATGAAAAGAGGGGGGGAATGTCCCAAGTTGTCTTCCGGACGTACAAACCATTTATTGGTTGTCGCTCGGGATTTCTTGGATTTTATGTATTCGGGATTTTGATCCCGTCCTCATCTTGGACTTGTGATCATCGCTCTTTTTAACCTCGGGACTTGCGTGATCGAGAGAAAGACTCTCTTTTATAGTCCAAAATGAGGTTCTTTAGGAAGGAGTGACCTTAGCCCATCAATCCTACACTTTAAGACGATTGAGCTTATATGGATGCTTCATGCTCGTCTTAAGTGATAATCGGAGATATAGGTTCAAGGTTGTCCCTTTCTAAAGAGATTGTGGCACCTTTAATGGAAGAAACGATGTAAAGATAGGATCTTTACACTGGTCCGTTCCAAGATTGCTAATGGGGACATGGGGAAAATGCATGTAAAAATGACATTTTTAGTGAATAGATGACATTTTTGGGTTGCAAAGGATGCATTTAATTTGCAAATGATGCTTTTTGATGTAAAGAAGTGATCTTTATGCAAATGATGCATTTTTATGAGGAAAAGTAGGATTTAATATGCAAAGGATGCACAAAGATTTCATTTTGAAAGCAAGGGATGCTAAGTTCATGCAAAGAGATGATTTTTAATGCAAAGGATGCATGTAAATGGGTTTTAGGTGCAAAGGATGCCCCTTTATTATAAAGACATGATTTTTATATGCAAATGATGCATTTTGGATGTAAAGATTGCATTTTTATGAGCAAAGAATGCATAAAGATGACATTTTTATGTAAAAAGGAGGTTTTTAGGTGCAAAGGATGCACCTTTGGATGTAAAGATTACATTTTTAATAGCAAGTGATGCTTAATTCATGCAAAGGGGTGGAAAGGGGGTATGATAAAGATAGGATCTTTAATGATAAATGCCAATTCTCAAGCAAGATAATGACAATATATGAATGCAAGGAGCAATTAAATCACATAAAGCAAGTATAATGCAAGGTAAGGGAGTGAGAGGTTACCAATGGTGGTGGCCTCTTCTTCTTTGGATCTTGCTAGGTGGAAGGACCAACTTTGGGATCTTCAAGGAGGAGGGAGGTGGCTTCTTGGCTTTCTTCAACCTCTTGGATTTCCAGCAGTGTTTTGGAGAGTTTTGAAGCTGAGTATGGTGTATGGTGTGTGTTTTTTGTCTTGCTAAAATGGGAAGAGGAGGGCTCTATTTATAGGCAGTCTGGAAATCGCCAATGAGGCCGTGCGGCTAGGAGTCTCCTCCTAATGCAGCCGTGCGGCATTATCCACAATGACTCAGCATGTTTCTAGAATCATGCAAGGTGACAATTCTAGAAGCTTTTTGTAATTAAGAAAAACGTGTTTCTTAATTACTAAGCATTCCCTTCAGCCCTTAAGAGGTTTAGAACAGTTCCGGAATTGCTCCGAAACTCTAGGAAAGTCTGGGAAATTACCGGGAAATTTATCGGAATTGCCGGGAAAATTAACCGGAAGGCATGAGCCAGATTTGGGTACTTACAGGTAAGGAGGAATGTTGGGAGTTATATAGGAAGTCTCATTCCATTGGATCTGATTATAAGTCCACTCATCATCAAACTCATCTTCTTCAGTTATCTTGTACCCTAGCCCATGTTTGGTCTGAGGGAGAACAACGGTGGTGGTTCAAGTATCCCTTGGAGATTCTTTTAAGTCCCATACCTGGGAAGTAACATTCTTTCTGCACCATTCAAAGGAATGGAAGACTTTAGGTAACCAAAGTGCTTTATGTGATGATGTGCCCGATTTTTAATTTTGAAAAAATCAAACGGAGTCGCCACACCATTTTTAGTTTAAGGGCCAAAACTTTGAAAAATGCCCAAAAGTGAGAGAAGTGAGTTCGGAGGTCACGTTACACTCCGGGAAGAACAATTAGTACGTTCACCGGAATGCCTCGTAAAACGAGTCTTCCTAACTTGAAATCATTTGTGTGTGTGTGTGTGTTTTTTTTGCAAAAAGGATTTTCTGGAAATAAATAATTTGACTGGACAAAAGTGAAATTAATCAAGACATTGTGCTTCTGTGAGTGAAAAATGGCTGAAAACAAAAATATTTGTCCCTGACATTCTTGTCCGTGCGGATCAGGCCGAGGCTCAATCCTGTCCGCGCGGATAGGACAGTAAGATTCTTTTTTTGCAGCTTTCCAGTCTGATTCTGTAAATTCCAGAATGTCAACTGGAGTTACAGAATCAGAACTGGAGTTTGCAACAGAAAGTGTTAAATAAAAACATTTTGGATTTTGCATCCATGCTTGTCCCCACTTTCCTTAGGCTTTGATTAGTGATCACTAAATATGATTAGTGGTGATCTACTATATCAAGCCATCCTTAGGGAACATTAGGACTTAGAAGCACTTCATTTGCTTGGGATGGGGAGATTTGACATAAAATAAAGATTAATGCATAAAAATGGAATTTAGGTTAAGGGTGTATCAACTTTAGAGTGGATTTCTAAGGTGGTCATTGAGATGACCATCCTTGAGATCTTTGAACTCAATGTATCAATTTCACCCTTTTTGTAACCTAGGAACCTTAATGATCTTCATCCATGGAAATTGTTCCAAGGTGGAGATCTTAGGCTAGGGAAAAACATTGACAAGGAAATAAACAATTTAGACCATTTGAAATGGTCATCCATGGAAATTTATTCCAAGATGACCACATTTTAGGTCAAGTAAGAACTAATAACACAAAAGAAGATGAAAATAAGGATATGGACCATTTAGTGTGATCATCCATGGAGATGAACTCCAAGGTGACCACACTTTAGGCCAAGAGATCGAATAACAACTAGTTAATGTAAAAAGAGGAACAACAAGTTAAAAGAATGTGGATCCTTGTAGAGAATCATCCATGGAGATGAACTCCATGGAGATCCTCTTGGACTAGGACAAGAAAGAGAAAAGAGATGAACAACAAGTAAATGAACAAGTTACATCTTTTTAAATGTGAGATGTATGCATGGATGAGGGAGATTAAGGTAAGGAGAAGGAGGGTTTACCAATGGTTGTACCCTATCTTCCTTGGATTTGTGTTTAGGGCTTAAATATGATCAAGATTTGTGTTTGGATTTTGTGTTTTTATGTGAGGGTTAGGCTGTTTTCTGGGATTTTCGTTAATATAACAGTAGGGTTCGAGAGAGATATATATCCTTTAAACTGAGAGAGAATGATTTTATTTATAGGCTGAAGTTAGGGTTCAATGATGTCCGCGCGGACGAGACTGAGTCTCATTCCTGTCCGCGCGGATTGGAGTGTCAGCGTGCCTGATTTTGCAGAAAGCAGTTTTGGCTGCTTGCATTTAATGAAAAGTTGGTCAATTTCTTGGAAATGACTCTTCCCAGCGAGATCCAACCTATTTTTATTGTTCCTTTAAGGTCCTTCCTTGTTTAAATTGTCTTAGGAAGTGACCAAAATGCCCTTAAATGTTTATTTGACGTGGAAAACGTTAAATTGGGCTGAAGGAACATTGGCGGTTCAGATTGGGACACTTACACTTTAGAATAGTCATTTTCATGCAAACCTCTATCAAGTGGATAGTGTCTGATTTCTCAATTTCAAAGCCACTAAACAAGTGGTCGAAAGCCCCATATTGGATCTCTAAGATAGGACTAGCTGTGATCATCTCTCTGTGCACTGTTACAATTATGTTATCATGCTTAAACTTCACACATTGGTGGAGGGAAGAGGAGACTCCCCTATGTTATGTAGCCAAGGTCGACCCAAAAGTATATTTAATGAGGTCAAAATGTCTATAACTTGGAATTCAATGTTCATGGTGAGTTGACCCATTTCGATTGGCATTGTAACTGATCCAAGAGCAACTCTTGCAGTGCAGTCGTATATCCTCTTACAGTTTGCCCAGATAGCTTCATGTCATTAGGCCAAGTTCAAGGATGCTTAGAACTTTTCGTGGGAGGAGATTAATTGCCGAACCATTGCTATTATAATTTGCGGTATGTGATAGGACAAGTACTTTAGCAGTGATGTATAGGGATTCTTGATGATCTGTCCCATAAAGTGGCAAGTCTAAGTCAGTAAAGGAAATGACATTGCCAAACTGTATATTTCCAATCATTTGGGTGAGCGTATCAGGTGTGGTATCATTTGGCATTGTTTGAGCCAATGTTTCTTTGAAGCCCCTATGAGCTCCCAAATAGAGATGTTAGCTTACGTCTATTTCCATTGAGCAAGAAGAGGATCATCAGGTTCAACAGTAGGTGAAGTCTTTGTTTGTTTAGGTTCCTCTTCTCTTGGATCCTTGTTTATGATCAACACGTATGGATAGAGTTAATAAGTTGAAATTTTCTTTTTCGAATTTCTTTTCTAAAATTTAGTTCCAAGACAACGAGTAACAGAAATAACTATCATTATTAAAAACTAGAATGCTCTCATCCACAAGTGTTGTTAAACGAGTAGGATCCTCAACATTATCACCTATTTTTATTTAAAAGTAAATAAAGTTAAATAAAGTCCTCTCCCTATCTTGCTTCTCTAATTAGTTATCCAAATTGCGCCTCCTCCAGGCGTGATGGTGATTGTGTCATTGTCAATTAAATCTTGGATTGCATTCTTCAGGTTGTAGCCCTCATTGGTGTAACTATACTGGTGGTAGTAGCAATACTTGTGTCGTTCCCAATCTTCTCTTTCATACTTTGGACGATACCCTTCCATAGGCTTCAGCTTTCCTCCATTGACCAAGCTCCAAAACATTTGTTCAAGGGTGGTTCCTCCAAGATTAGAGTAAACATTTTTCTCATTCTTCTTGGGAGGATTCAAGAGCCCTCGCAGATAAACAATGATGTCTTCATAGTAGCGTAGCGCTTCAGAGCTTGGAGTCGAGCTCGGGTTTCTTCCTCCATTTGTTGCTTGAGATCGGTGTACAAAGTGGCGACACACGCCTTGACTCTCACATCAACTTCCTTTTCTATATTAGTTATGAGGGCATCGACTTCTTGCATTACGGCAGCAAGTGTGGCTTTGGCTTCTTAAATTAATTCAATGGGAGAGTCTTTTATCTGCTCAGCTTTCAGTGCACAGAGATCTTCAGCCATAGATTTCATTTCATCAGCTTGGATCATGTTTTTGAGCTCAAACCAAGCCCCTTGGTTGTCCATGTCTTGCTATCCTTAGTGAATAAAGCTTTGGTGTCCTAGAGTTCTTCTTCAAAGTTGGACATTGTGTTGGGAGAGTGAAGATGATTCAGACCTAGATGTGCAACAATTGTGTTAAATCCATATTGAGTCCCAACAAGTCGGTTGAATGAATGCTAAAGGGTTTGGCCAAAATACACATAACAAACGCTTGTATTGCATAAGACAAACCACTCTTTTTTAATTTTTAAATCCTATTTTGGTTAGACGTAGGTAAATCCATTTTAGGGTTTCTACCTAAGTCCTGTAATAGTGGATTCATCACCATATAATGTGAGCCCCTTGTATTTCACATGTATTGTACTCCACGAAACAGACAATTTTGGACAAAGGTCCCATATTCTCATCGTAATCCACCAATCAAATCCAAACCTAACAACCTAGTGATCAATATAGTTCTTTGTAAAATAAAGCCACATTTAATGAACCTCCTGAAGGATTTTTTTTTTCTTTGGGGACAAATCGTTTAGGGAATTTCTGAAGGGACATTTCGTTGGTTCCTTCACTTAGTCAATTGCACAAAGCTTTAGTTTGGTCAAAGATATAAAGTAATCCCAAAGATCAAATCGAACGATTTGTGAAGTGTTTTAAGATGCCTAGAATGATGCATGGGACTTATGCAGACTTACAGATCCGGCTCCCCGCAGTGTGACGGTCGTATAGGAGCGAACCGCGGAGTGGGGTACACCAACTTTGGAGAGACCGGCGATAAAGATGACCGACATCTGTCCTCAGTGTTGGACCCTGGGTTTATAAAGGGTATGCAAGTGCAATGCAAACGTTACATCGTAAGTGCTCGTGTGTGAGAGTCAAATCTAGGTGATATAAATAAGTTTTTTTTAATTAAAATAAAACAATCAATGGCCGCACCAAATGGTTGTCTACGTTTTTCCCAATTTAGAGAGACTCAAGCCAATGTAGTTCCACATAAAGGAGGAGAGAGATAAATATTTAATTAACTGTTAGAAAGCTCGAGTCAATCGATGACCGATAATTAATAAAATAAAACCTAATCTCAAACATACATTCATACAATCATTCAATCAACCATTAAATTCCCGCAAAATAAAGTTATCACAAGAAAAAAATGATCGATTTTTAGTTTTCCACCATTATGAAGGTTCTAAGATGGGGAAACTCTTCAAATACTGATTATGGGATCTCCCATTCACGACTGAATTGAGTTTTTAGGCTCCAATTCGGAACAAAGAACTATACTGATTCTGGAATCTCCCATTCACATCTGAATTGAATAATTTAACCAATCCCTAGAGCATGCAAGTCTACGCCACATAATTATTGATCCCCAGTGGAGTCGCCGCTGTGAGAATGTGAGTAAACAAAAAAAAAACTCTTTCGATTCGTGGTTTTCTTTTAAGTCTCTTTTTAATTTTGAGTCGCCAACTATATTTTTTCAAGGAAATATAAAAAACTCAATTGAATTTCTGATTCGTAGGTTCGAGGTTAAGTTATGAAATTGAAAGGTCAAGTAGCACCAATTCCATCCAATCTTATGATTGATCTAGCTTTTAGGGCTTCATTAAATTGTTCAAACTCATCAAATAACATGAATTAGCATATAAATCAATGAATTTTAGTTAATTGATAAAGAATTTCGAATTGTATGCTTCGAGACCATCTCCATGATTCGGAGAGGCTCCAAGCATATCCTAGGATTTAATGGGATTACAATACTCTAAAGATCAAATAGAATACGTTGAGAAGAGAACAATAAACAAAGGAAGTTTACCTTGTGATTTCTTAAGTCTTCAATGGATTGCCTTGACAAGAGGCTTGAGATCCAACTCCAAGGGTGATTGAGAACGAATTTAGGGAGATTTAGGAGTTTGTTACGAGTGTTCTTTATGGGAAAGAACGCAGCAAAATGTGTGTTTCCGAGAGGGATTTTTCTGTCTCTAAAACACAAGGGGAGGTCCTTGTATTTATATTCACCCAATATATGGTGGCCAAAAAAGTGGAGTGTTAATCAAGGTAGGAAATCATCCTAGAATCTTTTGGGAAGATCACAAATCATTTGAATCCCGAATTTGAAAAGAGTTATCGACAACAATGAGATCAAAGTCGAAAAGGAAAGAAAATCAGCCTTCCCATAAAGGTTGTCTCGCGCGAGACACTTTGTCTAGTGCGAGACAAGTCCAACAGAATTTCCGTTTTGCCCCTCTCTAGTTATCTCATTAGTCAGTCCAAACTAATGTATTTAGTCAATAAATTAACGAAATGTGACGAAATTGTAGGTGTTATTCTTAAAATCAAAAGGCAAAACTAAAGTAGTGTAATCATGTAATAATGCGTTTAAAGCAGTACCCTCGGAAAAAAAGGACTATAATGTGATTATTGCTTGCCAATCAAGTACTATATCAGCTTAGGTACCCTCTTTATGCACGTGTAGTAAATTTGTGTACCAAATAAACCTTCAAAATGTAAAAAGAAACCATTAAGATGGATGGAGTTTGACAAGTTAAAGTTCATGAAAATGGGTAAAAACGCAAAACAGAGTGTCATGCATTATAATTTTCTTAAAGAGGGAAAGTAATTGCAGCTTTTACTCAATGAGGGAGGAAGAGAAATAGGGTGAGTTTAGATAAAACAAGCACAAATCAATAAGACAAAGTTAGATACTCTCCCGTCTCACAAAAAGATAAATTTTCCTTTAGTGATATCTTTTCCTTTATATTATTATCCTTAATAATGAAAGTAAGAATTATGTTTATAACAAAGAGAAAATTACGTCCTAATCCCTCAATATAACCTAATCTACGTCATAAGACAATAAATTATCATATTTACCTCCTAATCCTACATCATAAAATAACTAACCATATAATCCCTCTACAAAAAATAAAAATCTCACTTCGGCGAACCCTTTCCCTCCCTCTCCGGCGACCGTCTCCCTCTCAAATTACATCCACATTCCCCTCTACCCCAAATAAAACCCAACCCTCCTCTCTCTCTCTCTCTCTCTCTCTCTCTCTCTCTCTCTCTCTCTCTCTCTCTCTCTCTCTCTCTCTCTCTCTTTCACTTTATCTCTCTACCCCCATCTCTTCGATCACCCTCCCCTTCCGGTCCGACCACCCCTCCCCTCAACCATGCTTCGCCAACTCCGGCGACACCCTCTCCTCCCCAACTCCGGCGAACCCCTTCCTTCCGTCTCCGGCGACCGTCTCCCTCCCAAACTCCGGCGAATGTCTCCCTCCTCAACATATCTATTAATCTGGCGACACCCTCTCCTCCCCAACTCCGGCGAACCCTTTCCCTCCCTCTCCGGCAACCGTCTCACTCCCAAACTCCGGCGAACGTCTCCCTCCTCAACATATCTATTAATCCGGCGACACCCTCTCTTCCCCAACTCCGGCGAACCCCTTCCCTCCCTCTCCGACGACCGTCTCCCTCCCAAACTCCGGCGAACGTCTCCCTCCTCAACTCCGCCGTTCATCTACCCCACCTCAGTTCACCTTCTTCCTTCGCACCTCCGGCTAACTTAGTAGAAGCAATGAAATTGTAGAAAACATCCAGATCTGATTTTTTTCAACAGATTCATTTTTTTTTCGAATTTGTACCAAACTTTGAAATTAATTTTTCTTCATATCTGATTTTGAAAATGATGGTGTGCATATGTGTGTTTGATATGATTTTTGTTTAGATCTGAAGTTTTTTTCTTTAATTTCATGGTGCGTGGTACCACGAATGGAGCCTTGGACCAATCTGTCTTCTCCAGTCCACCTCGTGGCCCAGTCGTCTGCGTTCCAAAGGCTAGAGTATATTTTCATGGGCCAATTGAATGGGAATTTCACTCCTAATTCTTTGTTGTTCCTAAATGCCCTGATTGGCACATTGTCCACGAAGAATCTGCAGTGCAACCAATTATCATGGTTTTTTGATTTCTTTGTTAGTTTGTATAAAATAAAAAAAATGAAAAAGTACTTAGTTATTTTCTTTCCTTTTTTTGTATTTTTACATCAACCCATAATGAAACAAGAGTTACTTATACATTACTTCCCCGTCTCGAACCATTAGTACTAATAAAAGTTAGCATGCTTATTAAGAAGATATTAAGAATCTGCAGTGCAACCAATTATCATTAGTTGTTTGGTTGCCGGAGTTGATGGTCGTTGGAGTTAATCATGTTCTTAGTAGTTTAGCTCATAGCTGAGAACAAGTTCTCATTTGTTTTGTCGCCGGAGAGGTCGCCAGAGTTGATCGTGTTCTTAGTAGTTTAGTTGACAACTGATAATTTAAGTTCTCAGTTGTTTGGTCGCCGAAGTTGGTGGTTGCCGAGGTTGGTGGTCGCTGGAGTTGATCGTGTTTTTAGTAGTTTAGTTTACTGAGAACTTACTGATAAGTTCTCAGTTGTTTGATCGCCGGAGTTGATCGTGTTCTTAGTAGTTTAGTTGACAACTGAGAACTTACTGATAAGTTAAATTCTCAATTATTTGGTCGATGGAGTTAATCGTGTTCTTAGTAGTTTAGTTGACAATTGAGAACTTACTGGTAAGTTAAGTTCTCAGTTGTTTGGTCATCGGATTTGATCGTGTTCTTAGTGGACACAACTAAGAACTTACTGATAAGTTAATTTTTAGTTGTTTGGTAGCCGGATTTGGTGGTCGTCGGAGTTAATCGTGTTCTTAGTAGTTTAGGTTACAACTGAGAACTTACTGATAGGTTCTCAGTTCTTTGGTCGCCGGATTTGATCGTGTTATTAGTAATTTAGTTGACAACTGAGAACTTACTGATAAGTTAAGTTCTCAGTTGTTTGGTCGCCAGAGAGGTCGCCGGAGTTAGTGGTCGCCGGAGTTGGTAGTCGCCGAAGTTAATTGTGTTCTTAGTAGTTTAGTTGACAACTGAGAACTTACTGATAAGTTAAGTTCTCAGTTGTTTGGTCGCCGGTGTAAAAAAAATTAAAAAAGTCGCCAGAGTTGGTCGCCGGAGTTGATGGTTGTCGGAAGTGTTGACTGGAGAAGATGGGGAGGGGGTGGGGTGACCTAAGGTGATGGTGGTTGGAGAGAAATTAAATTGATAAAGAGGGTGGACTTAGTAAAATGAAAGGAGGGTGAACTTAGTAAAATGATGGAAGGGTGTACTTGTTAAGCTAGGAATTATTTGGTTAAGCAAACTACAACTTGTCCTAGAAGGTAGTATTGTTTTGTTAGAGAGATTATATGGTAAATGCCTCTATAACAAATTACTATTTAAACAAGGGAAATTATCGTTAGCTTCTTCGCCCAAAGTCAAAACACCAATTAATAAAATGATTTTGAAATTTAACCACCTAATCCGGCAACGGAATCAAAATTTCACCTAGTCATTCGCTAGTTTAAAGACACGCGCGTCATTAAAAGACAGTCTGTCACACCCTCTCTCCTCTCTCGTTTTTCTTCTTTTTTTTTTCCCCCTCAAAATTTTAAAATGAAATATCTTAATATTCAGTCAAAAAAAAAACAACTGAGAGCACCGTTGTGTTCGTATCGTCAAAACGAATCAAACTATTAGTATAAACATATAATCTGAATCAAATTTGAAAAGTTCACGGTTGTTCCAAGTTTACAGCAAAGTTTATAGTTGTTCAAAGAACAACTAAAAGAAGTTCAAATTTATTTACTTAAGTTTATAATTTTTGCATGAAAATGTTTTCTATTTTACTTATTTTACAGTTATTTTAGATAAGTTCACAATTGTTTTTAATCTTTTATATGGCCTCTATTTTTGATTTTTTTTATAAGATTATTTGACATGTGTGTTAAGTTCACAGTTGTATTATTTAAGTTCACAGTTGTTTTAAGTTAACTTTACAGTTGTTTTTTTTATCTTTGTAATCTTTATTTTTGCAATTTTATGAAATTATTTGACATATTTGGTAAGTTCACATTTGTTTTAATCTTTTATTTCCTCTATTTTCGCAAATTATAAGATTATTTGACATATTTGTTAAATTCACAGTTGTTTATAGTTAAATTCACAGTTATTTTTGTTAATTTTATAAAAAAAAGAAGCAAAACTAGAGCCATAAAAGAATAAAAACAATTGTGAACTTAGATAAAACAACTGTGAATTAAGTAAAATAGAAGACATTTTCATGCAAAAATTATGAACTTAACTTAATCAAATGTGAACTTCTCTTAGTTGTTCTTTAAACAACTGTGAAAAACAAATGTGAACGTGTAACAATTGTAAACTTCAGAAATTTGATTTAGCTTATATGTTGATGATACTAGTTTGATTCGTTTTGACAATACGAACACAACGGCGCTCTCGAATTATTTTTTTGACTTCTGGATCTTAAAATATTTCATTTTAAAGTTTTAAGCGAAAAAAAATGAGGAGAGAGTGTTTGACAGCTGGTACATGCGTGTGTATTTATAACTAGAGAACCTGGTGATCGTTTAAGAAAATATGTGTACTAAGTGATTGTTTTTGTTAGGATAAGAGACGATTTGGTAATTGACCCTTTAAACAATATAATGATATACTCCCTCCGTTCCACGTGAGTTAGTTGAGACTTTTCTCTTTTCGTCTGTCCTGGATGAGTTAAGACTGCCAAAAATAACAAAGTTTTACACTTTTTATACTCACAACACCAATCAATTTACTATTTCTTTCACTCATTCTCTCTCCTATTTAATTTTTCATATTCACAAACACCTCCCATTATTTCTCTCTCCTACTTTTTCTTAATTCTTGTGCCATAATTTTTTGTCTCAACTCATGTGAGACTAAGGAAGTAGTTTAGAAAGTTCACGTTTTTTAACCACTCAAATTTAAAAATAACTTTCTTTTTAGCTGGGAGGAACAAATATAGAAAATGGGAATAAGTTTATTTTATGGGACAAAGGGATGAAATCTGGTTAAAAAGAAGTATGGAATATAAAAAGGTCCCTTCACTTGAACGTAAAGTGAAAGTGGGTTCTTGCCTGTGCCATGGTCTCATTTACTCGGTAACCCCAAGAACAATAAACTCTTATTCGCAAAATGATTTGAAATCGGCTAACGTATGGAGATGAGCAATAACAACAACAATAACTATATAAATGATTTATAGATCAATTCAATTAAAAATTACTTATAGTTGGAGATGAGAGATAATGCACATCTACAACATGGTCAGTTCCTCTAGGTCACTCATTTCAGGATGTACAGAGTAACTTACTTGATGGACGTATCGTCACTCTACTTTCTATTTACTTCTATCTTTAATCTAATTCGCTTCTCTTCTGTTCAACTGCAGAAAATAAAAGAAAAGAAGAAAAACCAAACAAAAAGAACTTTACATGACGACCTTTTGGTTCACTTAAGAGTCTATCCCTTACTTGATGACTGCCAGGAAAGTTGAACTCCCGGGTCAAAACAAGTGTTATCCACCTAAGTGCATAGAACTGGGGATTAACCTGCCAGGTCAGATGGGAAAAATCAGCTTCCAAGTATGGTCAAACAACACTATTGGGTTGCTGGACGTCCAAGGCAGGAATTTAATGTTGAAATGGAGTACTCCCTCCGTCCCAAAATAAACGACTAAATATTTTTCAAATTTGAGCAAATTTGAAAAAAATTTGGTCGTTCCTTTTGGGACAGAGGTAGATAACTAACCTTTGTTGTGACTTCGAGATGATACCACAGCTCTTCATCATGTTCTTTCAAAAGCTGTGACAGCCTTATAATTGTAGGCAGAATGCCAACAACACTATTGTCAAGGTGCTGGCAGAAGAGATCTAAAAACCAACTCAATAACTCAACAAAACAAAAGATGCGTGTCTGCTTCAGCTTGGACCTACATAGTTTTTGAAAGAAGTGACAAAAATTAATTATCTGCTGAACGCTAGAGTAAATAAGACAGGTAGAAGAACTGAATAGACGTTAAAATGATTTTACTTAACCAAATACATACTCCCTCCGTCCCATAACAAGGGGCACAAATCTCCCTTTTGGGTGTCCCATTGATAAGTCACGTTACCTAAAATGGAAATATAATGATACTTCTTTATTCGATAGGATCCACATGTTATACTCACAACAACTATCACTTGCTACTCCCTACCCCACTTTATCTCTCATACATCACTTTTCGTATAACGCCTACTCCACTGCCAATATTATTAATACATTAACTTCCTTCTCAATTCAAGTGCACTCCCAATTTTGTGCCCATTATTATGGGACGGAGGGAGTATATGTTAACGGGTTTCTGATGGTAAGATTGCACTAAAATGCTCGACATAACAAGGTTAAATCAAGTTTGAGACAACAAGGTGAGCAGTATATACCATTTCATTTGGAATGGGGTATATACAAAATAACGCAAACAGACCGGTTAGATACTTTATTCCCTTGTATTGATGCCAATAGATGAATTAAGTGTTCCACATATGCAAGAAACAAAGTTAAAGAGCTTTCTGTATAGACTCAACAAGCTTCTCCATCTTGTATATTCTTACATGTCGTCCTATTAGAGAAACATCTTCAGCAGAAAAAAATACAAAATCTTAAAAAATCTCCGACTGCTTCGCTTTAGAAGAGAAAAAAATGTAAATTTGATTACCTTAAAAAAGTCTCCAATAACAAAGTCTGGGCATGATGCAGCCTGTCACAGGCTCAAGGACAAGCAAATTTAAGAGTGTAAAAAGATTCATAAGTTTTGTGATCCCAAGGCAATTGGCTGGAATGGGTATTATGCATTCAGTTACTTAATTGAACCCAACTCCTTACTGGTTTATGTTTTATTTGTCTTTCAATAGTTTCTCGTTTAGGAATCTGAATACTTGTGAATACTTCAAATAATGATATAGATTCAGCAACTATTTTTCTTTATTCCTTCAAATGGTGTGATGCAATTCCCCTTGGTGTGATACTCAAGAATCTAGAATATGATACTTAAGAATCTAGAATATGATATGATCCTTGGGGGAACGCCTGAAGCCGGTTTGACCCTAAGGGCTTGTTTGGTAGCCGGATGGGATTAGGTGGTATTATTAATGAGGGGATTGTTAATGCCCGGATTAATAACGAGGGTTACTAATAGTCCAGATCGAAAATATAAACTTTTCTTTGGTATGAACAGTATAAAACAAGAGAATACTCCCTCCGTCCCGCCCGAAAGGGCACTTTTGGTCCACATCAGTTACCTTTGACCCAAACATTAATGCAAATATAATCATTATATTGAAATTTTAAAAATTGTTATTGATAAATCATTAAATTGTTTATGAATAACAATTTTTAGAATTTCAATAAGATAATTAGATTTGCATTTATGTTTGGGTCAAAGTTAACTGATGTTGACCAAAAGTGCCCTTTCGGGCGGGACGGAGGGAGTATTGTTTTAAAGACCGAATTACCCATTACAATTACCAATTGAAAATTAAGAACGGGCAAATCATATTGACTGCATAATTGAGTAAAGGACATTTATTGTGTTCCTTTTTTATGTTTCTTATTATCACTCTTCATTCAGCAAGGAGTTTAAATGGCAGAAAAAAAAAAGAGAAAAACTAAGTGTTGGATTCGGGGGGAAACCCAGAAAATATCATGGTACATGTTCAGTTCTTCAAGATCCCAATTTCAAGAACCCAGGAACTATCATGGCCTAATTAAAGAAAATTAGAATCCTTTTGCCATTCGTTTAAAAATAAATTAAAAAAATCCTTTTGCCACGAATGAACTGATTTTTTTTCAAAATTGATAACATGTTAACATTCTCCAAGGTCGAAACAAAAATACCCATACACATATGATGGAGGTAGAGCAGTAGTAGTAAGCATCCATGGAGATTGCAAACGTCTGTGGAAGACACAAAAATAGTGGCAGCATTTGCCATATAAAGGGAGGGAATTAAATGTGGAAGGTTAGGGTATTTAATACTTGACATATATAACGTGGGTAGTTTTGTCAAAATTAGTTTTATCCCCCATCCTCTAATACCCTCATTAATAATACCACCCCCTCCATCAGGATAAATAAGAAGGGGATAAGAGGCCAATCCCGTTGAAAAGGATAATTTATATTGTTCTGTTTTTTCCTACCATACGCTCGACTTCAGGATCATTAATCCCATCCGGTGCTAAGACTGCCTACCAAACGGGGCCTAAGTGTCTTTATCAGGGTATGGTCCTGCTAAAATATTTGGATAATTTAGTTTTTTGATGTAATTAGCTCAAATTTGTATCTCCGTCAAACAGGCCTGTCTTTGTGCTTGACTGCCAATATCCCTTAGCTAGAGAGAAGCAGAGTTGTCCTTTATTTGCTTATATATGAAGAGTTATATGCACCATCTCATATATAATCAAATACTAGATAAAAGTGAAAAGAGAAAATAGAGAAAAGGAATTGACTTACCGCATTATCCTCTTTGGGATCATTTTTAATACAGTAAAAGGGCGCCAAGAATTCATTTATCCCTTGCACATATCTTATTATCGGATTCACGTCAAGAATTCATTTATCCCTTGCACATATCTTATTATCGGATTCAACTGCAAATACTATCAATATAAATTTTCAAAGCCGCCTGAAAGTAAGAGAATATTTGCTCAGCTAGATACTCAAGTTTGCATCAAATTACATGCCTAATAGCTAGAAGTCTATAACTACCTTATTAATTTTACAGTTAATGGGTCGCCAGGGAAAAAGAGCATGTCGCGGCACTGGAACAGGAGCTTATATGGCAGAATTCTCGAAGGCGAAGACAGAGGAAGTTGAGGGGGAGACAGAGGATACGAACACGAGCTGCTGAGCCAATCAGGAATTCTCTTCTTAACCATCTTTCCAATGGATCTCCTGTGGAGTGATGAAATTAGGTTTGCTAGTTAGGGTTCCGATTGGCACGGAAGAGGTCTTGCATTGCAATATCATGTCTTGGGGCCAAAATAGAATAATCGGGCCCAGAGACTTATAACTAGCCACATCTCTACGGACTTCACATCCTCAAATGACCTCTAAGCCAACATCCTATCAAGAGGAGGACCTAAATCCAATTCTTCTTCCAAGCATAAGTCCCATAGCATTTAATACTCTTTTCCAAGAGGTCCTTTGTGGTGTCTAAATATTCAAGTCAATCTTTTTAATCAAATTACTCTCTTGTTGGATGTAACAAAGGAAAAATCTTTCAACCTCAGTTCGATCTTCCGCGGACGGGATAAACCTTTCAACCAGTTTCTAGTTACATAAAGTCTTGTATAATGAACAAAGAACAATATAAATTATCATGGAAATACTGATAGCAAAAAAGTGCTCAAGACATAGGCAAGTCATTACTTACAATGCTACCAATGATCTTGGCATGAGCAAGTTCCATCCTTGAAATGATGGAATCGCTTTATGTCTCTTACTACAAGCTCTCTCCTAGTCATCTTACTGGCGTACTTCATCATAGCGTGGCAATCCCCACAAATTCTCAGGTTCTTCACAATTCTAATGGCCATCCCAGGAGCAGTACAAATGAGACCAAGAGCAAGTGCCAACTTTTCACTATGACTTCCCAATGCATCTTCCTTCTCTTCTTCTTCAATGTTATGAAGCACCCACTCAGTTTCCGGCAAGTAGCCTTGTTCTCTTGCACTTCTTGTGATTTCTTCCAATTTTTCGTATATTTCTTTTGAACGAGCATGAGCGTGATCACCAGCAACAAAACTATTAACCTGGCCCTTTATCTCGACATAGCTCCACCCCGGATCTTTCTCTACACCTCTATTCTTCATTATCGTTCTCACTCTTCCTACATCTTCCCATTTTCCTACTGCAGCATATATGTTTGATAAGAAGACATAACTCCCAGGATGTTCAGGCTCTAGTTGTAAAAGCTTCTCGCATGCATATTCTGCCATTTTAATATTTTTGTGTGCCCTGCAAGCACAAAAGATTGACCCCCAAACTACAAGATCAGGATCTAGTGGCATGTCCTCGATGAAACTCAAAGCTTCATCAAGCCGGCCAGCCCTGCCAAACAGATCTACAACTACGGCATAATGTTTCATGGTAGGCTCAATGGAGTAGTGAATCGTCATTGTGTCAAATAACTGAAGTCCCTGGTCAACTTTTCCAGCATGCAAGCAAGCAGTGAGGATGGCAAGAAAGGCGACCTCATCCGGCTTAATTCCTGTAAAACATGGGTGAACTTCAATACATATAAACTATTCAACACGTTGATAATCACAGGATATGATCTGACAATTTCCATATAGCAGTACAAGAATCCCAAACCTGTTGATTTCATCTTTTTGAAGCACTGAAGTGCTTGCTCAACACGCCCATGGATCGCCCAGCCCCAAATCATAACAGTCCAAGTACGAAGATCTTTCTCTTTTAATTGAGCAAAAATCCGACTAGCAGACTCGATAGACCCGCATTTTGCAAACATATCCACCAATGCAGTTCCAACACCTCTACTCAACTTGAAACCAGCCCTCGACATAAACTTATGAATTCTCTCTCCAGTTTCAAGAGCACCGGCCTTGGTACAAGCCAAAAGGGCAGAAACAATGGTTAAATCATTCGGTCTCACGCCCTCCTCCAGCATCTTAAAGAACATGGACAGGGCCTTGTCATGATACCCATTTTGCGAAAAGCCATGAACCATTGTAGTCCACAAAACTACATCCTTTTCAGGAGCACGACAAAAGAGCCCCAATGCTCGCTCGGACTCTCCATTCATCATCAACCCATTAACCAAACTACTCCAAGAAACAGAACTCCGCACTGGCATCGCCTCAAACAACTCCACAGCTTTCTCCAACCGCCCAACTTTACAACAGCCATTAATCAAAACATTCCACAACAAAACACTTGTCCCCTCATTTCTATCAGGACTTTCCTCAAACACCTGTAATGCAAACCCCACTAAATCAACTTTAACGTACATATCCGCCAAAGAAATCCGAACAAACAAGTCAAATTCAAAACCCAATTTAACAACACCCCCATGAATCTCTCTCCCAAGCCAACCCTCAACCAAAGAGGCGGAGGACTTGAGAACAAACGGGAATGTAAGGCGGTTGGGTCGAATATTGGACCTTAACATAAGAAGAAAATAAGAGATTGAGCTCATAAAGTAAGAATTATCAGTTAGTGCACGGATTAAATTGTTGTAGAGAAAAAGATTTGGGTTGTGGATGGATTGAAAAATGGAGAGGGCGTAGCTGATGGAATTGAGCTTGGAAGAAGTGGTGATGAGCTGAGTGGTGACACGGGTGTTGGAGAATTGGTTGTGGCGGATTGTTCGGGCAAGGAGTTGTTGAAGATGATTGAGGGATTTGGAGGCGTGGATTTGAGTAATCAATTGGGTTTCCGTTAAGGGTTGGAAGATTTTGGGTTGAGTGGAGAGGGAGGGTGGTGTACGGCGGCGAACTTGGTTCATAACGGAGATTAGCGGTCGACTCAGGAATTGGGGCATTCATAATTTCTCACTTGTGGGTTTTTCTCCTCTAGTACTTGTATATAAAATGTAGAATATTCCAAGTCATAACACAAAAAATTTGCAAACCACAATTTGTTTTATATTTATTTTTATATTTACTAGTGAAGATAGAAGATCTCTACTTGTTTAATTTTTTATTTAACAAAATATAATATTATATCAAAATCTTGTAGAAAATAATTTATTTAAAACTAGCAGTTTTAATAGCTCGCTTTTAGAAGTTGTTTAAAATGTCCTTTAACATTTTTGTAAATAATTGAAACTTATTAAGACACTCTACCACTTTTCAAAAACTAACACAGACACTTTTCCTTTTCTTTTAAAATAAAGGTGTTGTGGCATTTTTTGAAATGAAAAGTAATTGTTTTCTTGAATTTCCTTTTCTTTTTTAATATGCTGTCTCAACCTGCCACACATGGGGATTTGGCGGGGCACACGGGAATTTGGCCTGCTGGCTTGAGCTCCCTAGGATTTATCTCCTAGGCGCTTCTGTGTGTGCATGTGTGTGTGTGCGTGTGTGTAGTGGAAAAAAAAAAGGGAGGGAGGGAGGGAGCGAGCGAGAGAGATATAATAAGTTTGGATTTTCTTCATTTCAATAAACATCACCAAGAATGAAGAAACTTCTAAAACACCCACTTTTCCTCCCAAATATTAATACAGAAAACCACAATCAACCGAAAAAAGAGTACAAAGTAAGAGCTCTAAACACAATTTCCGACTAGAGAACTCCAAAGAAAGGATTATTGATTGCACTGTTCAACTCATTTCCGGCTGAACTCAGCACTGCCATGTCGACTTTGTCCCTGGGTAAAAACAAGAATTCTCCCCCTTCAATAATTTCAAACCCACATAGCTCAAGAAACTTGCCGCCTCCTAATTTGCCAACTCTCTCCTGGAAGACGAACCCAAATAAATCATTAAATAAATAAGATGCTCTATTTATTGTTCATAGAAAACACCTGCCTTAGGAGAGGATCAACTGTTCACTATACGTAATAAAACTGAAATGTCTTATCTTTCTTCTAGTAGTAGAGACCCATTATCCGAAATCACAGTTCTATGTTTTCAACAAGTATCTAATGAGGTTATCATGTACTCCCTCCGTCCCAAAAATAAATATCGCATCTTGACTTTTTTAGTCAACTTGATTGAACTTAAACTAAAAAGATGAAAAACTAATTATCTTCATGTTACTCTAAAAATATTCACAAATAGACACACTATCGATAACTATTTTAGAATTTCATGAAGGTAAATAATTTTTCATAAAATGTTGATCCAATTTCAATCAAGTTGATAAAAAAAAGGTGCGACATTTATTTTGGGATGGGGGACTATATAAAGTCATACAATAACTCCACGAAGAACACTCAGGAATCAATATTATGTGGCTCGACTCCTTAAGGAAATTTGTGGGAGATTATGCAGTTCCTCTATCATACAATGATACAATCAGAATGTTTTAAACAATAAAAAAGATACTCAGAAGTCCTTACCTGAAAGGCAGCATTACTAAGCCTGATTTTCCGAAATTTCTCCTCATCTGGCTTTGTCGCAGCATTCTTTACAAAAGTCAAAAGAGTGGTAAATGCTGTCTTCACTTTGGCCTCATCATCCTACTCCACAAAAGGCAATGAAGAAGGTGATTAATCAAATAACATGAACTCAAAACCAAGTACATGGATTAAAAATGAAGGTGAAAAAAAGTTTCAACGCATCAAAAGAGCAAACTAAATTCCAATAAAAAGGATAGTTACTCTTATTCATCCAAGCAATGTGCAAACAAGTAAAGCACATTCCTTAAAAGTTTAAGTCAAATGCGACATTTATTACGGGACGGAGGGAGTAATAATTATGAGAACGAGCTTGGTAAACTTCAAACAGGCAAAAGAAGAAAAACAACCCATCTCTTACTTCAATATACAAAACTGAAGTCTTCTTATTTCAATACACGTCCCAATAGGGGACCAAAATTCTGATCTATGACTTCGGAATAATTCAATTTCTTCCTTCTTTTATGGCGAGACAGAGAAGCATAGACAAGTTGTAGGAAAAGAAGACTGCCGTAACAGACGAAAGTGTAACGTGAGTAATGAGCCAATCATTGTACCTTGTTGCTCTGCTTGAGCGATCGTAGACACTCCCTCATTTGCTCTGCTTTTGTAGCTGGCCTGATGGGCAATGAGCTCTGGGATACAGATAATAAATGGTTCATAATCACAAGAACAGAAAAACATTATATAGATGTATCATTCTACAAATGCAAAATTTCATTATTCCAGACCAGATCAGACAAGTCAATACCTTCTTTTCCTCCACAGCAGGTGGGGGAGGTTTTATAGTAGCAGGGTCCTCTGGTGGCAATCCAAGTTTCCGTCTTCTCTCCGCCTGCTAGTTGTTAAAGACTTTCTTAGAAACTGGAGTATTTAAACCTCAAAACAACAGAGTAATTGTCAAACGATAAACAACGCTGGAGAATTCGACAGACTAATTGCTAGTCTTACATTATTCTAGATAAGAAGAATAACACAACCATAACTTTGTATAAAAGGCTGGAGCAATTACTCGCGAGTTTAAGGTGGTATGTGCTCCTCAAACTAACCTTCAAATAGGCCAGCAAAACTAATAGGTACTCCCTTCCCCCACCCCCAAATTGAATGACCTTTTTGTCCCAAAATGAATGACTTTTTGAAACTTTTCCTTCAAAAAACTGTCCCTAAATTACTATTTTTCAAACAAAAAAATCACAGTTCATTTTTTTTCGCCAAAAAAAAAAGTTTGAAAGTGAACGGCAAGAATATTAATGATTTTTTTCTATTAAAACCACCCTTTTCAAATGACCCTTAAATTCAAATTGGTCATGCATTTGGGATAGAGGGAGTATCAAGTATTAGCAATCATGAAAGCTATATATTTTTATTTTAATATTAATCAAAATGATAAAACCAATATTAGGACCTTATCTTCTTCCAATTTTTGTCTGATTTTTTCTCTAGCTCTTTTCTCCTCCTCTTTTTCTGCTTTCCGCAATGCCATAATACTGTGAAAAGGCAGAGTTCCACATTTTGCAACACTTGAGTAAATATAGATAGATAGGTACATAAACAATGTATAAAAGATCAAACAAAGATTGAGGCAAACCGTTTTCTTTCATTTTCTTCCTCTATTCTCTTTGCTTCAAGCAACTCCTTACCAATTCGAATTCGCTCCTGAAAGGATTAAAATTTATTTTGCTTTAAGACACAGAACAGCTATACAGTGTAACAACCAAGACAGATGATCATACATCACGAATATAAAGAATGGAAAATCCATTGATGAAAAGACCAGTTATAGATGCATAAACACCAATCAAGCCCTCCAACTTTTTAGAACCACACATCACACTTTCATAAAAGACCAGTTATAGATGCATAAACACCAATCAAGCCCTCCAACTTTTTAGAACCACACATCACACTTTCATCGTGTATAGGGTAAAAAAGACCATCAAAATAAGAAAATCTACACAGATAAAATGCAACGAAATATTTATTTAAATATCTGAATAGAGCAGTAATATAACTTTTTATTCATCTTTCTATGAAATGGTTGGTAGTAAATAATATCACATCATCTCCAATGCCCTATAGAATCATTGGTATGGCATGTATTGACATGATTAGACAAGGTGATTACATAATTCTGAATCCATATGAAGGAAATGATAAAAGGCGCTGTACATTAATATTAGACCATTATTATTAATGAGGAACAGACTTTTATTCCCCATGGTAGCATCAGCAATCTTATAAGCTAGAAAAAAAAAGAGCTCGACTCAGACTCAGTTCATTTACCCAGTTCATTAACCCCCTGCTTACTAGGTTCAACCATTCTCTACTGGTTTGCTGGTGGGATACTACACTCTGAAAGTTTTTTAAACTCTCTCTTGTCAATGGCGATAGTGACCAAGGGGGATTTAGCCAGTGTAACGTATATAAGAAAGGTAACAAAATATAATCATGGTTGACAACCAATATTCAAGGAACAGGTTTTATTCCCATTGAAACCTACCCTACTACTATTATCACCATTTGTTTCTTCCCCCAGTTTCAGTCTATCTACATCTAAGCATTCCCGATCCCAGTATCCAGTGTATAGCAACACCAGTAAAACTCTATGATGACTCTAATCCTCTATCACCAGCAGTATTTTGTTTATCGATTCTCTTCTCCTTCCTTTGTTTTCGATAATTGTCTGATAACTTTTAGACTTAAACTAGTCGTCAATGCATCAATTGGTCTACAATTCCAATGTACTCTACCACAGTATTTCAACATCTTCATTAAGAAATTGGCTCATAAGATCACAAGTACCGGATGGAGACATCAAAGAGAAGATAAAATCTACTTCATAATCAATAAAAGTTAAGATGAATGTAGAGACACAAGGTCAACCTCACATAGTAAAGTATATAAAGATAAGTATTTCAAAAGTAGTCTTGCTGTATAATCACAAACCCATAGTGTCAAATCTACTTCATAATCAATAAAGATTGAAGAAGAATAAAGAAACACGCGACCAATCTCACATAGTAAAGTGAAAAAGATATGTGCTTCGAAGACAATTTGACAAAGTCAAATATGAATAGATAATAACAACATATAAATGGAAATAATTAACACTGTGAATTACCTTCTCCCTTTCTCTTTCCATTCTCTTCTCTTCTTCTTCTTTTTTTTTGCGAGCTCGCTCCCTTGTAAGATTGAAAGGATCAGAAAAATATGAGATGAAAAGCTCAGGGAGCAGAAAGCAATGGCCAAATAGAAAAATCACAATTCAATGTACATATTAGTCTTCAAAAGGTAAAACTAGTTACTTGAATATTGGAATTAATATGCATGTTCACATGTTCAAACAAGAAATTAGACCTGTTTACATCATGTTTCTGCAGTCTTTAAACCGTGCATATGCCATGAGGTTATGCCAACATATGAAAGGACACACAGCATTCAAAACTTGTGATACTATTTGCACTACAGTAGCATCTGAGGTCCTTACGTGACATTGGTACATGCATTCACTCGTCAAAATAGACATACCTCCCCTGCTCATCCATCCTTCTCTCAAAAAATTAAAACAAGCGACGAATATGTAACATGAAAAGTAAAGATGCCTTTAAGAAACTAACATGTGACGCGTCCTTTTATTTTAGTATCTCTCTTTCTAATGAAAGTTACAATCCAACACTAAGAAAAAACACATTAGAATCATTAATGAGTGTAAAGGAGGAAAACAAACCTAAGCCATGAATGCATCCATAAAGCAAAGGATATAAGCAGAATCTATTCAACAATGATCATACAACGCATGGAAGATCAAGGTTTGAGTTAGTACTTTCCTACACAGACTACTCTGGCAGTACAGCTACCCATTCCCCCAACAGCAACCCTCACTTCTCTTCTGTGAGCTCGGACCCTTCTATTTTGCCAAAGTACCCGTGTCCAAAAAATAGGACATGGGTGTGGGTGTGGGTATGGTTGTGGCTATTTTACACTAAATTTGGTGTAATTTCTTAAAATTTTGGAGGATCCGACACTCGGATCCGTACCCGTGTCGGACATTCGTACCCGAGTCCGAGCATCATAGCTTCTCTTTATAAGAAAGCACAATAAATGTGTTCATATGTATACAAAGTAACTGGAATAAATCAAGACGAAAGAGGAATCTTCAGAAAATTTAAGATGTAAGCTCCAGTTTCAATATTTTGAGCCAGTGAGAACAAAATTAAAAAAAAAAAAAAACGGGTATCATAAAGAAATTTACAAAAGTTCACCAAATAAAATCAGAAAAAGATTCGAGACGTTTCAGTGTGGATGAGAAGGATGAATGGGCTATTGGTGCAGCAAATAAATATGTATTCTTTCCTATGAGCTCATGCATCTTCAAGTCAAGTTGCAGCAAATAGAGTTAAAATACCGAAGTTAAGGTCATTCAAGTCAATTTTTTTGAAGTACATGCAAAATTAAGGCTGCAAGAAATATAGAATAAAATAAATATTAACTCTAGAGTATACTCCCTCTGTCCCACTAAAAGATACACTTTTTACCAAAAGGTTGTCCCACTAAAAATTACACTTTCCTAAAATGGAAATTTTAAAATACTTCTTTATTCAATGGGACCCACTTGCATACTCACAACAACTATCCGCTCACTATTTCCTACCCCACATTCTCTCTCCTACACACTTACACATTTTCTTAATCCCCGTGTCCACAATAAAAGTTTAAGTTTTAGTGGGACGGAGGAAGTATTCCTTAACAATGTGCAGCAGCATGCCCTCTGCTTGATCTCTAGTCCTCGGTAAAATAAGCTTTGACAATTTGTAGCAAAAGATTAAGCCTAACAAGATGTTATCTACGGGGTTTTTGTGTGTGTTGTGCAAGTCAGCTGCAGAATCACATGATCATTTTCACTCGAGTGTGGTAGTGCCAGGTCTTTGTGGAATTATATGTTTGGGGTGATAGGTGAGGCATGGAGTCCCAAGCCTGTAGCTTCTATCCTCAAGATGCATTATAGAGGTTACGGACTTACGGGAAGGTGGATAAACTGCATGCTGCCCAGCTTTGGAATTGTGGTTCCTTTGCCCTTTTTAGTGCCTCTAAACGGAACAGAATTCTAGGATTTTTAGAAATCGTGCACTATTGTTCTTGCTTTTGCCAGACAGGGTGGTTTTAATGGCTTCATTGCTGGCATCAGCTAAGGGTGCATTACGTGGAATTTCACTCATGACTATTCGCAAGACAAGACTACTCTTTTTCTTTAATTGTTTTGTTTTTGTGTTGTTTCATATTTCATTTCTGGACTTCTTATCCACCCTTTTATCAGTTTATGTATTCCTATCTTCATCTTAAATGGTTTTTTTAATTAAAAAAAAAAATCTAAAGAGATTTCTGACCCAAAATGACAAACATCAGAAAGACTGCACCAATATAATGCAATAACACAAAAACAAATCCATACTTCAGTTCCTGTGCTTTGATTCTCCTTTCTTCTGGAGTAAGAGAAGGTTTAGCAGCATCAGCTTTGTTCTTGGCCACCTGGGCACATTTATACAGGAGAAGGTCAAAATAGTACTGCGTAATATTTCACTAGTAATAACAAGGTAAGTGATTGAAACCCAAATAGCCAGAAAGATGAAATGTATTTCAACATATAGACATTGAAAGAAAGGGAGAGAGAGAGAGAGAGTGTGTGTGTGTGTGTGTGAGAGAGAGAGAGAGAGAGAGCATACCAACGGCATCTTATCTATGTCAGGGTCATTCTCATGTTCAATAATCCAATTGGCAGCAGCCTCCATACTTACATTACCTGGAAACCGAGTTGGGATATTTATGAAGGATAGTTATGAAGTATTGATATTATATAAAAGCCATTTAACTACACAAAAGACCCTGATAAGTAGTGGCGAAGCCACGTTATAGGCAAAGGGGTCATTTGACCCTCCCCCTTGTCTTTTAAAGGTTAACATTTTACTACCTTTGAAACTAGGGAATTATATTTTTAGCACTAAAATAATAATTTCAGTTTCACAACCTTTTCTTGAAGAAGAATAAAATGAGTTGTGATTTTTGACCCCCTTTGCAATTAAATTTGGTTATTACTATGCAACAGTTTACGGCTAAAATAATTTTGACCCCCTTGGAACAAAATCCTGGCTTTGCCACTGCTGGTAAGTAAATGGTATGCTAACTACCAGATGATGTCCAATCTATGGTTAGGATAACGCCTCATGAGTTGCTGAACGCCAAATATAAGCCCTGGAAGCTTAATTGGAACTTATTCACGATTGCATGAATGACACATGCCATTAGGGAAATTTGAATCATGCAAAGTAAAAAATTTGATTTTTTTTTCTTAACAAAAAAGAAAACCAATGACTGGAACTCTGTAAAAGTAAAAACATTAATATACTCCAAAAGAGAAGCTACATTGCACTTAACTCTTTTATAGGGTATTTCTTGAATAATAAACAAAACAACAAGTATCAATGAAAAATTAATAGCCACCGAACCTCAAAGGTTTGCTAGTATCATGATAACTTCCGGAAAGGGCAAGAGAAAAGGTTAATTTCTAAGTGAAACACAAAAATTCAAGTCCACGATCCCAGTCAATGAAGGTCTGGTCTCAAGGATATCTAGTTGCAATCATTTAAATGATTTCACCGAACTGGCAGCATAGAAATTAGAAATTTACAGGGACTTCTCTAAGTCAAACATATGAAGAACACGAAGTAAAACAAAACAGCACAAAATAAAAAAAAATAACAAGTTGCCAGCAAGAGCCTAAATCCATCGGAGCAACTATTTTTACATGCTCAAAATTCAAAAAAAAAAAAAAAAAAACAAATAATCATGTAAAAACCCCAAGTAAGGAGTTATCAACTTGCTCACCAGAGTAATGAAGTGCACGGGTCGCCTGCTCCTTCGAAAATCCCATTGCCTCAAGGTCCTCAAGTAGTTTTGAATCAACTTCAGGAACAACCATTTCTGATAAACAGAAGGAATGAGGTAAATGAAAATAAGAACCAACTCATGAATCTACCATCAAAAACTCAAGGCCAAAACTAATATTTTGGTCATTTAAGAACACCTATTTTACAAATGTACTCACTGATGTTTGTCTTTTATGCAATGTCCTCATTCAAGTACCAAATTTTTGCAATATCCTCACTCTCGTGGCGGAGCCGTCAATTTTTAACGAATGTTAGTCATGTAATGGCACGTAATTAATAACTGTTAAAAAAATAATGGGTCTGACAGTGAACTTAACCTAAATCTAATGATGAACTTTAAGACAGCAAGTGACCACTTTACCCTTATTTTTCTGATGGAAAATCACCCTTCTGTTGGGTTTTGGGGAAACATGCGCAGCGGAAGATTTAGCATTAATCACAAAACCCTAGCCATGAATCCATCTAATATGAATATATTAGAATTATGAATATAGATTTACTAACCGTTGTTGCGCTTTTGTCCTTCGTACACGTATTCGTAATCCAGTTTGAATCGTAGACGAAACTTTGATCTTCTCCTTGTTCTTCCTTGTGATGAATCAACAACGGTAGGTCTTCAAGCTTTAGGTGATAAAGCAGTCACCCTCTATTGGTAATCCACACGCGAAAGAACCAAGATCAATATTTTGTTGGATTGCTAGATGATCCTCTATTGTTGAAACTCTTTTCAACAATCTATGGCTAATATGGAATGGTGTTTTGATCTTTGATTCGTAATCAAAATCAATGAATTAGTGTTTCATAAACCCTAATTTTCATGTATCTTGGCCGAGGACAAAGGTCTATTTATACTTTATAAATATTCCTAACTTTTAGGAAGAAAAATCCTAATCCAAGCCAAAATCGGACCTTCCAGCAAAGACGGCACGAGTCGTCCCTATGGGCACGACTCGTTCCATCCTTTTTCAAGTCGTGGCACGAGTCGTGCTCAGGAATTAAGTCGTGCTGATTGATGGCACGAGTCGTGTAGGTGTTAGTGCCCTAGGCCTATAGAGATAGACTTATATGTAATGTCAGTTTTCATTTATATAAGAGATTGTTATTTTGATTATTATATATGTTTGCATGTTTACTTTAATAATCGTGTCCCTAGTACTTATGAAGCACTAGTATGAAGTCTAATGGATAATCATGTGATGATTATATGCATGGAGATGCACATTAGATTCATGGGTACTTGTTAGAGAACAAGGTACTGGACTTGACCCATTATGAGATTTATGTCATGGTCAAATGTCATAATTAAATCTCATATAGTCATATCATTGATATCCTTTGACCTGAGATTATCATCGTCTTCTACTCGATGAATATTATGTTTGATATAGTTTAACGTTGTCTTTAACCGGATAACAATAAGGGCTATTATTGGCATGATATGATTCCTGTTGGGAAGAATGATAAGTCAAGATGGAAATTTGTCCCTCGTAAAGAGAGATGTTTGCTAGGCCACTCGTAAGTAAGATTGATGTAGTGCATGGCCATGCCCGAATGAATTAATGTGATTAATATCATTCGATTAATCAATTTACTTGGTAACGAGAAAGCATTGAACAATATGAGTTGACGTGGACCATGACTCATGTTCAATATAACATCGTGTGACAATGGGATTGTGATATGTTCTATGTAGGAAAATCGAACTTGATATTATATTATTTGGGTAGGCATGATGGCTTGCTAGAGTCCGCTCATGTCTTATGAGGATCGATATGATCGAACTCATTGCCAACATAATATAGTCCTATGGGGTCACACGCATCGAACGAATTGTCAAAAATGAAGAATATGGGATTTCTGTACTCAGGGGACGACTCGTCCCCAGGCCTGAGCTAACTATTCCCTTGGCCTGGGACGAGTGAATCAGAGGGACGACTCGTGCCCATGGGGACGAGTCGTGCCCACAGGGACGACTCGTGCCCTGGGCCAGAACCAACTATTCCCTTTAAGGGGGACGCCTGTATCAGAACATTGGTGAAAGGGGACGACTCGTGCCCTGGGGGACGAGTCGTCCCGTCGGCGCAGGACTGATACGTAATTGACTTAAAATTAGGGTTTTCGCGAGGGGAAAATTTTTATAACGTATAAATACAAACCCCTGGTTGCCCTAGCAGTCATACTCACGTTTTGGGTTTAGAGAAACACAAAAGAGAGAGATTTTCAATTGTGAATTGAAAAATCAAAACATCCAATTCCATTATTCTTCATTGATTGAAAGGAGTTTCAATCAAAGGATCTAGCAATCCACCTAGAATTGTTCTAGGGTTCGTTCAACGCGTGGATACACATAGAGGATCTTCGCCATTCAAGATCTTTCGTTCGTGATTCAAGGATCGTTCATCGAGGGTTCACTAGTTCTTCAATCTGGAGTTGGAACGCGTTTATCAACGACAAAAGCACACAAGGTTGGTAATTATATTTCATACTTCTTAATTAATCATCTAGAACGGATCCTAGGGCTCCGGGTTTTCGAGTTAATTTACATTCTTCGGCTGCGCATGGACCCTCGAAACCCAACAGTGGTATCAGAGCCCCGTTCATGATGTTTATATTAGATAATCGTGATAATTATATAATGGGATTATGTTAATTTTCATGATGAATATGATTTAGAATATGAATTGATATGGGATTTGCTTATGGAAGTAAATGTATATTTTGATATGCCATGATTATGAATTGAATTATATGATTAATGTGATTAATCTAGAATATGGGTCTTGAAATATTACTTAGTATATAGGCTGGACACCAAAAACTTCCCCACAGGCACTTCTTGGAAGTGTGGGATAACATTGGATTACAATGCCACGTACTAGTAATTGATGAATTTCTAGATCTTGAACAAATTGTTTGTTATAGGGATTATGTTCATATTAAATGAGATTTTACATGAATCATTAAACCCTAACTGATTAGAAATTATGATGTAAACATCAAATGTGATTTGTGATGCTTCATTCCATGTTCATAATTATGCTCATATAATTTTCATGAATCAACCTTGCCATGTTAATTGATAAACATGAAAATTGAACCTTCATTGAAATTTGAGTTTGTTTATGCCACCCATTTTAAACACTTGTGAGTACACGGATAGTTTTATATAGGCTACGGCATAGCGAGGTACATTAATTCTATCTTTGTATGATCAAGATGAGCAAACGGTGATTGCTATACGTTTAAAATGGTTGAACTCAATTAGGCTATCAAAACAGTTTTGGGCCTAAGGCATAAGATGAGATTGAAACATGTGACATATGATGTCTATAATCTCATAAAGGATCTAAGAGTCATATGTTGATATGATTGATAAATGTTATCTACCTTTTTAGTTTAATTTTGAGCAGTCGTGCCATAGCCGACTTGAAATTAAATTAAAGTTGGGTCTTAGCCTATTAAATTATATTATGCATGATTGTATAAGAAGGATATATAATTTAGTGGGAGTATTTATGAAATACGTTATTTAAATCTCTTAAATGAAATAGGTACTTATATGTGTTCATATTTGTTGCATATCTTTCTAGATCAATGGCTGTAAACACTAATCAAACTCTGTCACTGCGATCAGTCCTTGAGAAGGACAAGTTAGAAGAGAATGGCAACAACTATGTGGATTGGATCCGCAGTTTGAGAATTGTTCTCAAACAGGAAAGGAAGTCGTACATTCTCGATGGACCCGTTCCACCCGAGCCTGCTGCTAATGCAACTCGAGCCGAAAAGGATCAACATAAGAAACATTTGGATGATTCTATTGATGTTGGTTGCTTGATGCTCGCTACTATGTGTAAGGCCCTTCAGAAGGACCTTGAACACATGGATGCTTATGATTTGGGAAATCATTTGAAGGAAATGTTCCAGTTGCAAGCACGTCAGGAAAGGTTTGACACTATGAAGGCTCTTCATTCATGCAAGATGATTGAAGGACAACCTGTTAGGCCTCATATGTTGAAGATGAAGGGTCACCTCGAACATCTTGAGAGGCTTGGATATCCTATCCAGTTGGAGCTGGCTACGGATATGACATTGCATTCACTCCCTGAAAGTTATAATCAGTTTGTTATGAATTATAACATGAACGGGATGAATAAATCTCTGTCTGAATTGCATGGGATGCTTAAGAATGCAGAGAACAATATCGCCAAGAAAACCAATCAAGTGTTGATGGTGAATAAAGGAAAGGGGTTCAAGAAAACCAAGGTTAAAGCAAAAGTTGCTAAACCGGAGGCAAAGGTTGTCGTTGTTGAGAAGCCTCAACCCAAATCCCAAAAGGATGCGGTATGCTACCATTGCAAGGAAACTGGGCATTGGAGG
The DNA here is from genome assembly GCA_022495995.1 of Adenophora triphylla var. japonica. Classification (NCBI taxonomy): domain Eukaryota; kingdom Viridiplantae; phylum Streptophyta; class Magnoliopsida; order Asterales; family Campanulaceae; genus Adenophora; species Adenophora triphylla. The sequence continues at coordinate 735,605 of JAFEMH010000219.1, forward strand.
CGTAATCGCAAAGCTTATCGGGAAGGATCGAAGAAGAAGGGCAATGAGATTGCCGTGACTTCGTATATCTATGTGATAGATATTCTACTTTCTACTTCTAGTTCTTGGGTATTAGATACCGGATGTGGATCTCACATTTGCCTAAATGTGCGGGGACTAAAGAATAGAAGGTTGCTCGAGGAAGGTGAAGTAGACCTGCGGGTTGGAAATGGAGCAAGAGTTGCCGTTGGCCGTAGGGACTTACGAAGTCACTTTACCTAGCGAATTAATATTAGTTTTGAATAAGCTGCTATTATGTTCCGGATTTGAGCGAAACATTATTTCAATTTCTTGTTTAGACAATGAGGGTTACAGTTTTCTTATTGCGAATAAGAAATTTTCCATTTATTTGAATGATATGCTTTACTGTATTGCTCATTCTTATAATGGCCTTTATGTCTTAGATGTTGAAAATAATGTTAATAATGTCTATCATGTAAATAAGAAATCTAAACCAAACAATGTGAACAACACATTTAAATGGCATTGCCGTCTTGGGCACATAAATGAGAAACGCGTCTCTAAACTCCATAAAGATGGATATTTAGACTCATATGATTATGAATCATATGATGTTTGCGAATCTTGTTTATTGGGCAAGATGACTAAAGCACCTTTTACTAAGAGTAGTGAAAGGGCTAGTGATTTGTTGGCTCTCATACATACTGATGTATGTGGACCAATGAATAGCATTGCTAGGGGAGGATTTCGGTACTTCATAACGTTTACTGATGACATATCAAGTTATGGCTATGTCTATCTGATGAAGTACAAAAGTGAAGCATTTGAGATATTTAGAATATTTCAAAATGAAGTACAAAATCAACTAGGCAAAACTATTAAAACACTTCGATCCGATCGAGGTGGTGAATATTTAAGCCAAGAATTTGACGATCATCTTAAAAGTTATGGAATTGTTTCAGAACTTACTCCACCCGGAACACCACAATGGAATGGTGTGTCCGAGAGGAGAAATCGAACTCTATTAGATATGGTTCAATCGATGATGAGTCAAGTTAACCTTCCTATTTCTTTTTGGGGACATGCACTGAAAACAGCTGCTTTCACGCTTAATAAGGTCCCTACTAAATCGGCTCCTAAGACCCCACATGAGATGTGGCATGGAAGAAAACCTAGTTTATCTTTCATGAAGATTTGGGGATGTGAAGCTTATGTAAAGAAATTGGTTTCTGAAAATAAGCTTGCACCCAGATCCGATAAATGTATTTTCGTTGGTTATCCTAAGGAAACGAAAGGATATAAATTTTACAACCAATCCGAGAACAAAGTGTTTGTTGCTCGACATGGTGTCTTTCTAGAGAAAGAGTTTCTCTCTAAAGAAACTAGTGGGAGTAAAATTGATCTTGAAGAAATTCGAGAACCCGAAAATGACAAGGAACCAATAGTAGAGACGGAACCAAGTTCACAAGCTGTTGTGGAACCGTTCAAGATACACAAGTTCTTTACAGATCGGATAGGATACGATCCGAACCTGAGAGATATGGATTTCTCATGACGGAAAGTAACGAAGTAGAAATCATTGAGAATGATGAACCTACTTCCTATCAAGATGCGATGTCCACTCCTGATTCGGACAAGTGGCTAGGAGCTATGGAATCCGAGATCAAATCCTCGTACGACAATCAAGTTTGGAACTTGATTGATCCACCTGAAGGTATAAAAACCATAGGGTGCAAGTGGGTTTTCAAAAAGAAAACCGACATGGATGGGAAGGTACATACTTATAAGGCTAGGCTTGTTGCTAAGGGGTATAGGCAGATTCATGGCGTTGACTATGATGAAACCTTTTCGCCCGTAGCAATGCTTAAGTCTATTAGAATCTTAATTGCCATAGCTGTATATTATGACTATGAGATATGGCAAATGGACGTCAAAACAACGTTTCTTAACGGAAACCTACTTGAGGATGTATACATGATACAGCCTGAAGGGTTTGTCGATCCAAAAAATTCTAATAAAGTATGTAAGTTGCAGAGATCCATTTATGGATTGAAGCAAGCTTCCAGGAGCTGGAATCTACGTTTTGATGAATCAGTCAAAGAGTTTGGATTCATCAAAAACGAAGATGAGCCTTGTGTATACAAGAAAATAAGTGGGAGCATAGTACTATTTCTAGTGTTATATGTCGATGACATTTTGCTCATTGGAAACAATGTTCCTGCACTTGAGACTGTCAAGTCCTGGTTAGGAAAATGTTTCTCAATGAAAGATATGGGTGAAGCGGCTTATATCCTTGGTATCGAGATCTATAGAGATAGATCAAGAAGGATGATTGGTTTGAGTCAGAGTACATATATTGACAAGGTCCTTAGAAAATTCCGCATGGAAAATTCTAAGAGAGGGAACTTGCCAATGGGACATGGCATTACTCTTAGCAAGACTCATTGTCCTAAGACAAATGATGAGCGAAAGAGGATGAGTGACATACCATATGCTTCGGCAATTGGGTCTATCATGTATGCCATGTTGTGTACTAGACCTGATGTCTCGTATGCTCTAAGCGCGACGAGTAGATACCGATCGATCCCTGGTGAGAACCGTTGGATAGCGATCCAAGAATATCCTTAAGTACTTGAGAAGGACTAAGAATGTATTCTTGGTATTTGGAGGAATGGAAGATGATGCGGTTGTAAGGGTTACGCGGATGCAAGCTTCCAAACCGACAAAGATGACTTTAGATCGCGATGCAGGTTCGTGTTTATGCTAAATGGAGGTCTTTGTTTGTTGGAAGAGTTCCAAGCAAAGCATTGTTGCCGATTCTACAACCGAAGCCGAATACATAGCGTCGGATGCGGTAGGAGGCGGTTTGGATCAAGAAGTTCGTTAGTGACTTAGAAGTCATTCCGAGTATCACTAACCCGATAGAGCTTTATTGTGACAGTAATGGTGCTATTGCCCAAGCAAAAGAACCAAGGTCACATCAATGATCCAAACACATTTTGAGACGTTTCCACCTCATTCGAGAAATCTGTGAAAGGGAGGACGTCAAGATATGCACGGTACCAACAGATGACAACATTTCGGACCCTCTCACCAAGCCTTTGCCACAAGCTAAACATGATTGTCATGTTAGGTCCATGGGTATAAGATACATGAATGATTGGGCCTAGTGCAAGTGGGAGACTGTAGGTGTTAGTGCCCTAGGCCTATAGAGATAGACCTTTATGTAATGTCAGTTTTCATTTATATAAGAGATTGTTATTTTGATTATTATATATGTTTGCATGTTTACTTTAATAATCGTGTCCCTAGTACTTATGAAGCACTAGTATGAAGTCTAATGGATAATCATGTGATGATTATATGCATGGAGATGCACATTAGATTCATGGGTACTTGTTAGAGAACAAGGTACTGGACTTGACCCATTATGAGATTTATGTCATGGTCAAATGTCATAATTAAATCTCATATAGTCATATCATTGATATCCTTTGACCTGAGATTATCATCGTCTTCCACTCAATGAATATTATGTTTGATATAGTTTAACGTTGTCTTTAACCGGATAACAATAAGAGCTATTATTGGCATGATATGATTCCTGTTGGAAAGAATGATAAGTCAAGATGAAAATTTGTCCCTCGTAAAGAGAGATGTTTGCTAGGCCACTCGTAAGTAAGATTGATGTAGTGCATGGCCATGCCCGAATGAATTAATGTGATTAATATCATTCGATTAATCAATTTACTTGGTAACGAGAAAGCATTGAACAATATGAGTTGACGTGGACCATGACTCATGTTCAATATAACATCGTGTGACAATGGGATTGTGATATGTTCTATGTAGGAAAATCGAACTTGATATTATATTATTTGGGTAGGCATGATGGCTTGCTAGAGTCCGCTCATGTCTTATGAGGATCAATGTGATCGAACTCATTGCCAACATAATATAGTCCTATGAGGTGTCACACGCATCGAACGAAGTGTCAAAAATGAAGAATATGGGATTTATGTACTCAGGGGACGACTCGTCCCCAGGCCTGAGCTAACTATTCCCTTGGCCTGGGACGAGTGAATCAGATGGAGTGTCCTGAGGGACGACTCGTGCCCATGGGGACGAGTCGTGCCACGCGGGGCGACTCGTGCCACAGGCGAGAACATTATTCCCGCAAGGGGGCGCTGTATCGAACATTGGTGAAAGGGACGACTCGTGCCCTGGGGGACGAGTCGTCCCGTCGGCGCTGGACTGATACGTAATTGACTTAAAATTAGGATTTTCGGGAGGGGAAAATTTTTATAACGTATAAATACAAACCCCTGGTTGCCCTAGCAGTCATACTCACGTTTTGGGTTTAGAGAAACACAAAAGAGAGATTTTCAATTGTGAATTGAAAAATCAAACCATCCAATTCCATTATTCTTCATTGATTGAAAGGAGTTTCAATCAAAGGATCTAGCAATCCACTTAGAATTGTTCTAGGGTTCGTTCAACGCGTGGATACACATAGAGGATCTTCGCCATTCAAGATCTTTCGTTCGTGATTCAAGGATCGTTCATCGAGGATTCACTAGTTCTTCAATCTGGAGTTGGAACGCGTTTATCAACGACAAAAGCACACAAGGTTGGTAATTCTATTTCATACTTCTTAATTAATAATCTAGAACGGATCCTAGGGCTCCGGGTTTTCGAGTTAATTTGCATTCTTCCGCTGCGCATGACCCTCGAAACCCAACAAGTCGTGCCTCTGGTCAAGAGTCGTGCCTATCACTTTGGCCCTTGCTTTTTCCAGATTTGAGCCATTTTTCAATTCGTTAATTGTGTGTGACCCTATAGGAATTATATTTATGTTGGTAGTTAGTCGAAACATCGATCCTCACAAGATATAAGTGGTTTCTAGCAAACTATTATATCCACCCAATTAAATATAACATCAAAGCTTGATTCCTTGATAGATCATTGCCACAGTCCCTTTGTCTCACGATGTCATATTGAACATAAATTATGGTCCACGTCAACTTATATTGTTCAGTGCTTTCTCGATTTCGAATATGTTGATTATCCAAGTGCATTTGATCTCTATCAAATCTCTTGAGTATGGCCATACATTTCATCAACACTATTCATCGAGGGGCCCAAGCAAACATCTCTCTTTACGAGGGACAAATCCCATCTTGACTTATCGTTCTTCCCTACAAGAATCTGGTTATGCCAACATAGCCCTTATTGCTATCCTATTAAAGATGGTGTTAGACTACATCAAACATAATGTTCATCATGTGAAAGACGATGATAACCTCAGGTACTAAGGATTCTAATGACACGACTACCATGAGATTTAATTATGACATATATGACCATTGACCATGACATAAATCTCATAAGTGGGTCAGTCCAGTACCTTGTTCTCTAACAAGTACCCATAAGCGTAATGTGCATCCCCATGCATATGATCATCTCTATGATTATCCATTACCAACTTATACTAGACATAGATTATTATAATAAACATGTACTCCCTCCGTCCCAGCTTAAGCTTCACTAATTACCCAAAAAGGCGTCCCGTTACAAGCTTCATCTTTTCTAAAATGGAAAAGGTTTATTAATATTCTATTATACCCACTAACTTTTCTCTCTCACATTTAAATTATGGGTCCCACTTGTCATATCCACTCACTTCTTCCCTCTCACAACCCTTCTCCCACTCCCATTATTTTTGAATATATATATATTGCTTTCTTAATTTGCGTGCTTCACCATTTTGGTGAAGCTTAACCCGGGACGGAGGGAGTAAAGCATATAATAATCAAAATAAACATTCTCTATTATAAATGATAAAGACAATTACATAACGGTATTAATTATTAGTCAAAATAATTATAAGTCTAAGGCATAACACCAACAATCTCCCATTTGCACTAGGCCCAATCTCCTATGTATCGCATATCCATGGACCTAACATGACGATCATGCTTTGCTTGTGCGAGGGGTTTTGTAAGCGGATCCCCTATGTTATCGTCGGTTGATACTTTGCATATCTTAATGTCTCCTCTATCTATGAATTCTCGAATGAGGTGGAAACGTCTAAGTATGTGTTTGGATCGTTGATGTGACCTTGGATCCTTTGCTTGGGCAATGACACCATTATTGTCACAATAAAGCTCCACCGGATTAGTGATACTTGGAACTACTTCTAAGTGACTAATGAACTTCTTGACCCAAACTGCCTCTTTAGCTGCATCGGATGCCACTATATATTCGGCCTCAGTTGTAGAATCAGCTATGGTACTCGGCTTGAAACTCTTCCAACAAATCGCACCTCCATTAAGCATAAACACAAACCCCGATTGCGATCTAAAATCATCTTTGTCAGTTTGAAAGCTTGCATCTGTGTAACCCTTTACAACAAGATCATCTTCCATCCCTCTAAAGACCAAGAACGCATTCTTAGTCCTTCTTAAGTACTTAAGGATCGTCTTAACTGCCATCCAATGGTTTTCACCAGGATCAGATTGGTATCTACTCATCATGCTTAGAGCATACGAGACGTCAGGTCTAGTACAAATCATGGCATACATGATAGATCCAATTGCCGAAGCATATGGAATCTCATTCATTCTCTTTTGCTCACCAGTTGTCTTAGGACTGAGTCTTGCTAAGAGTAACACCATGACCCATTGGCAAGTTTCCTCTCTTAGAATTTTTCATCTTAAATCTTCCAAGAACTTTGTCAATGTAAGTACTTTGACTCAAACCAATCATCCTTTTAGATCTATCTCTATAGATCTTGATGCCAAAAATGTAGGCGGCTTCACCCATATTTTTCATTGAGAAACACTTCCCTAACCAAGACTTGACAGTCTAAAGTGCAGGAATGTCGTTACTCGTTTCCAATAAGTAAGATATCATCGACATACAATATCAGAAATAGTGCTACGCTCCCACTGATTTCCATGTATACACATGGTTCATCTTCGTTCTTGATGAAGCCAAACTCTTTGATCGATTCATCAAAACGAAGATTCCAACTCCTAGAAGCTTGCTTCGACCCATACATGGATCTTTGCAACTTGCATACTTTATCAGAATTTCTTGGATCGACAAACCCTTCAGGTTGTGTCAAGTACACATCCTCAAGTAGCTTCCTATTTAGGAAAGTTGTTTTGACATCCATTTGTCATATCTCATAGTCGTAATATGCGGCTATGGCAATTAAAATTCTAATAAACTTAAGCATTGCAACTGGCGAAAAGGTTTCATCATAGTCTATACCATGGATTTGCCTATATCCCTTTGCTACAAGCCTAGCATTGTAAGTATGCACCTTCCCATCCATGTCGGTCTTCTTCTTAAAGACCCACTTGCACCCTATGGTTTTACACCTTCAGGTGGATCAATCAAGTTCCAAACTTTATTATCATGCATGGATTGTATTTCGGATTCCATGGCTCCTAGTCATTTATCCGAATCAGGAGTGGACATCGCCTCTTGATAGGAAGTAGGCTCGTCATTCTCAATGACTTCCACTTCATTACTTTCTAATACGAGAAATCCATATCTCTTGGGTTCGGATCGTAACCTATCCGATCTACAAAGGACTTGTGTATCTTGAACCGGTTCCACAACTCCTTGTGAATTTGGTTCCGTCTCTACTCTTGGTTCCATGTTATCTTCGGTTTCTTGAACTTCTTCAAGATCAATTTTGCCCCCACTAGATCCTTTATTGAGAAACTGTTTCTCAAGAAAAGTACCATATTGAGCAATAAACACTTTGTTCTCATTGCGGTTGTAAAAATAATATTCTTTAGTTTCCTTAGAATAACCAACGAAAATAACTTTGTCAGATTTTGGTGCTAACTTATCGGAGAAAAGTCTCTTCACATAAGCTTCGCAACCCCAAATCTTTATGAAAGATAAATTTGATTTTTTTCCATGCCACATCTCATGTGGGGTCTTAGGAGCCGATTTAGTAGGGACTATATTTAGTGTGAACGCAGCAGTTCTAATGCATGTCCCCAAAAGGAAATAGGAAGGTCAACTTGACTCATCATCATCATCGAACGAGCCATGTCCAACAAGGTTCTATTCCTCCTCTCAGATACACCATTCCAATTGTGGTGTTTCGGGTGGAGTCAACTCTGAAACGATTCCACAGTTTTTGAGATGATTGTCAAACTCTTGGCTTAAATATTCACCACCTCGATCGGATCGAAGTACTTTAATAGTTTTGTCAAGTTGATTTTGTACTTCATTTTGAAATATTCAAAATATCTCAAACGATTCATTTTTGTGCTTTATCAGATAGACATAGCCATATCTAGATAAGTCATCAGTGAATGTAATGAAATACCGAAATCCTCCCCTAGCAATGCTACTTAATGGTCCACATATATCTGTATGTACAAGGGCCAACAAGTCACTAGCCCTTTCACTACTCTTATTAGTTTATTAGTGAAGGTCGAAGGGTGGTTTGGTCATTTTACCCAATAAACAAGATTCGCATATCTCATATGATTCATAATCACGTGAGTCTAAAAGTCCATCTTTATGGAGTTTAGATATACGTTTCTCATTTATATGACCAAGCCGGCAATGCCATACGTATGTGTTGTTCACATCATTCGGTTTAGATTTCTTATTTACATTATAGATATCTTCAACATCATTTTGTTTCTCATCATATAAAGACCATTAAATGAATGTGCAATACAATAAAACATATCATTTAAATAAATAGAAAACTTCTTATTCTCAATAAGAAAACTATATTCTTCATTATCCAAACAAGAAACTGAAATAATATTCCTACTCAAATCCGGAACGTAATAACAATTGTTCAAAACAAGTACTAGTCCACTAGGTAAAGTAACTTCATAAGTTCCTACGACTAATGCAGCAACTCTTGCTTCATTCCCCACACGTAAGTCCACTTCACCTTCTTTGAGTAGCCTTCTATTCTTTAGTCTCTGCAGATTTAAACAAATGTGAGAACCACATCCGGTATCCAATACCCATGAACTAGAAGTAGAAAGAAAAATATATATCATATAGATACCTGAAGCGGTAGCAATCGTATTGCCCTTCTTCACTTTTAGGCCTTCCAGATAAGCCTTGCAATTTCGCCTCCAGTGACCAACCTCTTGGCAATGGTAGCAAATTGCATCCTTTTGAGACACTTTGGGTTTAGCCTCTTCGGCATTGGCAACTATTGCCTTAGGTGTAGCAACCTTTGCTTTACCTACTTTGCCTTCCTTTTTGAACTCCTTTCCTTTGTTAACCATTAACACATTTGCGGTACTAGACTTCTTGATATTTTTCTCTGCAGTCTTAAGCATCGCATGCAATTCTGACAGATTCTTTTCCATTCCACTCATGTTATAGTTCATAATGAAATGACTAAAACTTTCGGGCAATGAATTCAATATCGTATCCGTTGCGAGTTCCAAACTCATAGGATACCCAAGCCTTTCAAGGTGCTCAATATATCCTTTCATCTTAAGGACATGAGGACCTACCAATTGCCCCTCTAGCATCTTGCATGCATTAAGAGCCTTCACCATATCATACTTCTCTTGCCTAGCTTGCACTTGGAACATTTTCTTTAAGCGTTGTGCTAGGTCAAAAGCAGCTACCATGTGTTCAAGGTCCTTCTGAAGAGCCTTACACATGGTGACAAGCATAAGGCAAGCAACATCATTAGAATCATTAACATGTTTCTTATATTGCTCCTTATCTGCCCTTATAGCATTGGCAGCGGGTTCTGCAGGAACGGGTTCGTCAAGAACGTACAATTTCTTTTCTTGCCTAAGAACAATTCTTAAGCTTCTGATCCAATCAGAATAGTTTGTACCATTCTCTTCGAGCTTGTCCTTCTCAAGGACGAATCGCAGCGACAAGGGTTGATTATTGTTTGATGTCATTTCTACAATAAGATATACAAACAATATGAGCACATATAAGTATCAATTTATTGACTCAGTTAAACCAAAATTTAGTGAAATATGAATCTTAGCCCATTATAATTATATGATATATGCTTATATTTGAAGGTGTATAATTTAGTGGGAGTATTTATGAAATATGACTCTTAGATCTTTTATGAGATTCTAGACATCTTATGTCAACACATGTTTTAATCTCATCTATGTCTTGGGTCAAAACTCTTTTGAAAGCACCAATTAAGTTTGACCTTTTTCAAACGTACGAGACACATAGAACAATGCATCCAACTGAGTCGAAACTACATCAACCGTTATCTCATCTTGATCTATATTAAGATGTAATGATGCACCCAACTGAGTCGAAACTACATTAAAATACCCGAATATTTCACAAGTGTTCTAATCAAGGGGTGACATAAGAACTCAAACATTTAAGAAGGTTTTTCCATATAGCAACAAACATCGCATGGTTGTATCTGAAACTTATGTGTACAAAATCATGAACATGGAATTTCACTTAAGGATTCGAATAATCATGTTAATCGAATTAAATATGAACATCAGGTCCTAAACAAACAATTTGTTTCAACTTGAGAATTTACTGATCAAGATAATCAAATTAAAGAGATCAATAACCCATGTGGAAGATTAATTACATCAATCAACTATTAATCATAACCATGTTATATCGCATATAATTGTTTCACAAAACAATACACATAAAATCATCAATCTATATCATCTAACATGTTAAAGCATATAATCCAATTATATCTAGCATGCCAATTTAACCTAATCATAATTAAACGTGGCTCTGATAACACTGTTGGGATTTGGGGAAACATGCGCAGCGGAAGATTTAGCATTAATCACAAAACCCTAGCCATGAATCCGTCTAATATGAATAGATTAGAATTATGAATATAGATTTACTAACCTTTGTTGCGCTTTTGTCTTTCGTATACGTATTTGTAATCCAGTTTGAATCGTAGACGAAACTTTGATCTTCTCCTTATTATTCCTTGTAATGAATCAACAACGGTAGGTCTTCAAGCTTTAGGTGATAAAGTAATCACCCTCTATTGGTAATCCACACGCGAACGAACCAAGATCAATATCTTGTTGGATTGCTAAATGATCCTCTATTGTTGAAACTCTTTTCAATAATCTATGTCTAATATGGAATGGTGTTTTGATCTTTGATTCGTAATCAAATCAATGAATTAGTGTTTCATATACCCTAATTTTCATGTATCTTGGCCGAGGACAAAGGGTCTATTTATACTTTATAAATATTCCTAACTTTTAGGAAGAAAACCCCTAATCCAAGTCAAAATCGGACCTTCCAGCAAAGACTGCACGAGTCGTCCCTATGGGCACGAGTCGTTCCTTCCTTTTTCAAATCGTGGCACGAGTCGTGCTCAAGAATTAAGTCGTGCTGATTGATGGCACGAGTCGTGCCTCTGGTCACGAGTCGTGCTGATCACTTTGGCCCTCGCTTTTTCCAAATTTGAGTCATTTTTCAATTCGTTCTTTGTGTGTGACCCTATAGAAATTATATTTATGTTGGTAGTGAGTCGAAACATCGATCCCCACAAGATATAAGTGGTCTCTAAAATCCATTATATTCACCCAATTAAATATAAAATAAAAGCTTGATTCTTTGATAGATCATTGCCACAATCCCTTTGTCTCACGATGTTATATTGAACATAAATCATGGTCCACGTCAACTTATATTGTTCAATGCTTTCTCGATTCCGAATATGCTGATTATCCAAGTGCATTTGATCTCTATCAAATCTCTTGAGTATGGCCATACATTTCATCAACACTATTCATCGAGGGGCCCAAGCAGACATCTCTCTTTACGAGGGACAAATCCCATCTTGACTTATCATTCTTCCCTACAAGAATCCGGTTATGCCAAGATAGCCCTTATTGCTATCCTATTAAAGATAGTGTTAGACTACATCAAACATAACGTTCATCACGTGAAAGACGATGATAACCTCAGGTACTAAGAATTCTAATGACACGACTACTATGAGATTTAATTATGACATATATGACCATAGACCATGACATAAATCTCATAGGTGGGTCAGTCCAATACCTTATTCTCTAACAAGTACCCATAAGCGTAATGTGCATCCCCATGCATATAATCATCTCTATGATTATCCATTACCAACTTATACTAGTTATTCACAATAACTAGGGACACAGATTATTATAATAAACATGTAAAGCATATAATAATCAAAATAAACATTCTCGATTATAAATGGTAAAGACAATTACATAACGGTATTAATTCTTAGTCAAAATAATTATAAGTCTAGTGCATAACACCAACACCTTCTACCCTTTTCTCTCTCCCAGTTAACTAACAAAAAAACAACCCATTAAGATTGACTCGGCGCATCCCATCATCCCCCGGCATACCCTCCGATCCAACCCCATCTCACCCCTTTCCCTTCAAGACTTCAACCTCACCCTCGCCAAAGATCAGCACCAGATGTTAAAATCTCCCTGTTTGGCGCCGCGATTGAACATATTCCTTCAAAATCCATCGTTTTTTGCTCCGCTATTCAGCTGCAAAACCCTAGATTTGGGCTTAGGGAGATGAAGCACCCAATCAGCTCGACGGTGGCCAGATAATTTGGACGGTCATCAATGGTTGTCCACGGTATTCTCTGGTATTGCGTGCCCTGTGTTTCTTGCAGGCCCCTGTTACGAGTATTTTGGATCATTTCGACATTCTTCGACTCAAGCCGACCGATCAAGAATCTGAAAGCTTGATACCAGTTTGAGTAATCCAGACACGGGTACGAGGTGGAATACTATTGGTAGCAGTAGTGGGAATGTGGAAGTCTCGATTAGGATAATGAGTCGCGGGAAGCAAGAAGATGGTGGGTTGTAGTGGGTCGGGGGGGATGGTGGCCTTATAGATATGCTCTTAGATATTCTTTTGTAAATGTTGTTGTTTGGTTTTTGTTTCTAGATACAACAATTTGTGTCATTCCAGTTATGCTTAAGTCTGCAAATTGGTAATGGTGCTATGTAGATTAGTTTGCAAATTGTTAAGTGTTATGCAGAGGTAGAAAATGAGGGTACATAGGTCATTTGCTATCTTAAAGGAGTTTGTTAGATTTGGGGAAACTTCATTTGCGTATCTGTCAAATATTTAACGACTGTTAGTCATTTGATGACATGTGACTAAAATTCGTTAAAAAATTGACGGCTCCGTCAAGAGAGTGAGAACATTGAAAAAATTTGGTACTTGAATGAGGACATTGCAAGAAAAATAACATCAATGAGCACATTTGAAAAACAGGTATTCTTTAATGACCAAAATATGGGTTTTGGCCAAAAATCAATGTAAGAAAATGAATAAAGCAAAAGATTTAGCAGAGGTAAGTGGCCACGTGAGAAAGAGAGGCTTGTCTATCCTTTGCAACTTTCCAGGGTCTATTACCTTAACCGTATTCACATATTATCCACACATGTTTATTACACGTCTTTAATCTCAAAGAGTAAGGCTAGTTTACAGGTCATACAATAGCAGTTTCTTTCACCATTAAGGATATCACCTAATGTGTCCAGTGCACCAATAAGCGCACTGTCAATACTTACGTAATCATTTCTCATTATCACCAATGTATTTATGTAACGTTATATTTGTATCTATAATATGTGATTTCCCCTCAATTGCATCTACTATTACAGATAGTTTCAATGTTTAGTAAAAGTGAATGTGCTCATTAGGAACTTTATCTTCCCTTCTTTACCTACAAGTAGGTAACCACAAATAATTAGGATCAACGCTAAGTGGAGTAGTTTATAACATACATTGATCACAACTAAGCTAACTTTTTTACTATGTTGCGTCATAGTTCACTGGATGCTAAAAACATCACTACAGTTTAAGGGGGGAGGGGGGGGGGATACACTATTAATTCAACTTAATTATTCTTAAGATAGCATAAACACAAACACATCATCTTAATCAGTCAAAACATAATCAAAGTTACATTCTTTTTAGCAAAAAAAATAAACAAAAAGAGGGAGGGGAAAGAACATCGGAGCACCAAAAAGATTACCCTCGGATTGATCAACGGCATTGGCAATTTCGACATCACTGCAACTTGGAATCTTAGGAGCCTCCAATGAAATAGGTTTAACCTCCTCCGCCGTCTTGTCCATAAATTCAGTATGTCCCGTCCGCTTGGTATGCAAATCACTAGCCTGCAATCAAGAATTCAAGATACAAACATAAAATAAAAAATTGAAAATTTCCCAACCCTCACAGAGAGCAACTGTGTGGCGAGTGTATGTGAGAGAGAAAGAGTATTACGGTTTTGGAACGGCAGGGTTTGCCGCAAGTGGAGCAAACGAGATTGAGGACGGCCTCAGTAGATTCGGAGAAATTGGTGTGTTTGGTAAGCTCTGCGTGTTCTTGAGCTTCTTCAACTGATTTCAGTAGGGTTCCACAATCTCCACACTGGAGGGATACGCCCGCCATGGATGATGATTGAGATTGACTTGCTCGATATCTCTTTGATTTCTGAAAGTAATTATCAAAAATATTTGATTGATTTGAATTGTACGAGGGATTGACAGATTAGGGGAATTTGAATAATTGGTACTTGTTAGAATATGCCTATGACTCTTGATCCAAAATCAAGAAGGAAAAGAAAACAGAATTTGGGTCATTCCTGGTTTTCTAGGATTTCTTATTCGATTAGGTTTATCAAAAGATAATTGTTATATAAACCCGTAAAATTGTTGAGTAAACCCGTAATATTAAAATCACCCCAAAAAATTAAAATAAACCCCCCATTTTTTCCTTTATACCCCACTCGTCCACACACCCACACCCACACCCATTAACCCTTTCATTTACTCTCTCTCACCCACACCACCCACCACCATTTTTAGAGAGAGAAAGAGAGAGAAAATCAGTTTGAGAGAAAGAAAAGAAGAAGAAATCAACTGATTTTTAGAGAGAGAGAGTGAGAAATTTAGATTTTTGGTTCGATGCATTTAAATTTCTGGATTTGGGTGATTCGGCCGCTACCAACCGAACTTTTTTAAAATTTCGGCAAACCAGAGCCGAACTTTTTAAAAATTTCGGCCGGGTGTGACCGTACTTTTTCAATATTTTCGGCCGGAGGTGGCCGAACTTTTTCAGAATAGACTAGTTTTTAAAAATTTCGGTCGGGTGTGGCCGAACTTTTTCAATATTTTCGGTCGGGGGTGGCCGAACCTGAACTGAATTTCGGTCACTACTGGTCGAATTTTTGCAAAACGAAAAAAAAACAAAAGTTTAACAAATTTATATGCAGGCTATGCATTGTTTGAAGAATCTGTTTTTATGTTTCTTCGATTTTCAGTTTTGAGTGTTAATGGAAAAATGGTAGTGGGTGGAGGATTGTGTCGAAGCTGCGTGGTGGCGATTGGGATGGTGGTGGCCGGATTCGAGAGAGACGGTGGGTTGGGATGAAGGGTGGTAGGGTGGTTAGCTTGAGGGGGAAGGTGGGGTAATGGGTGTATGAATTAGGGGTAGAAAAGTAGTTTCATTCGGTGGCATAGTTGTAATTAGTACGTTACGGATTTACTTAACAATTTTACGGGTTTATATAACAATTCTCTTATCAAAAACTGGGATTCTTGGGATTAACGTAGGTTTAAGAAATGAGAATAGTTATTCACCCCTCACATTTAGGCCAGTTTAGTTTGGTTCGTGGTAAAGTGGGGGAATGAAATGTTCAATTCCTTTGGCCTGTTTGGTTTAAATTTTCCTAAAATTTTCATTCCCTCAAAAAAATGATTAATTCCCTCCAACGTTGAAATTTACCATTCCCTCCATATTTGGAAGGAATGATAAATTCCATCATATTCATTCCTTTGGATTCAATTGTCAAATTACCAATCTGCCCTCAGCTCTTTCACATATACACAAATTAGCACATGCCCATGTCCAAGGCCACGTAATTTTTATTTTTAATTTTTTTTTAATTTAAAAAAAAAAATTGTTTTTTTAAGGGCAAAATGGGAAAAGGACAAATGTATAAGGGCAAAATGGGAATTTCCCCCCTTGAAACTGTTCATAGAACTGTTCAAAAGGGGGGTTTCATTTATAATATAGATCACAGCCCCTGCCCTACCACCACCCCCACCCCACCCCCCGAAAAAAAAAAAATTTTTTTACTCATTTTGCATACCCCCTGCCTACCCCCCCCCATCCAGCCCCTGCCCTACCACCCCCACCTACTACCTCCCCCACCCCCCACGTAAAAAAAAAAAAAAATACTCATTTTGCATACCCCTGCCTACCCCACCCACCCAGCCCCTGTCCTACCACCCCACCCCACCCCCCACGAAAAAAAAAATTTACTCATTTTACATACCCCACCCACTCAGCCCCTGCCCTATCGCCCCACCCCCCACGAAAAAAAAATTTTTACTCATTTTGCATACCCCCTACCTACCCCACCCACCCAGCCCTGCCCTACCCCCTCCCCCCAAAAAAAATAATTTTTTAAAAGAAGGGTGAATTGGACATTTTATATGCTTTCATTCCATTCCTATAATTTGTATTTTCAAACCAAACATGATTTGCCAAGGAATTAAATGACAATTTCATTCCATTCAGTGCCAACCAAACGGAGGGGTTTGACCAGTTTTTTTTCATTCCAAATCCTTCGGGAATTCAATTCCATTGACCATTCCATTCCTTCACTTTTTTTCAATCGAACCAAACGGCCCCTTACTTAATTCCCTCGCATTACCAAGTTTACATATAAAAATTAAAACTACATCACCATTATTACTATTCTATCCTTTTAAACCCTTCAATAAACACCCTCCTAAACTATTAAAATAAAGTAAAATGACATTATGAACACATGTGTAAAGTCTGAAATCAAATCTTCAAATTCAACAATTTTATAATCGTCTGAATATATGTTTATATAGTGCAAATATATTTTCAAATAAAAAGTTACCTTACATGCGTAATGTTCGTAAAAGAATGGGGGAACAATTTCAAAATGTACCATGGTTGAACAATTTCAAAATGTATGTTTAATAAAGTTTAAAATGTTCGGCCAACACTATCTGAACATTGTTCAAATGTTCGGGCAATGTTGATTGAACATCATTACAATGTTCAGCAGGTACTGACCGGATTATAGAAGATTGTTCAGTCAATAGTTATCGAACAATTCAACTATGTTCGGCAACTGCCGGCTGAATCGTGGACGATGAATTTTATTTTTTAAGACAGCAAAAACAATCTGTAATGTCAAAATATTTTACATTTAAACCTTGATCATCGGGCGTTGTTCCATCCATAATTGAACTTTAACGCAATATATATAGTAAAATAGAGAATTTTATAAAAGGAACAAGGGAGATTTTTTTTTTTTTCACTGACTGTAAAAGACTATTTAGTACAAGGGGTCGTGTAAAATAATGGTAAGTTTTTAGGGTTTAGTGGGGTGAAAATTTAATGAATTTTGTGGATGTATTTAGTAGATAAGTGAGTAATATCGAATAAATTCAATTGCGGGTATACAACATGTTAGTGAAGGGTAATAAAGTCATTTCAACTAATGACCTTTTTTTGAAAATTGTATTGCGGGTGTATTAAGTAATTATGCAGGGGTGAATAACAATTCTCTTAAGAAATTTCAGTATTTCAATTTTTTATTAATTTAAAATAGATTTTGGGATATTATTCCTATAAATACTCTACCCCTATACGTATATACAATTTAAATAGACATGCTCATTCGATTACGGTTTTCGCCTTTTTGGTTATCGGTTTCGAAACTAGAGAAATCGTATTTGAATCGTATGATTACGGTTATCGGTTCCTAATTGCAATCGCCGGTTTCCAGTTTTGGTTTCGACGGTTCCAATTTATTTAATTTATATATTTTTTTAAAACATTCAATATAGCTGAAAATAGTTAAATAATTAATAAAATTTCAAAATCGATTAGATTTGTACAAAAAATTATTTAAAAAACACTTAAATTTTATAATAAAATGTTATTTTTTTAAGGAATTCGGAGTTAGTTTTATAACTTATTCAGTTAGTTTATTAACTAAATTACAAAACAAACTTTTTTTTGGAAATAAAACTAGCAGTTATATGGTTATAGATCCACGATTCCTGATTCCAGGACCATTGGTTCCCGATACTGAAAAAGGGGAAACCCGTATTCTACCGAGGAACCGATAGTTACAGTTTCACAGTTCCCATTTCCTCTACAGTTCCGGGTCTAGCGATTCCTGAATCCCAATTTTGGTGCCAATTATCCTGGTTCCCATGTATATTTGAACATGTCTAAATCTAATCATCTATAACATGCATTATGTCGTATAGCTTAGTAAGACACGTCTCCGTCTTTCTTGGACGTAGTTAACAAATCGTTATTAAACCACGTAATATGTTCTTGCTTTACGTTTGTTATTTCATGTGCAATTTTTTTTGTCTAGTTATAACAATATTGATGAAGTTGGGTAGTTACGTTAACACAATAGAGTTGCTAACACACTCGTAAATTGTTGAGCATACCCGTAGTTCAACTTCTTTCAAAAATATAATACAAGAAAATGTCCAAATTAACATTTAATTTTGTAGACCAGCAAAAATAAATTCTATATTCCTTTACCCAATTGTTAAATACTACCTTTGGTTAAAAAAAAATGTTCTTTTTTGATAAAAGTTTTGATCCAAAATAATTGTCGATTTTGAGATGAAAGCATTCAATTTTCAAATTTACTCCTACATCGATACTTGGATCTTTGTATTAAGGAAAATTCTCATGTGGCCCACTAGCCCAGATTTTATTCCTTTTAAAGAAAATCATTTTTAAAAAAATCTCAAATAAAAAGTTCTCCACATATTATAATTCTCCAGACACCCCTAGTCTACCCCTAATTGGTTTTTGGAGCGATCGCTCCACAATATGAAGCAATCGCTCAGTGGCTTCTGATCTTTTGGAGCGATCGCTCCCATTAGAGGGTGTGGTCGCCGTTCTCAAATTTTCAGATTAATGTTCTCTATTTTCTGCACAATTTCCATTTCAACTTCAATAAAAAGCAAAATGGTATTATAAGTCAATTATAAGAGGTGATTTGGTCTTATAATTAAGCTATAAAAGTTGTAATGTGTAAATTATTAAATTAATTCATTACTATTATTGAAGAGATAAAGTAGTTATAAGAGGCAAGTTGGTCTTATAATTAATCTATAAGAGTTGTAATGTGCAAATTATGATATTAATTCGTTATTATTATTAAAAAAATTGATTTTTTTTGTTGAAAAAAATTGTTTTATAAGTCAATATAAGAGACAAATTAGTCTTATAAGTCATTTATAAGAGATAAAGTAGTCTTATAAGTTGGTTATAAGAGCTAATTTGTTGTTTGACCGAATATGAGATTCAACATTATTAAAATATTATTTTATTTTATTTTGTGAAAAAAAAGTGAAAAAAGTGACTTTTATACTTTAATTATAAGAGGCAAACTGGTCTTATATGTCAGTTATAAGAGCTGATTGAGATTTAGATAGTAGGGCAGTTCAGCATTTTGCCAGCGAGGAGTGTCTTTGGTATTTTGGATCTGTTGTGTCATGGATTGAGTTTAAATCTCGCCTGAGGGGCCCTAGATGAAGTGGCCCTTGTATTAATTGTTTTAGTGTGTAAGATAATGTAGGAAGGAAATTTAATAAATAAGGGTGAAATTGGTAGTTTATTCATTAAAGTGTAGTAATAATTGTTTTTTCTTAAAATTAGTGAAAACCCCGAAAATATAATTATTTTGGACAAGAACGAGTATAACGTAGCATTAATAAATCCATCTACCAACCATTTAAATTTTCACCATCCCATTTTCTTTTAGAGGTGGTCACCTATGAGCATCTCACACCGTGAGACGGATCGTCCGCCCATCGACCCGCCTGATCCTCCCCCCATCAGCCCGGCAGCTGTCTTTAAAAAAAAAAAAAACTCCAACAACTTAAAAATGAAATATCTTTATATTTTGAAGTCGATTTTTTTCCGAAAACACCATTGTGTTCGTCTCGACGATACGAATCAAATTAGCAGTGTTTCGATTTTTGCAAACTAAAAATGGGTCTGATTGATATTATTTTGAATTATTTTTGTAAAATCATATTTTTAACCTAAAAAAAAACTGAATTGTTCGTCGTCAACAAATGTAACAGTTATTATAAAGGAATGTAACATTTTTTATACTGAAATATAACATTTTTTATTCATTCATAGTAAATGTTGCATTTCAGGCAACGTACAACTCAGTTTTTTTGTTTGTTACAAAATATAATTTTACAAAAATAATTCAAAATCATATCATAACACTGCTACTTTGATTTGTCTTGTCGTCGAGACGAAAATAACAGTGTTTTCGTATTTTTTTTATATCAAACATAAAGATATTTTATTTTAAAGTTGTTAGAGGTTTTTTTTTAAAGGACATGTGGCAGCCAAGGAGCAAGCAGGTCAAGGGCGCGTGCAAGGTGGACATAATTTGTCTTTCTTTTCTATCTTTCTCTAATATATGAATTGCCAAAATCTAAAGAAAATAAAAGATCTAAAAATCCTATAAATTTAGGTAGAAGTGTAATGAAAAAATAAGTCATGAACGCTATAAAACGAGTACAACCATGGGCATAAAGAGGGCAATTCCTAATAGATTGAGTCCAATGTAAAATATGCATAAGTCCTAAATATCACATAGTGAATGGGCTTTCCTACCTATTTTCGTCATGCTCTCCTCGTCATAAGCTACTATGTCGACCTGGACATATGGAAATATTTTTATGACTAGGACAACCAAGGCACAAGCCTAAGCCGACAGAGATCATGTCTACGGCAGAAGCTTTATTTTTTACAAGGGAAATGGGATTCCCTACCCTTGATCATTCCTCTTACTCGACAAATTGTTATTTCGACCAGCAACCATGTCGAGGAGCACATCTCCTCGGCATACGTACGGATGACTCTTCTAATCCTAGTCAAATAAGGACATCAAAGAATTAGAATCTGAGTAGGATTTAACTCCTTATCTCTCATAACTTCCTACCCAATGCAGGATACTATCTCCTATACCTATAAATACAAGAAATAAATCACAATTTTCTGATAACGTATTAGTTGACTCTAAACTATTGTCAATTGATTTGCTTTTATAAAATACCAATAATTACTCTCACGCCTGAGGGTATTCGCCGGTGACGCCCTGACTTAGTTTACGTGTTTGTTCATATTTTTCAATCTATTCAAGTATACATAATATATCTAAAACAGTGGATTTGGACTGATCCGACGTTTTTTGAATCATCAAGTCATATGAATGTATCAATTTCTTAAGTAACAGAAAATAGAGATGGGTAAAATATAAATGGGATTGGGGTTGTCTCCTAGTCTACAAACTCAATCTAATCCAAACACAATTCAAATAACAAAATAAATCTTTCAAGCCTCAATCTCTCTCCAACATCAAGCAGCTCCAGTCTCACTATCACATTGGATCACCTGTCATTGTCATGGGCTTGCCGCCCCCTCTAGATGTCAACCCAGTCTCTGTTATGTAATTTGTGCACCCAATTATATTTTGTCTTCAGTCAGCCACTTGTATCTTACTTGACATATGCCGATGCCTTTTTGGTCGAGATAATTTCAAAAATTCCTATTTTAATGGTATGAAAAATCATTTAACAAATCCCTTTATACAGTCTGTAATTGATGATGTAATTAAAACATCAACATGTGTTCCGTCAAAATCAATATATATATATATATATATATATATATATATATATATATATATATATATATATATATATATATATATATATATATATATATATATATAGCACTATGGATAGGCCTGGCGGTCGGGTTGAGGCGAGTAACGAGTTGAATCGGGTAACGGGTTAAAACGGGTACAACACGTAACAACTCGTTTAACATGTAGGTTAAACGAGGCAAGATGGAACGAGTCTGTAACGACCCGAGCCCAACCCGCTACGTAGGCACCACATAATAGACCACTAAGCACCTACTCATTTGGTTTAACCACGACCCATCACAGACCTCCAAAAGTCCAATAGATAATTTGATTATTAGTATTGGTGCATGAGTCTTCTATATATCACAATCAATGCCCACACTTTTCCGATATGGGATAAGGGATATCACAATCTCCCCCACTCATACCCTTTCCATCGCTGGCAAGGTCAATAAATACTCAAATCGTACCCCGGGCTAGGTCGCAAGCCTTAAAACCGGGGTTCCGCTCTGATACCATTTGTAATGACTCGAGCCCGACCCGATACGTAGGCACAACACACTGGCCCATTAAGCACCTCCTCATTTGGGTTAACCACAACCCATTACAGGTTTTCAAAAGTTCAATGGATAATTTGATATTTAGTAGTAGTGATGAGACAAAGCCTAAAAGTCAAAGCCAAACTCGATTTCACCCCCTAAGGAAACCAAATGATGCAAACAGTTACAGACCGTTCACCCCTAGAGCATACCCGATTCGATCTTCTCAAACTGGCAAATAGGAGGATACCGCCCTTGAAGTCACTGAGCCGATATCCTTTATCCCCTTTCCACACTCACTCCCAACAAATCCCTCCCTATTTTCCTTGTTCATGTGATGATAAAACCGAGCCATGCGGTTTCTCCCATGGCGCTCAATCTAACCTCTCCTCATCCTCTCAAGCATCCAAGAGAATCAAATCAATCCAAGACCCCAACTCAAGACAAATGAAGCTTGCCCAAATAAGGGGCATACCGTATCCATAGGGAAACCGTCCCCATGCGGTTTCCCCCAAGCTAGTCAAATATTTTCCAATGCTCCCATACTTAAGTCACATAAAGGATCCTCCATACATTCGTTCAATACATAGAGATTGATGGACATATACCCATATAACGAGTTCTATAATTACCTCGTAGGATTAAATCTGAAGCTTGTTGTGTGGAAAAATTACGCTTGTGTTACAAACCCTTGATTGTCTTGACCGATCTTGCAATCACCACGCTCTTCTCGTACAATCAATATCACTAGATGGATATTGATTATGTATTCCACTCTCAAATCTAAAGCCTTCGATGGTAGCTTAGAGAAAAAAAATCTAGCCGAGATAATATATGGAGGAGAGATATATTTTTCACGTACTATATTATAAGGGTAAAGACCCTTTATATAGTTAACTTGGTCACAGTCATAATCCCACTAGGATTATAATAGACCAACCTTATCCAACTAGAACTTGGTAGTATCCTATTTGAAGGTATCAAGATAGGTACCAAGAGTACAAGTCCAATATCTCCCACTCGTTCAAAATGGGAATGCCTCTCTTACCATAATACATTCTCAAGGCCCATGTAATGCTGATCTCTTCATACAGGATGTGAGGCGTGCGACCAGACGAGAAAAGTATAAAAAGGGTAGGAGTGTTATATCAAATACCATCTACCAACATAGCACGTACTCGTTAGTAAAAAAGCTCGTCAATGCCACAGACAATATGATTACATGAATTTAAACACCTTTAACCCCTCAAAAACGATGCTTGAAGCCCAATCAATTTACGTGCTCAAGATTAACCTTTTGAACCTTATGTTCAATATGATCGTCCGGACATTGTTTCACTAAACATAGATGTATATCATAATTGTCTTCCTTAGACCCTCATGCCAATTATATTTAGATTAACAACATTCCCAACAATGCTTTGTGAGGCTGACTGTAAGTACAAAGCCCTTTGGTCGGCATGCCAAAGTAGCATCATTAATCTTTAGATTGTTTACATAGTTCTAAGTCACTTAAGGCATAAATGTGATCACTTATTGATCACTAGAACTCATACATTGATTAAGCAGGGATTATTCAATCACTTTCTGAGGTCGTATTATAGTCACATACAGTATGAAATGCATGCTACGACGAAACTCCCACTCGAATTGGGCATGTCATACTCTAAGGTCGTACGAATCTTAGTCTAGATACCCTCATGGCATCTAACTTGAGTCCTCAAAAGCAGTCACTCTCATGGTGCCTCTTTAACGTCTCACAGTCGGACTTTCACAAGGATATTCAAAGTTATGAACCAGACACTTCGAATTGATCTATATAAAATAGGTCTCATCTTAACCTTATGTTAAGGCGATATATTATATTGTCATTTGCTCACCCCCTTTAAGTGTCAAGTACATTATTATCTCATCTTTCTCGCTCATATAACGACAAGGCGAATTATCCTTCTAAGAGGGCCGATTCTAGTCCTTTAGACATATTTCTAATTAAAATATACACCCAATAATTTTCAATCAGTAAACATTCCATTGACTCAATAAGGAATGAAAAGTATGTATTAAATTCAAAATAATAATGAATATAATAATGTCTACAAGGTGTTCATAAATAACCAATCAAATCCTATGAAGCCTTAAACATGTCATGTGTTTCTGAAAAGTCTCTCTGGTCAAAGGCTTAGTCATAGGGTCAGCTAACATGCTCTCAGTAGGAATATACTTTAGAACCACCTTTCCTTCTGTAATCATGTCTCTAGTGAAATAGTATTTAATGTCAATGTTTTTTGTCCTACTATGGTACTTAGGGTCCTTGGCAAACCCTAAAGTAGCCATGTTATCACAATAAATAAGTAGAGGACCGTTCACATTTGGCGTGGCATCAAGATGTTGTAAGAACCTCCTCAACCAAACATCTTCTTGAACAATTGCTGAGCAAGCAATGTATTCTGACTCCATCGTGGAAAGGGAGGTGCTTTCTTGTTTCTTGCTACTCCAAGAAATAGCTCCGCCACCAAGAAGGAATGCATAACCTGAAGTAGATTTACGCTCATCTACGTCTCCGGCCCAATCCGCATCAGTATACCCTTTTAGGCTCAAGTCCCCACCTCGATAACAAAGAACCAAGTTCGCTGATCCACTCAAATAGAGAAGAACCCTCTTGACCGCCTGCCAATGTGCGGGGCCAGGGTTGCTTTGGAATCTACTTAGCATTCCAACTAGGGCTGTTACGCGAACCGAGTTGCTCGAACTCGACTCGAGCTCGACTCGAAAAAACTCGACTCGAATGAGCTCGAGTTGAAGCTCGAGCTCGAGCTCGAACAAGAATTTTAGCTCGTGAAATTTTCGAGTCGAACAGGCTCGACTCGTTAGCTCGACAAAGCTCGTTTCGAACTCGACTCGACTCGAGCTCGACTCGATAAACTCGATAAAAGCTCGAATTTTTCATTGTTTATTATCAGCTCGAACTCGAACTCGAACTCGACTACCACTACCACTACCACTACCACTACCACCACTACCACCACCACTACTACCACCACCACTACTACCACCACTACTACCACTACCACCACCACTACTACCACCACTACTACCACTACCACTACCACTACCACTACCACTACCACCACTACCACCACCACTACTACCACTACCACTACAAGTACAACCATACTACCACCATTACTACCACCACCACTACTACCACTACTATCGCTACTACCACCACTACTACCACTATTATTACTACTACCACCACTATCACCACCACTACTACTACTACCACTACTACTACTATCACCACTACTACCACTACTACTACTACCACTACTACTACTACTACCACCACTACCACCACCACTACTACTACTACTACCACTACTACTACCACCACCACCACCATCACTACCACCACCACCACTACCACTACCACCACCACTACCACTATCACTACCACCACTACTACCACTACCACTACTACCACTATCACCACTACTACCACTACCACTACTAGTCTACTACCACTACCACCACTACTACTACTATCACTACTACTACTAGTCTACTAAATGTCCCCCCTTATTTATAAAAGAGTAAGGTTGGTTGTTCCCCTCTTTGTAATTTTAAGGGTACCGTCCCTTTTTTCTTTTATATACTTTCATTTCTTTTAAAAAAGTTAAGTTTTATTTCTTTCAAAATTCATAACTTTTTTATACAACTTTTTGCAAAAATTGTATGTAGTAAACAAAAGTCTAAAATAGTCTTATTTATCCAAAAAAAAAAATTGAAAAAAAAAAAAAGTTAACTTTTTTCAAAAAACTGTTAAGTTTTATTTCTTTCAAAATTCATAACTTTTTTTATAAAACTATTTGCAAAAAATGTATGTAGTAAACTTAGGTCTAAAATAGTCTTATTTATCCAAAAAAAAAAATTGAAAAAAAAATTGAAAAAAAATAATAATATACTACATACAAAGTTAACGAAATCTGTTAAAAAATTAACTGTTAAGCTCGAACTCGAAATAAGCTCGTTAAGCTCGAACTCGAAATAAACTCGTTAAGCTCGAACTCGAAATAAACTCGTTAAGCTCGAAAATTTGTTTCCAAAAAAGATCAAACTCGAACTCGGATCGTTTAAGCTCGAAATCGAGATCGACTCGAGAAGCTCGCGAGTAGCTCGCGAACAACTCGAACTCGATCGAGCTCGAGTTCGAACCACCGATTGAACTCGAACTCGAACTCGAGAAAAACTCGAACTCGAGAAGAAATAAACGAGCTCGAGCTCGAACACAGAAAACTCGTTCGAACTCGACTCGTTTACAGCCCTAATTCCAACTGCATTATAAAGGTCAGGGCGAGTGCACACCATCGCATATATCAAGCACCCAACCGCAACTTCATAAGGGGTGTTAGCCATTCTTCTCTTCTCTTCTTCATTCTTAGGGCATTGGTTTGTACTAAGCACACAACCTTTTTCCATTGGAGTGATAACAAGTTTTGAGTTGGTCATAACAAAATGTTCTAAAATTCTCTTAATGTAAATCTCTTGAGACAAACCAAGAAGTTTCTTTGAATGATCCCTAATCACCTTAACTCCAAGCATATAATTTTCTTCACCCAAGTCTTTCATCTCGAATGATGAAGACAACCACTCTTTAATGACATTTATCATCTCCATGTCATTCCCAGTAAGTAGTATATCATCAACATATAATGACAAGATTAAGATATTTCCCTTGGACCGTGTAACGTACACAAAATGGTCCTCCTCAATCATCACAAAGTCAATTGAGGTTATTTCTTGGTTAAAGCAAATATACCATTGTTTAGATGATTGCTTCAGTCCATATATGAAACGTTTGTGGCGATACACTTTGCGCTCATGTTCCTTGACTTCAAAGCCCTCTGGTTTAGTCATATAAATCTCTTCACCTATTTCTCCATTGAGAAATGCAGTTTTAATATCCATTTGGAAAAGTTCCAAATCCATATATGCTACATGGCAAGAATAAGGCTAACAAAAGAAAATCTCACAACCGGGGAGAATGTCTCTTCATAGTCTAGACCCTCCTTTTGGGTATAGCCTTTCGCCATAAGGCATGCCTTATGTTTGTCAATTGATCCGTCTGCCTTACGCTTGACTTTGAAACCCCACTTGTTTCCAATTGCCTTATGCCCGGGCGGAAGATCAACCAACTCCCAAACCTGATTCTTGATATAGAGGAAGTTTCATCTTCCATATCAGATGTCCATTCATCGCACTTAGGTGAGGAAATCGCTTCTTTGAATAAAGTAGGTTCACAAGCGTCTAAAGCTTCATATAGAAAATATTCCCCTTCGATCTCAAATCGACGACGAGGAACTTTTCCATGTTGACTTCTACGCTTTGGTGCAAGACTCCCACTGGAATCAACATTCCTACATAGATGATCATCTTGACTCTCATTGGCGATCACAGGCTGAACCGCATGTTGACCCATTTGATCACTAGGTTGAGACAATTCCCCACCTACGCCAAGAGGTGTCAAATGTTCATCCTCCATCTCAAAGAATTCGAAATCCTTTCTGACTTCACCTATCTGTGGAAAATCATTCTCAATAAAATTGATATCACGCGACTCTATTTCAGTCATCCCAACTTCAGGTTTTCCACCATACATTACATAACCCTTAGAGGTATCAGAATACATTATAAAAATATAATTGTTTCCTCTAGGGCCAGGTTTCCCAAAATTATTGAAAGTACTGTGAACATAACCTGCACAAACCCAAGGGTGGAGATGCCCCAAATTAGGCTTCTCACCTTTTCATAATGGGTAGGGTGCTATAGAGACTAATTTAGAAGCCACTCGGTTAAGGATATATATGGAAGTCATAAGCGTATCACCCCAAAATGAAATCGAGATATTTGCTTGTGCCATCATCGACCTAACCATTTCTAACAAGGTACGATTCCTTCGTTCTGCAACACCATTTTGTTGCGGAGTTCCAGGAATCGTTAACTTCCTTATTATCCCCTTTTTCTCACACAATCCCTTAAATTGATCAGATAAGTACTCGTGGCCCAGGTCAGTTCGTAAAGTTTTTAGGCTTTTATCCTTCTGATTCTCTACCTCTGCCAAGAAGCGCTCAAAACAATTATGTGTTTTATGGAGGTGGGAAATAAGGTAAACATAACTATAACGGGTGTAGTCATCAATAAAAGTGAGAAAATAGGAAGCAGCATGGCGTGATTTTACATTCATAGGTTAGCAAATATCTGATGGACTAACTCCAATGGCTATGTGGCCTTTTTAGCCATACCAAAAGGTTTTCAGCGGGCTTTTTTCACCAAGCAAGGCTCACACACAGGTAAATTAACTTTAGTGAGAGAACTCAATAGTCCGTCTCTAGTTAGTCAACTCATTCTGTCCTTTCCAATATGTCCAAGTCTCGCATACTGTAAGTACGCCAATCCAATTCGCGACCCTTTTTAGGTGCATTTTAATATGATAAAATTGCACTATGGGGCATTTTGGTAAATTCCCGGTCCACTCCGAGACTTTCGAAAACATTTCATAAGTTTCTTGCGAAGGAAGTACTTTAAGTACTTTGCTCATGCAGAAGGACCTACAAGGAATAAACCAGTTTTGGACCTTCTGGGTATTAACCTGGAATGTTCCAGAACCAGGTTTTGGCGCCAGAAACGGTTAGTGACATGTTGTGTCACGCGACAACTCGAGCCATGGAAAGTGGTTGCAGGAGGTCGTACAACACAATATGCCCATCATCAGCAGCCTATAAATAAGACCCTCCCCCTCTCATATCTGGATCCCTCTTTTGCCTACTGTTACTCTGCCAAATTAGAGACGTACCATACAGAGCCAAACACCCACACCTCTCTCTCTCATACCCAAATTAATCCAATCCTCCCTCCAATTCACTTCAATTCACCCATTACCATTTAGATCCTCCATCCATCATACCTCCTCAGTTCAATCAATCTCAGAAACTGCTAATTGAAGGGTTCTATACCAGACTTGGTATAGGATTCGTGGATACTACAAGGGTAACTCACCAATTCCCTATTTCTCTTCTCTCTTAGATTTGTCATTTTCATAATTCAATTCTCATATACTCATTTGATTCAGTAATTCGACTCCATCTGTCCTACTTACTGAGATCCAATCGCAATCTCTCTGTTTAATCATTTGGTTGTGTATAATTTCATGCTTTTGAGTTGATCATTGTTGGAATTGTAGTTTGATTCCCAAGGGAGTGTGGATCTTCCCATATCCACACCCCCTTGGTTGAATAATTGTTTAATTAGGTATTTCCGAAGCTGAATTGATAATATAATTGGAGCTGTGTTGGTTTCTGCTCCTTCTGTGTTCAAGCTGTAAGATCTCTGCAGATGGACATCCTGTGTCAAGCGACACAATGTGCCTGGATGGATCCTGTGTCACGCGACACATCTAGCCAAGCATGTTTTGTGTCACGCGACACATCTTGTCTGTTTGCAGAGATCCTTTTTCAGTTGTAATCTGTTTTGATCTTTGTATTTGGGATGTGGCCTCCCTTATTAAATGGCTCATAAGCTGTAAAATCTCATTTCAATCAATAAAATTCATTTTACCACACTTGTTTGTCATCATTGTTTGCACACACTTTAATGTTTGGATGTTTAATTAGAAAGACTCGTCCACGGACGAGGAGCGTTGGGTTTACTCTCGGTTCTTCCCAACACATAACCTGACCCCCGAACCCCTTTCTCTCTTTTCAAAGGTTTTTCAAAGTGTACCTTAAAACATGGCGTGGCGACTCCCAAAACGTTTTTTCCAAATTTCGGCGAGTGTACATTCAGTGGCGACCCGCTGGGGATTGAAACTGGTTTTCAAAAGAGGGTCATGCTTTCATTCATTTAAACATTCATTGTATTCATTTTGTGTGCATTGATGACCTTGTGTGGTACATGCATTTTATGAGATTATGATATTTGTGTGCCTTTTATGTGCTTCATGTTGTTATATTTCTGTATTCTGTTGTTGTGATTTGTTCCTTGCCATGAGGAGGTAGGGGCGGATTTCCAGTTTCACGTTCTAGTTCAGTGGCTAGCCAGGTCGTGCGACAGGATTGGACCATGCTGTCCTGTATCACGCGACATAACTAGTCCTTGAACAGTTCTTTAGGTTTTGGGCTAAGGGCAGTCCCTTGGATCGGAACGCGCAGTTGATTGTTGTACCTTTGTTAATCTGTGTGTGTGTGTTTTTCCCGTTTGCTTTTCCTTTTCAAATAAAAAGAAAATAAAAATAAAAAAATTTGTTTTTTTTCATAAATAAAAGAACATAGCCACCCTTACACTACGTCACATAGATTTAGAACCCTCGGGTGCGATTGACGGCATCGCGGATGGTGATGTATGTCGCCTACGCTTGAGCGCCTAATATCAAACCTATCCCCCTAGCGCATCATAGGTGGCGCCACACTTTAAAGCTTACCCTTTGGTTGGTTTTTTGATACAACATTTTTAATCACACTAAAATGAGTTGTTTTGAAATTTGTAATAGGACGTAAATACCTTTCCCAAAACCTTGCACTTGTGGGCATGTTGCCAATGCAACATGGTTTCACGTGAGGACATGTCACTCTCGTGGCATGTTCTAACGAGAGATCATGCCGCATTGTCACCGTGCGCCGACGAGAGGTCATACCGGATTTTTCTTTGAAATTCTTCAAGAATACCCGTTATGCTGCCCGAATTTCTCCAGAAATTTGGACCACTCGTTTCGTCTCACATTGTGTTTAGGTCTTGTTTAGGTATTATTACCTATTATTAATTTCCATGCAAAACATTTAGTGTAATTTGAATATTGCGTCCCTAAGTTTCCCTGAGGTATAGATTGCGTAAATAAAGGCTTATCTTTTCCCAACCTTATTTAGGATTTAAAAGATACCGATTTATACTTGAACATAAATAAGATGTTTGCACGAGTCCTTCCCTTTATCCTTACCTCTCCATTACTTTCTCAAAGTCTCTTCCTTCCCCACCTTATTAATTCGTACCCACCTCTGTAGTTGCGGCAAGTTGGGTGCGTGCTCTGGCTTCCAGTGCTCGTTTGGTTCGTATCCCCGAAGTAGTGGCTGTTCTTACGAAGCTCTCATCTGTTGTGATATCTGAGATGTCTGGTACAAAGGATCTGTCGTCTGCTCATTCTGGAGGTCCCTTTGTCTCGGGTCAGCTGGATATGAATGATTTGTCTGTGGCGGAGTTGCGAGCTTCCCTTGAAGCTGCTTTGATTCGTGAGAGCAAGGCTCAGTTGCTTGCCCAAATTGCTAGGGCCCGAGAAGAGGAAACGTATGCTAGGTTTGTGGAAGCCATGCGTGTCCGAGGGATCATAGTAATTCGTCACGAAGATGGGTCTTATGAGGAGATCATTGATACTAACAGCGTTGATCATGGGGCTGGAAATGTTTCTCTCCCTATTCAGTCCACCGTTAATGTTACATCTTCCCCCGCTTATCAGATGCATGGGATGGAAAGGATGAATGGGAATGAACAAGATAAGATTCCTCCTCCAGCACCTCAAGTTGGCCAAGCTCAGATTCAGGGTGGACAATCGATCCCCAAGGCTTTTGGTTCTCCTAACCAATTTGGGTCGCAGTGTCAATATCAGCAAGGTTCCCAAGGATCATGGCATTATGTGGACAACCAGTTCAACAAAAAAGGATTGCTACCGTTCCCCGCTAACCAAGCTCCATTTCAAGAAAGTTTTTCTCAACCATCAATAGGTTCATCTTATGGTTTCAGCCCGTCGACTACGCAAGATCAGCATTCAGGACCAACCCCATACGTGACCGTTAATCAAATGTCCTTCATTCCTGCCATGAATCCCGTTTAGCAAGGAGCGCTAATACCCGAGTCACCTCCAAAAGTGGTTCAGATGAAAGGAAGAAAGCAGTACTATGGTGATGTGGGAATGCCTATGGATCAATTCCTCAAGGTCTTGGTAAGCGGAGGATTGGTTCAGCCACTGGTCAATTATAGCCCTCCAAATCCTAGGCCCAATCTGGATAAAAGAAAGTTCTGCTACTACCACTGATATCCTGGCCATACCACTCATGATTGCAAACTTTTGAGAGTGATCATCCAGAAGCTCATCGATGAAGGGAAGATTGAAGGAGGCTGTTAAGAGGAAAGTAGTGTTTCGAACCATGGTTGATTTCCACCTCGCAAGCAGCGGAAATTTGATGATCTCGGGATAACGATTGAATAAGCCTTCAATGGGTTAGTTCAAAGAGGAATGATCAAACCGCTTGATAATTACAACCCTGTGCATTGCAATCCCAACTTGGACACCAGCAAGTATTGCCGATATCATCAGTATCCCGACCATATCACCAACGACTGCGTTCCTCTGAAGTTGCTTATTCAAAGGCTTGTTGATGAAGATAGGATTGAGAAGGCTCGTCCCAATGCGGCTACCAACCCTCTTCCATGATTCCAAGGGTCTCCCATTTGAAGAAGTCAATTAGTCATCGTAGGGTCTAGATTGCTTTTCATTTTGGTAGTGAATGTCCTTTTTATGATTTGAGTCTATTATGTCTGTGTTATGAGTCTTTTTATTTCAGTAATAAAAGTCTTTATTCCTTTTCTTGCTAGACTCGAGACATCACTTGCACACCTACGTTATACTCGATTGAAATGGTTTTATTCTATATGATCACTTGTGCTGCTCAATCATTAATGCTTTGAAATGATTAATGTTTAAATTGATCGGAGTGAGAAAGTCGGCTGATATATTTCTCAAATTGGGGCTTGTCAACTCCCCATCTCGCATCTCATATGCTCACATCTCTTTCATCATATTCGTCGTTCGTCGCTCAATGGATTTGCAGTAATCTTTCTCAGTTAAAGTTTAAGCAAGCAATGAGGCCTTAATCTCATTTAGATCATCCGGTATGGACTGCAGCTGAAACCTTCCACCCATAGGAAAACCTTTACCTCACCCTCACCAAAATAATACCCCTTCATTTCAAGATCGGCATGTTTGAAACCCGTTTAGCCATCTCCAGAAGAAGAGGGACTATCCTCAAGACTCCCATGATTCAAAGGAAGTTTGACCATTTCCAAGCTCAAGAACGGCGGAACGCAATGATCCATCCTGGGGACTAGCTGAAATTCTCTCTCAAAAAACAAAATTGAAAAAGAGAGAGAAGAAAAAATATAAAAAAAGAGAAAAAATAAAAAAAAGAAGAGAAAAGAAAAGAAAAAAAGAGAGCCCAGTCCCTAGCAATTCTCTCAAAAGCAAAAGTCAAAGGATCCAGTTGTTTACTCAAAGGGAGTCTCAGAGCGAATAAAGAGACAGCACAGATGTCCACTCACCATTACCTCTAACCAATCCCAAGCCATCCTATCGTTTTTAGAGGATATTCCCATTACCCTTGCCTTTGACCAAAACAAAATTTGACCTCATTCTTAGAGGTAATGAAGATGCAATCACAGATTTCCTCGCCATAGAAATCCTAAACACATCCCCAAAAGCCAACCTCTCATCTTTAGAGGTTCAGTCAGCAAAAAGCCCAGCCGACCTCTCATCTTAAGAGGTCATGATACCCCAAATCACCCGATGGCCGATCGAAGCCCGAAAACTCAGCTACAGTCCCTACCGGATAACATTTTCATTCTAATTTCTTCAAGGTCTAAATCAGATTAATGCTTTGCTGCTTGCTTAAGTTGGAACCTAATCCATCTCGATTCAAGATCATCAATCAGAGATTATGCAAATTCAAATCCAATTCATTTGACGTTTCAGGTGAGCATATTTCATTTCTCCTCCACAAACACTTCTCGCGAATGTCTCACTGGGGCTTCGCATTCGTGTCTTTCATTAACACTCCAAGGAGACATGCGCGTCAACTCTCTAGTTCTCAGAAGATCCTCAAATCTCCGCATTTCTTCTCTTTCCAATTGGGACTTGCCCGAACTACGATGACCTGAGCTCCTCGCCCGGAGGGGAACGTAGGCAACCAGAAATGGTCCGGTCTCAAATACATTCACATCTCAGAAAATCTGGTCTCATTAAGGGCCGTCCCTATACACAAATCCATCTTTCGGAGTTTGATTCTCGATATCAATTGATTTTCTCCTCATGATTAATTAAAATATTTGTTCATATCAGGATTAGCGGTTGAATAACCCGAACATCAATAAAGGGTTTTAAGCAAGTTTGTGATCATCGTGAATAAGACAAGTTTTCAAATGTCTCGACAAGTCTTCTTTTCTACATTCTAGGAATATAAAGCTAAACACTGTCTTTCGGCCAGCAGGGGCTTCCATACACTTTTCCATACCTTGTAATGCTTATACTCTCTCAAAAGAGTCAAACCCAAAAGCGAGTGTGTCGCAGAATCGGGATCCATTCCCACCCTCGAAAGATGTGCCCCTGCACGTAAACATTCCTGAGTCTTGTCCGTCGACTAATTAACTGAAGTTTGAAGAATAATCGCTTCCTTGGCCACGGGTTGTTCCTGTCTGCAATGGGGCTGCGTTGGAAGTTATGTCAAACTGGGGCTTGGTCAGGTAAAAGAGGAATGGTGTGTGCATTTGTGCAGATTGTGGGGCTGGTTTTACAAATCTTAATCCTTGAGGATGGATCTGTTACTTAAAGTCTACTCCATGATGGTGCTGTTGAATTTCTTGCCCTAAGCAAAGGAGGGGTCTTGAGACAATGTTGAAGCTTGGTTAGGAAAATCTGCCAGTAAGGCTTATTGTGTCACGCGACACAATTCACTCCAAGGGTCCTGGGTCGTGCGACAGCTTTGGCCTCACATCAGACATCAGCATTCTGCAATCAGTTCTGTACCAGGGCACGCCCCAACTTGTCCAAGTCTGCAATCATCAGCCACAAATTTGCAACCAACTCGGGAGAGGGTTCATTCATTCATATACCCCATACACACGCAATCTATCCATCATTCCATACACAATCAAACCATACAAATCATAGACACACCAATATCATAACCATTTAATCCATTCATTCTCATCTTCCAAAAGTTGGACTCGTGCAAATAACAAAAGCTAATAATAATGTATTAAATTCAGAACAATGCTTAGAAAATAGTTTAGACAAAAAAGTGTTTGTTTGTGACAAGGTACAATAATCAAAAGGTCGCAATCCGGTCCGAGGTGCTACTCCGAGTCATCATCCTCTGAATCATCATCATCATCATCCTCCTCGCTATCCTCTTCCTCTGCATCGTCCTCCTTGGCAAGTGCATGATCCGGATCATCAGCAGGAGCTCGGTAAATCACAGGATCTGCACGGTAAAACTCATCAATGGCAGGGATGGCAGCAGTCTCAATATCATGGGGATCAACAGGAATATCATCATCATCGCTCTCATACTCTGAGCTAGAAGAACTGGAGGAAGGGTATGAGGCATTCTTGGTTCGTGGTCTCTTCTCCCCGCTCATAGCCATGTCAACTCGAGCCCTCTTCCTATCAGGCAAGCTAGGAGTAGAGTCATCATCATCTGAAATCTGGGATAAGTACTTCTTCTTCCGGAAGCGGGCACTCCTCTCCAGCTAATCATGTCCAGAGCTCCCGTATAAGATTGAGCAAAGCTCCAATAAGTCTCAACCGAGACCTGATACAAGAAAACAACAGAGGAATCAAGAAGCTAATTATGACCAAGAACAAGGGATATTAACAGTTCAAGCACAGGAATAAAGAAAAGATAGCACTCACAGATCGGGAGCCCTCAGGGAGCTGGAAATGGGGACGGATCCGACTAGTATCAAGAGGAGCTCGCCTCATGTGATCCCCATCCCAAAAGTCAACAAATGGAGGAGGTAAGGGTGGTCTCGCCACAAATCCAGAAGAGGAGCCTGCACCCTGAGTACCACGCCTCGCCATCACCTGCGGTGACCGTAGTCTCTCCGCCACATACACTGCATAATCTCCTCCCTCCTCAATATGGTTATAGGCACCATCACCTTGGATCAACATAATCAGATCATCCAGCTTCCGAGGAAACCACATATCCTTCGGAGGATCAATCGGGACCTGAGCAACCCTGTATGGACCGTGCTGTCTATAAAACCTCTCTCCCAGATATAAAGCATCCCCGGACAAGCCTACAAGTAGCTTGCAACATTCTGTAAAGTGCGCAGCATGACCCAAATCAAGCTCATCATATTGGCCAGCCTAGGGGAACAGACTCAAGCTTTGGGGAGTCCCTCGTAAGCACACCAGCATGTCCGGATAAGAAGCCGTCACTCGTCCTCTAGAATCAGCTGTCCTGATCTTCTTCCGTGCATCTTTCACCCAGCGCCTCAAAGCAGGAAACATGGTAGCAGGGAACTCATCGTGGACCTGCCAGGCATAGCAGCTAAAGATCTCGTAAGCCCAGGCCTGAAAATAAAAGATCAAAACAAGTGAGAAAACAGTAATGGACGACAGAAAGAAGAATATCAAAAAGAGAAAGTCAAGAAGAGAAGTACCTCAAAAGCCATGTGGCAGTAGTTGAAGGTCATCGCCTTCCCCCTGCTGATATCATTAAGGGCCAGATACATCTCAGCTAGGCCTGCCTCACCCCAAGATCGGGTCCCGACAGCATCCCAGATCCTCAAAAGCTCCAACAATGAAATCAGGGCGATAGATGCACTGTTGACAAAGAGCATGTCAGACAGGCCAACCCACACAAAGGCTCTCGCCAACCTCTCGACCCTCAGCCGGCTCTCCTCAGAATCATCAAGGACCGCTGGATAGTCCCTGCTCTGCTCCCCAATATGACTGTGAAGCTCACCCAGCTCATATCCATTCCCCTTCTTATCCCGGGGAATGAAACCAAGCAACTCCATAAAATCTGCATCAGTAGGAGGCTGGGGATTAGCAACAGGCCCAGGCTCATCCAGATAGAGAGGCTCAGCAGTGAAAGGCAAGCCTGTGATAACTGCAAAGTCATATGGCGCGACCGTCGCCTCGCCCCAGGAAAAATGAAAGGAATGGGTAGTCTCCCACCAGAACTCCCGGAATGCTCTCATCAGCTCAACACTCCTCTGGGTATCTCCTATGGCTTTTGCATCTCAAAGAACTGTCCAAATCCAGCAGCATATATCATGCCCTTCGGTGAATGAATCAACTCCTGGCTGCCGAGCAAGCTGTCCCACAACCTGCCAATCACCTCCGGAGAACCCCGGGTACATAATCCCTACAGGTAAACACAGCGCAGGTATGAATATCTCATTGTCTCCTTAGAAGCATGTCAATCAATGTTCATACGTGTCCAATTTACATAAAAGCAGTCATTTTTTACATTGAATCTGTTTTACCCTTTTCCAAACAAAATTAGGTTAAAACATATAGCATGCATTTATAATCTTCCTAGTTCAAATTCATGCAGTTAATTCATAGTTTCGCATGCAAAGTTCGGATCTTTTGGCATGAAACTCAATTCCAAATCAATTTAGTCCCAATTTCAAGCAAAGGTTACAGGAACATACCGTGGATTTCTTCTCGGTCGCAGAAGTGTGCTCTTTAAGTTGAGGGTAAAACTCTCCCCTCACAGCTAGCGGGATGAATGGCCTTTAATTTTGCTGAATTCCTTTCCGACGAGCAGCTAACTCGACTTGTTGAGGACCTTTCTTCGTAGGGTTTGATCTAGGAGGCATTGTCCCAAGCCAAATCTGATTCAAACCATTGATTCTCTTGATTTTCCAATCAATTCGTGCGTAGCGTTGTCCTTCTCTCAAGTTGTTCGTCTCCCTCTCAAAGCTGTGTTTTTCAATTGGCGATTGTTCAAGGTTTTAAAAGGGTCTGTTCAAAGGCTTTAAGACGTCGTGCGACATAACAGTGCCCCTTGGCCAATTTTTTCAAAACCACCCCTTGTGGTTTGCTGTTTTAAACTTCAGTCCCTATGGCATACTTTGCAATTTCCCCTGCAAGTACAATAATCAACTGAGCACCATCGAATCATGAGGACTGTCCCTCAACCAAAATAGAGACGAAGAGTCCAAATCTATCAATCTCCCCATCAATGTGCATCAAGATCATCGGCCCCGCCGCCAAGTCGTCAGCAAAATTTGTTCTCCATGGCAATCTAATAAGCAAAGTTCATGTCCTATCCTACAAATTCTCCCAAAGTCAACCAACCATCAACAAAGGCCGTCCCTCGCACGGCAAACCAACAACTCTTCAACAACAGTGGTATAAGACCCTCCGGCAGCCACAATCATCAGCAGTTGTAGCCTAAGACCCTCCGGCAGCTACAACCCTCCACGATCATCAGCCGTAGCATCAGTCCCTCCGGCAGCTACAGGTAAGCACAACACAGGTATGAAATTATATCTCATTCAAATTTTCAAATCATCATGTCTGGTATTCTCGAAAAATCATTTCCTTCAGTTCATCTCGCACAATCGGGTTCAGACGCCTCCCAACAGTCTTCCATCGGGTTCAGACACCTCCCAACAGTCTTCCATCGGGTTCAAACACCTCCAAACAGTCTTTCACCGGGTTCAGACGCCTCCCAACAGTCTTCCACCGGGTTCAGACGCCTCCAAACAGTCTTTCACCGGGTTCAGACGCCTCCAAACAGTCTTTCACCGGGTTCAGACGCCTCCAAACAGTCTTTCACCGGGTTCAGACGCCTCCAAACAGTCTTTCACCGGGTTCAGACGCCTCCAAACAGTCTTCCACCGGGTTCAGACGCTCTCCTAACAGTCTTCCACCGGGTTCAGACGCCTCCAAACAGTCTTCCACCGGGTTCAGACGCCTCCTAACAGTCTTCCACCGGGTTCAGACGCCTCCCAACAGTCTTCCACCGGGTTCAGACGCCTCCCAACAGTCTTCCACCGGGTTCAGACGCCTCCCAACAGTCTTCCACCGGGTTCAGACGCCTCCCAACAGTCTTTCACCGGGTTCAGACGCCTCCTAACAGTCTCATTTGGGTCAGACACCTCCGAATAGTCTGAACTACGACCGGCTTGATTCCCTCCTAGGTATATGTAGGAATCCTTTCTCCCAAGGTCCAGCTATCCGATCTCATCAAATCATTGTCCAGCCATCCGCCATATCCCCAACCGCTCATTGGGATTGGGTCTTTTCTTATCGACAACCTCACTTCTTCCATAAGTGACGTTGCCGAGGGGCTCTGTAAGTACGCCAATCCAATTCGCGACCCTTTTTAGGTGCATTTTAATATGATAAAATTGCACTAGGGGGCGTTTTGGTAAATTTCCGGTCCACTCCGAGACTTCCGGAAATATTTCATAAGTTTCTTGCGAAGGAAGTACTTTTAAGTACTTTGCTCACACAGAGGACCTACAAGGAATAAATCAGTTTTGGACCTTTTGGGTATTAACCTGGAATGTTCCAGAACCAGGTTTTGGCGCCAGAAACGGTTAGTGACATGTTGTGTCACGTGACAACTCGAGCCATGGAAAGTGGTTGCAGGAGGTCGTACGACACAATATGCCCATCATCAGCAGCCTATAAATAAGACCCTCCCCCTCTCATATCTGGATCCCTCTTTTGCCTACTGTTACTCTGCCAAATTAGAGACGTACCATACAGAGCCAAACACCCACACCTCTCTCTCTCATACCCAAATTCATCCAATCCTCCCTCCAATTCACTTCAATTCACCCATTACCATTTAGATCCTCCATCCATCACACCTCCTCAGTTCAATCAATCTTAGAAGCTGCTAATTGAAAGGTTCTTACCTGTGAATACCCCGTCCCGATGCAACGCGCATTCGGAGGTTTAAAATAAATAATCATGGAAGTCGGACCGAAATGGGATATTCATTAAGTGACACTCGATTTAAACCATATTAAAAATATTAGTTTAATTTTATGAGAGTCGCCACGCCGCTTTGATATAGCCCAAAGCATTGAAAAAAGGCTAAATATGTAATTGGGTTCGGGGGTCAAGTTACAACAGAAGAAGAAACGCTATCACTCCTATTGCCCGACGGATCGGTCTTTCTAGCATATGGGGTGTTGGTTGTGTGTGGTGTTTACAGGAATAGATAGGAGGAGCATGATCATGCATAAGGAGGAGGGGAAAGAAAGAAAATGGTTTTGATGATCACATCCTAGGACCCTTTGATTAGACCCTTGAAAGGTGTACTAATCAACGTCCATTATTGGAGAATTGTTGATCATGGGAATAATTATTACTAAAGGAAAGGGAGAGAAAGTAGTTCCTAGGTCTAGTAAGGGCTTGAGTGCAAACCCTAGACCATCCTCGGCTATGCATATGCATAAATATATTAAAACAACCCTAAATCTAGCATATATGACATAGGCAAGAAATAAAACAATTAAAATATACTAAGCATGCAAATAATAAATCTAGCATAATAATAATAAAGACAGAAAAATAAACAGAAGACTTACCTAATGATGGCAAGGCTTTTGGATTGAATCTATGAAGATTCGAAGAACGTTCTTGAGAAAATATTTAGACTTAGAAAACTCGAGTTTAGTCTCAAGTTTTCTATGGAGGAAGTCTCAAGTTTGGTCTTGAGTTTTCCGTAGAATGATTCTGTGTTCAAAGTGTGAGGCGGAGTGGGGTTTATATAGTGAAAGGAATTGGGGAGGAAAAGCTGCGAAAGTGATGTGGGAAAGGAGAAAGGGTCGTTCGACCCTTCTTTAACAAGCGGTTGGAAAGGGTCGTTCGACCCTTTTTTTAAATGGAGGCGTTTATGGAAAGGGTCGATCGACCCTTTCTTCTTGTCATTCACATTCTCCCGTTCGATTTGATATGCGGTGGGCCCAAAACGGAGTTCGTATGAGAAAGTTATGGCCTTCGGAAGTTTTAGCCGACATTTGGTCTATCGGGATTCTAAAACTACAAATAAGGGCTTTCGGGGAAATATTACTTGAGCCTATTGAAACTCATAAATGACTGAGAGGTCCTTGGAGGTCCCTTAATGCCTATCAGGGGTATTTTCAGGTCGGGTACTAACAGTAGCCCCTCGGCGACGCTTCTTGTAAGACAAGTGGGGTCGACGATTAAGATAGGATCCGTCCTGAAAAAAGGGATTTCAGGGAGTAGAATGATGAGCTTGCGGATTTGATGTTTGAACTCTAATTGAGTCGCAAATGGAAAGGTGACCAAGTAGGTCGAGCGGCTGAACCCTTGTCGGGCTACCTACGTATCCCAAGAGGAATCAAACCAAATCGTAGTTCAGAAAACTGCTGGGGAGAGAAACGAATGGGCGTTAGCACCCTGAAGTGGGAGACGTGTGGTGTCTTAAGCCAAAGATGTGACTGTTTGAGGAGTCACCCAAAGATTCGACTGTCCGGGGAGTCACCCAAAGATTTGACTGTCCGGGGAGTCACCCAAAGATTTTGCTAATGGTTCTTAGAAAGGTAATTTGACTAAGATATGCTTTCACACCTGTGTTGTGCTTACCTGTAGCTGCCGGAGGGTCTTAGGTTATAATGATCTTGCGGGAAAACTGTATCTGCCAAAGGACTCAGGCTACTGTTTACTGATGAAGAATGGTGGCTGCCGGAGGACTTAGGCCACTTGATGATGCGGGAAAACTGTAGCTGCCAAAGGACTTAGGCTACTATTTACTGATGAAGAATGGTGGCTGCCAGAGGACTTAGGCCACTTGATGATGCGGGAAAATTGTAGCTGCCAAAGGACTTAGGCTACTGTTTACTGATGAAGAATGGTGGCTGCCAGAGGACTTAGGCCACTTGATGATGCGGGAAAACTGTAGCTGCCAAAGGACTTAGGCTACTGTTTCCTGATGAGAACCAAGCGTTTAAAAGATTGGGATGATCATTGCTAAGGCTTAGAGAGGAGTCTTGTCTCCTAGGCTTAAGGCTAGGGTTTAGAGAGGTATTTGTCATCTAGGCTTAAGGCTAGGGTTTAGAGAGGTATTATTCATCTAGGCTTAAGGCTAGGGTTTTAGAGAGGTTTTTTGTCATCTAGGCTTAAGGCTAGGGTTTAGAGAGGTGTTTGTCATCTAGGCTTAAGGCTAGGGTTTTAGAGAGGTTTTTTGTCATCTAGGCTTAAGGCTAGGGTTTTAGAGAGGTTTTTTGTCATCTAGGCTTAAGGCTAGGGTTTAGAGAGATTTTTGTCATCTAGGCTTAAGGCTAGGGTTTAGAGAGGTATTTGTCATCTAGGCTTAAGGCTAGGGTTTAGAGAGGTATTCATCATCTAGGCTTAAGGCTAGGGTTTAGAGAGGTATTTGTCATCTAGGCTTAAGGCTAGTGTTTAGAGAGGTATTTGTCACCTAGGCTTAAGGCTAGTGTTTAGAGAGGTATTTGTCACCTGGGCTTAAAGCTAGGGTTTAGAGAGGTATTGGTCATCTAGGCTTAAGGCTAGGGTTTACATTTGTGGTAAGTCTGAACAAGGCAATTTGAGCAGAAAGGTTATGGTTTAATCAAGGCGAGGCTGAGTAGGTGTCTATGATAGAAGATGGGATTGGATGAAGTTTGATGTCCAGAGATAAGGGGTAGGACCGAGTCATCTTGAGAGTCACAGAGAGGCGTCTTTGATAGACTTGAAGAGTTTGAAAATTTGTGGAGACCAAAGAGTGACTTTGTAAACAAGGTGCCAAGGAGTGTGGCATTTTGAAAGTATGTTATTTTGATAAGGAGGCCTTATGATTAATTATGTTTCTAACTAACTCAAAGAGTTTACCACATGCTGATCTTGAAGACAAGGGATGCCCTTCTTGCTAGATATGACTTCGTTGGAGCCCTGATTCTTGTTAGAGCCCCTGGCCTTTTCTGAAGAACCACATAGTCGACCCATTTCCGTTGAGGGGAGCCTCAATGTTTGATGAGGTGACCGTGGCGAAGCCCCAGTCGATGATGCAAAGCAAACCCGAAGGGAATCTGGTAAAGAGAGCCTGAGAGAACAGCTTAACAAAAGCCCCAGCTTGGAGAGATTCAATGTATCCCTATTGCAGACAGAGTCATCTTGTGGAGGCGACCCCTCATTTCGAACAATAGTCAATCAGTCGCTGGATAAGACTTGGAAATGTATATGTGCAGGGGCACATTTTTCGAAGGTGGGAATGGATCCCGAATTCGTGTATGACACTCTCGCTTTTGGGTTTGACTCTTTTGGGAGAGTATAAGCATCACAAGGTGTGGAAAAGTGTATGGAAGCCCTGTACGTAAAGACAGTGTTTGGCTCTATTTTCCTATGATGTAGAAAAAGAAGACTTGTCGAGACATTTGAAGAGTTGTTTTATTCATAATTATATTTTGGTTGCTCGAGAATGGACCTCACTGATTGGTTTATCAAATTCCAATTATATAAGTAAACAAATAATGACTGCTTTGATTTGAAGCTGGAATAAGAGAGAGAAAATTGATTGATGGTGAAATCGGGCTTGACTTT
The DNA here is from genome assembly GCA_022495995.1 of Adenophora triphylla var. japonica. NCBI lineage: Eukaryota > Viridiplantae > Streptophyta > Magnoliopsida > Asterales > Campanulaceae > Adenophora > Adenophora triphylla. The sequence continues at coordinate 779,286 of JAFEMH010000219.1, forward strand.
AGAAGGAGTAGGATGTTCCGTTGTTGCTTGCCGCTCCGGATCGTTTCTGTGATAATTTTCGTGCAGGCTGCCACTACATTGATCTTCTTTATGAGAAAGAATGAAAAATAGAAAAAAGATTGGGGTGGAAGAAAAGGTGGGAATTTGACTGATTATAGCCCCTTCTATTTTTCTGTCTTTCAAGTTAAGATTCGCTGTTCCTTTGTTCTCGCAAGCCGAGGGGAGTAGTCCCTGGCGCGCGTCTCCTTGCTTTTACCGGAGTGCCGCTGAGAGGCACAGATGCGAAGCCCCAGTGAGACTTTTGCAGACAGTGTTTGAGGAGTCGAATGAACGAATTTCAAGGATAGGACGAGTTCCCAAACTTGGCGACAATATGCAATATGCTCACGTAGGATAACAAGTGACTCAAAAATCTGAATATGCATTTCTTTTAAATAATCTTTTGAGAATGCCATCCGGTAGCAGTTGTAGCTGGGCTTTGGGTTGCGATCGATCATTAGGTGATGCTTAACATGATCTCTTAAAGTGAGAGGTCGGCTGGGCCTTTTGCTGAGAGGTTGGTTTGAGGGATGTGTTTGGGATCTCTAAGGTGAAGGGATTTTCCTGTTGTCGCTTCTTCAGAACCTCTAAGAGTGAGGTTAACTTTGATTTTGACAAGGTCAAGGGTGGTGATGGAATCCTCTAAAAGTGAGAGGATGGACTTGGAATTGGTTTACGCGATTTGTCCAAGAGGGAATCTTTGTTGCTTCTTCTCGTGAGTTTGTTGTGATTTCAGCAGGTAACTTGATCACGATAGGACCTTCACTCGATGTCTCATTTTCACAACCTTTGAGATGGGAGGTTCACTTCGGAGTGATGGAGGTTTTTTTTTTTTTGATGACACCCTCTTCTCGAGAAAAGCCTTCTGATTTGTTTGCTCGCGATAGCCCCTAGTGTATGCCTTAGGATGCGTTTACCTTTTCCCTCTTGGGCTTGGAGGTGGTCCCTTCGAGGGAGCCCCTTGTATGAGTTTCTTTTGCATTCCGCCTTTCTTGAGCTTTGTGAGTCAGGGGAGCCCCTAGTATGGGCTTCTTCCTTAGGGTTTCAAAACTTGTCGATCTTGAAATGAAAGGGTATTATTTAGTGAGGATAAGGTTATGGCTTCCTATGGTGAGAGGTTCAAGCTTCAATCGCTACTGAATAGCATTCTCAAAAGAGTATTTAAAATAAATGCAAACTCATTTAACCGACTCATTAAGTAAGGCAAAATATATTCGGACCATGAGAAAGACATGTGAGCATATTCAACGAAAGCTTATCTATCAAATGGAAAATCAGAGGAGACGCGAGATTGGGGGGTTGGTGAGCCCCAAGTTGACATTCATGTAGCACTTGTGAAGGATAAGAACAACCCCTTGCATTTTGTAGTGGCGTGAGCATCTATTCTCTGATGATGAGCAACAACGGTCTTTGTGCTTGTCTTGACTATATGGAAAGGAGGTCAAGTGGGGGAGAGTGTATTTGGGGAAGTGTATGCTCGAGAAAGCACAGAGGGCACGTATAAGGAGAGGGTCTGGAGATAGTGTACAAAAAGTATATGGTGAAGTATGGAGAGAGTGTATGAGAGAAAAGTGCATAGAGATGGTGTATATGAGGAAGGGACGGTGAGTTGTTCACTCCAATCAAAGCATTTGTTATTTTGAGATTAATTGTTTACTTTGTTATTAGCCGGTGAATTTATCAGTGAGATTAGCAATCAAGTGATAATTATAAATAAGACAATCTTCTTGAAAGTAATGCGAGATTATGTCTCAAGTCTAGAGAGAAAGGAAAGAAAGACTCTTTTATTATTGAAGTAACTATTCCAAAGTGGACATTACATACCAATGCCCAAAGTGGACGTAAGAAAGACACACTAGAACCTACAAGACTGAATGAATCTAAATCCTTCCTTGAAGTACGAGGGCTTCTTCATCAATGAGGCCTTGGTTGATCAAACTTTGAATCAAGTGTTTCACCGCTACAGCTGGTATGCCCAGTGGTACGCCCAACTTGGTATCCAAGTTAGCTCTCTTATTAACTTGTAATTCTCGAGCGGCTTGATCAAACTCTTTCCCACCAAAATGTCGAAGAACTCACCCACGGGCATTACTAAGTCATCAAACTGCTCCTTGTCGATCTTCTTCCCTTGGATTGAATTTGGGGGTGACTCGAGTATTGGTGCCCTTCGTTGGTTGGTGGCCATAGTAGGCATCCTGAATGAGAAATTTTGATGTGTTGAACCATAAGTGGGACCACAAGCATGTGGATGGTAGGGACTCTGGAATTGAACAGGAGGAGGAACTCTTCTCAAGTATTCTTGAATGTAAGACAAATGGCGCTGCTCAATTTCATGCATGTCTTTGAGGAGGTTGATCACTCCCAACCTCATGTCTGAGACTTCTTTAAGGGCTTCAATGCTTTTCTCCATAGACATGATGTAGAATTTTGTAAGAACATATGGCAGAGTCAAATCAATGAGTTGAATTAGACTCATAATTAATCTTAAGGCATCTTTGAGAAAATAGTTGATCTCCACAATTTGAGAGTTTGACCGGGCTGAAGTTGCCTACGTAACCCTTACCATTTAAGGTACGAGTCTCAGGTCACCGTAGTTCGAGGGGGGCCCTGATTGATGATACAACCAGGGTTAAGTTTAGAGAAAGAGAGAGGATGAATATAAAAGAGGAAGAGGAAGATGACTCGATCCTTGGTCAAATATAAGTGAGGGTGATCTAGACGAGCTAATCGGACTTGGATGAGAATTGGTCTTGATTGGCTTAGGTAGGCCCTAGATGGTGGTTTGATCTAGATGGGTCGAGAGAGGTTTGATCTAGGTGGGTCTTTGGCTGAAGGGTGCTAGAGATAAAGGGTCTAAACTATGGATGGTTTTAAGACTAAGGGAGCAGACTGTGGATGGTTCAAGAGATAAGAGGTAGAACTTTGAAGGGTCCTAACTTGAAGGATGTAGACCATGGGTGGTCTAAGGTAGAGGAGTGGACCATGGATGGTCCGAGAGATGAGAGGTGGACCACGAAGGGTCCCAAGTGGAAGGATGGACCTTTAATGGTCCTAGATAGAGAGAGTAGACCTCGAAGGGTCCTAAATTGAGGAGTGGACCTTGAATGGTCCAAAGTAGAGGAAGTGGACCTAGAAGGGTCCAAAAGATGAGAAGTGAACCTTAAATGGTCCAAGATAGAGAGAGTGGACCTATGGTAGTCCATAATAGAGGAAGTGGACCTCGAATGGTCCAAGGGATGAGGGATGTGGGCCGCGACTTGTCCAAAAGGCAAAGAGTGGACCTCGGAGGGTCATAGAAATGAAGAGTGGACCTCGGAGAGTCCTAGAAATGAAGAGTGGACCTCGGAGGGTCCTAGAAATGAGGAGTGGACCTCGGAGGGTCCTAGAAATGAGGAGTGGACCTCGGAGGGTCCTAGAAATGAGGAGTGGACCTCGGAGGGTCCTAGAAATGAGGAGTGGACCTCGGAGGGTCCTAGAAATGAGGAGTGGACCTCAGAGGGTCCTAGAAATGAGGAGTGGACCTCGGAAGGTCCTAAATTGAGGGATAGTTAAGCATTTTATTTACAAAAAAGCCCTCTATTTTTTATATAACCTACTCTTGGTTGGAAGGGATACCCCTTTTTCGCAACTAACTAAAGGTCCTAAAGTGGTGGATCCTAATGACTAACCGTCTCATATAGACATTTAAGATGATATTTATGGGAAGTACTACAGACCTATGATAAGACAAGATCTTTTAATAAGCACTCAACCTTACATGGCACGTCCTTTAAAAGGAAATCAATTTTTTAGTGCTCTTTTCTCTCTATAGATCTTGACTTATCACTGATTCGTAGTGACTTATCATAAAGACCTTATTAATTGTCTATATGAAAAAGCTAGTCAAACCAACCGGTCACAGGGAGTGTACTCCTAACAAAGTGGGCGACACAAGGGTTAGGTTTCAGGCTCCCACCGTGCAGCCGAAGCACACTAATGAGTGGATGACCAAGTGAGACTCGGAAGGGAGGCGACATGATCACCACACTTCCCGCACTTTGGCTTCTCCGATGGGTTAAGGGTGTCTATGCAGTGTGACACGGACTTTAGTGGTAGTGTGAGGCAAAAAAGTCTAATTCTTTTTAAGAGAAAAAAGAGAAAGATTTTATTTTAGGAGATGCATGCATGCAATGCAACAGTTAAGAATAAAGAAAATAAAAAGAAAACAAAATACAACACCACAAAGGAAAACGAAAGTCTGACACACTAAGTTTGAAAAAGTTTCAAAACAGTCCCCAGCAGAGTCGCCACTGTGAATACCCCATCCCGATGCAACGCGCATTCAGAGGTTTAAAATAAATAATCATGGAAGTCGGACCGAAATGGGATATTCATTAAGTGACACTCGATTTAAACCATATTAAAAATATTAGTTTAATTTTATGAGAGTCGCCACGCCGCTTTGATATAGCCCAAAGCATTGAAAAAAGGCTAAATATGTAATTGGGTTCGGGGGTCAAGTTACAACAGAAGAAGAAATGCTATCACTCCTATTGCCCGACAGATCGGTCTTTCTAGCATATGGGGTGTTGGTTGTGTGTGGTGTTTACAGGAATAGATAGGAGGAGCGGGATCATGCATAAGGAAGAGGGGAGAGAAAGAAAATGGTTTTGATGATCACATCCTAGGACCCTTTGATTAGACCCTTGAAAGGTGTACTAATCAACGTCCATTATTGGAGAATTTTTGATCATGGGAATAATTATTACTAAAGGAAAGGGAGAGAAAGTAGTTCCTAGGTCTAGTAAGGGCTTGAGTGCAAACCCTAGACCATCCTCGGCTATGCATATGCATAAATATATTAAAACAACCCTAAATCTAGCATATATGACATAGGCAAGAAATAAAATAATTAAAATATACTAAGCATGCAAATAATAAATCTAGCATAATAATAATAAAGACAGAAAAATAAACAGAAGACTTACCTAATGATGGCAAGGCTTTTGGATTGAATCTATGAAGATTCGAAGAACGTTCTTGAGAAAATATTTAGACTTAGAAAACTCGAGTTTAGTCTAAAGTTTTCTATGGAGGAAGTCTCAAGTTTGGTCTTGAGTTTTCCGTAGAATGATTCTGTGTTCAAAGTGTGAGGCGGAGTGGGATTTATATAGTGAAAGGAATTGGGGAGGAAAAGCTGCGAAAGTGATGTGGGAAAGGAGAAAGGGTCGTTCGACCCTTTTTTAAAAGGCGGCATTTATGGAAAGGGTCGATCGACCCTTTCTTCTTGTCAGTCACATTCTCCCGTTCGATTTGATATGCGGTGGGCCCAAAACGGAGTTCGTATGAGAAAGTTATGGCCTTCGGAAGTTTTAGCTGACATTTGGTCTATCAGGATTCTAAAACTACAAATAAGGGCTTTCGGGGAAATATTACTTGAGCCTATTGAAACTCATAAATGACTGAGAGGTCCTCAGAGGTTCCTTAATTCCTATCAGGGGTATTTTCAGGTCGGGTACTAACAATACCAGACTTGGTATAGGATTCGTGGATACTACAAGGGTAACTCACCAATTCCCTATTTCTCTTCTCTCTTAGATTTGTCATTTTCATAATTCAATTCTCATATACTCATTTGATTCAGTAATTCGACTCCATCTGTCCTACTTACTGAAATCCAATTGCAATCTCTCTGTTTAATCATTTAGTTGTGTATAATTTCATGCTTATGAGTTGATCATTGTTGGAATTGTTGTTTGATTCCCAAGGGAGTGTGGATCTTCCCATATCCACACCCCCTTTGTTGAATAATTGTTTAATTAGATATTTCCGAAGCTGAATTGATAATATAATTGGAGCTGTGTTGGTTTTTGCTTCTTCTGTGTTCAAGCTGTAAGATCTCTGCAGATGGACATCCTATGTCACGCGACACAATGTGCCTGGATGGATCCTGTGTCACGCAACACATCTTGTCTGTTTGCAGAGATCCTTTTTCAGTTGTAATCTGTTTTGATCTCTGTATTTGGGATGTGGCCTCCCTTATCAAATGGTTCACAAGTTGTAAAATCTCATTTCAATCAATAAAATTCATTTTACCACACTTGTTTGTCATCATTGTTTGCACACACTTTGAATGTTTGGATGTTTAATTAGAAAGACTCGTCCACGGACGAGGTGTGTTGGGTGAACTCTCGGTTCTTCCCAACACGTAACCTGACCCCCGAACCCTTTTCTCTCTTTTCAAAGGTTTTTCAAAGTGTACCTTAAAATATGGCGTGGCGACTCCCAAAATGTTTTTTCCAAATTTCGGCGAGCGTACATTCACATGCCACAACTCAAAATTAGAATTATCATATACCACACAAGAAGTAGCATCAATATAAGATAAAGAATCTAATAAATCTAATTTAAAGAAATTGTCTAACAAAAAACCATGTCCCAAAACCATATTGTTAAAGCAAATATCCTACTGACTACCGCTAAAATGAAAAGAATATCCTATTTCTAGCATCTTTACTACTAAAAGTAGATTATAGCAAACTCCAGGTGCATAAAGTACTTCATGCAAAGTCAAACCGTGTGCACTCCGCAAAATAAGTTGGTATGAGCCAACCCCTTTGACTTCCACTGTCGAGCTATTTCCCATGTAAATGCTTCGCGTATCCGCTGGAATCCTCTGATAATCTACAAATCCCGTATGATCCCATGTCACATGTTTTGTTGAGCTTGAGTCTACATACATTCAGGGAGAGAGTCAGCTAATAAAACATGAGTGCAAACACAAAGTTGCATAGATCTAGGATTACGAGGTATCTTCTAGGGCTCAGGACAAGTCCGAGCAAAATGACCCAAGGTTCCACAATTGTAGCACTTTTGCTTAGCAATATTCTTTTTGCCTATGCATTTAACAATCTTATCAGTTTTTGGCCCCAGCTTCTGTGCCTTCCTGCTGATTCTTACGCTGCCCATTTGACTTGAGTTGATCATCAAGAGTAACTAGAGCAAGGTCACGAGTCGCAACACTCATGGAACGACTCGCCTCATGGCGCTCTGCCTCAAGCTCAACATGATGAGAAACATCTGCAAAAGTCTGAATGGAGTCTGTATGAGTCAGGATCGGCCTCAAATTACTCCACGAGTTCGGCAGTGAACGAATCACAACTTGGACTTGCTGCTCTTCAGATAAGATACTACCAGCAACACGAAGCTCACGAATCATACTAGACAACATACGTAGCTGATCAGGAATGGATCATTTCTAGTCAATCTTGTACGATTCAAACTTGTATGTTAAGGTATGAAGCCTTGTTGCAAATGTGTTACCAAATGCAGCCTTTATTTTGTCCCACATGTCTTTAGCAATAAAGTAGTTCTCAAATAGCCCAATCAGATCATTTTGCATGATGCTCAACATAGTAAAGTGATCACAACGGTCCTTCTTGACCCATGATTAGAAAGTCTGCATGTTCTGACGATGCTAGGCTATGGTATTGCTACCCATCTGCGGCTTAAGCATCACTGTATCGAGGTTATCAAGAACCTCTTGATCATTTAGCAAATACGTGATCTTTCTTTGCCACACACTATAGTTTTTGCCATCCAATTTCTCACCCTTATTCAAATAAGAAATTACGTTCTTTGAAGCCATCTCACTGCAAGATATTACAAAACAGACATAAAGCATATAATTTTATTTCACTTTCATCATAAAAATTCTAGAAATTTACTGCCCAGAAAAATGTGAATTTTTTTCTGTATGTTTGGAATAATGTTATTCCGTGTAGTAAAAAATTTCATCATTTTTGGTTGATCAGAAATCTGTTTTCTGTATTTTTGTATGTGTTTTTATGCGAAATTTATTTTAAAGACTGGAAAATATTAATCAGAAAATTATGATTTTTTTTTCTGTAATATAAAAACGTGATATTTCATTGTTCTGAATTTATTTAGTTTTTTTTGATGATCTAAAATATTTATGTGCTTTAAATTTCATTTTATGAGATTTTTCGCAAATAAATTTTCATGAAAAACAATATTGAGACTATGCGAGTCACATAAAATTTTCCGGAAGTGTTGTAATTATTTAAATAAGCTTTAATTGGTATATTTGTTCTATCTCTAGATCATATTTTGTTTAAAAATCAATTTTAAATATATTTTTATTATGCACGCTTAAGCTTATGATTACGAGTCTCGTGTATAATGATGGACATATACACATATAACGAGTTCTGGGAATACCTCGTAGTATTAAATCTGAAGCTCGTTGTGCAGAAGAATTACGTTTGTGCTACGAACCCTTGATTATCTTGACTGATCCTGCAATCACCACGATGTTCTCGTATAATCAATATCACTAGATGGATATTGATTATTTATTCCACTCTCAAATCCAAAGCTCTCGATGGTAGCTAAGAGAAAGCAATCTAGCCGAGATAATATATGGAGTGAGAAATTTCAGAGAAATTCAGAAATATCAAAGACTAACAGGAACTCAAAAGAAGGGCAGGGGAGTGTACAGACAGGAGGATCTATTAACTTCAGCAAAACTTGGCACCGAATGGTAAATTTACTTAATTTACTATCCATTTGTAAATTAAGAAATACTCTATTTGATTCATATATTGTTATTATTTGATGAAATTTTGAATTAATTTTTTTTTTATATGTTAAGAAAAAGAAACATGGAGATAAGGCTGATGCAGCTGCTGTGTTTATTGCTATGCATACCGCGAAGGCTCCTGATGGCTCAGGACCAAAATGGATTAACCCTTATTACCAGTGCCTTTATGTAAGTGTTAATAGTATTTTCTATTAGTAAATTATAAATTATTTAGTTAAAGAATCAATGTTTTCTACCATACTGGATAATGGTTTTTTTTTTTGTCAGGAAGAGTATGAGAAGCGTGCTCATGAGGAAGCTATTGAAGAAGGAAGTATGGATCCTGAGAGCACCGAGCGGCCCGCATTTCGTGAAAAAATTTGGAAGGCCATTGTCCTTGAAGACAAGCAACCAAAGGGAGATCGCTTGCCTGGATTCGGACCACATGGTGCTGGGTTTTTTGACATGCCATTAAGCAGCCATACTACGCAATGCTTTCCTTCTTCCAATAGTCAGAATGTGGATCAAGGGACATTCGATGCTCGGGTTCAGAAAGAGGCACAAAGGCAAGTGGAGCTAGAGCGAAAAGATTCATATCGCCAATTGGAAAGCAAGTTTGAGGAACGTCTTCAGGAAGAGCGAGAAGTTGCGCAAAGACTTATTCGGGAAGAACGAGAAGTTGCGTAAAGACAGTTTGAGGAGCGCATGCAACAAGTATTGGCAACCATTAATTTGCAACAACAACAACCTACTAGCGGTAATGCTTTTGCATCTTCAGTCGGTCAATATCTTGATTTGGATGGTGGTCGTGGCACTAGTAGGCGAAGTGGTAGTAACGGTCGTGGTCGTCATTAAACTTGTGTTTTATTTGGCATGTAATCAAACTTAAGTAGTTTTTATGTTGTTTTTGAGAATTTGGTGAACGTTGAATTTGTTTTTTCATGTTTTTGGTGTATGTTTTAAACTGGTAGGAATTTTGGTATTTGTTTGAATAGGTTGGTATTTGTTTGAATAGGTTGCAGGTGGTTTTAAATATAATGATGTATTTTTTTTTAAATTCTGTACAAATTACCGACAGAAATGTCCGTTGGTATATCCATTAAAAAACTGAAAATAGAATTACCAACGGAACATTTCATCAGAAATTCTGCATAATTACCGACGAAAATGTCCGTTGGTAAATCCATTAAAAACTGATAATGGAATTACCGATGGAACATTATTTATTTAGCATAATCATGATAATATTTAATAATATTTTTTTAGCAGGAATTTTTTTAGAATAATTATTTTAATTATTTATAATAATTTTAATTTTTTTTAATATTTTTTGAAAAAACTTATGTTTATCTCTTAATAATTATTTTATGAAAATCTTTTATTTTTTTCTAAATGATTTTACTTAATATAATTATTTTTACTAAATAATATAATTTTCTTTTAAAAATTATTTAGAAAATATTAAAAAAAATTATATATTTCATATTGATATCATAGGTTACCAATTATTAAAAAGAAAACAAAAAGGAAATGACCGAACTTGAAGAGAAGAGGATGGGAGGGCATAATTAGGGGAGAAGGGGTGGAAATGTAAGATGAAGATGATAAATAGAGGGAGGATAAATCTATACATGTGGGTATTTTCTTTTATTTATTTTACTTTTTATATTTGGCAATCTATGATATATTCTTATATCAATATAAAATATATTAATTGTAATATGTAAATTTTGTTATATTTTCTAAATAATTTTTAAAAGATAATTAAATTATTTATTAAAAGTAATTATAGTAAGTAGAATTAGTTAGAGGAAATAAAGGTTTTCATTAAATAATTATTTAGAGATAAACTTTAATTTTTTTTTAAATAAAAATTTATTTGTTAATTCTTTTATTAAAATAATTATTCTAAAAAACATCCTACTGAATTTTTTTATTAAATATTATCATGATTATGCTAAATAATAATTAAAAATATTAATTTTAATAATAAAAATATTTTTTGCCAATGAAAAAAGGCTAGTGACTAGCATGAGAAAATATCAATAATTGAGAGACCTATTTTTGAATAAGTTCAACCCCTTAATTCACGGTTTACCCCTTCAACGTCGTTTTGATTTAGTTAGTTCCCAAAATCGTTAAATTTTGGACGAAATTTTAACGAAGGGCAAATATACTCTCATTTTTCATGAGTTTAGGGACAAGGATGTCAATTATTAATGTTAGGGGCATATCTGGATCAATATCCTAAGTTAAAGGGCATATTTATATATTTACCCGAAAAATAACAACTAGAGACAGAAGGGTTTATACTTTTAAAAAACTTCCATCTCTCTTTTCTTGGGAAAAAGAACGACATGAACAAAGAAGTGGAAACCCCTATTTTCCAGGAGTTAAATACTTAAATCGTCCCTAACCTATTGATTAGTTTTCCATGTAGTCACTGAACTATTATTTTTTCCATGTAGTCATCAACCTATGCTTTTTGGCCTTAAGTAGTCCTTCTGTCTATTTGGTGTTAAGTTTGCCGTTAACCACTCCAACGTGGCAACTGACTCACCTGACTCACTTGTTTGCTTTGTGGAGCTCTGACTCACATGTTGTTTTTGTACTCTCTCTGTCTCATAATAAATGTCGCAGCACTTGTATGATAAATTTCACCAAGTCACTTTCCTTATTTGAAACTGCAACATTTATTTCGGGACAAAAAAAGTTCGACATTTATTCCGAGACAAAAACAAAAATAAAAAGTTCTACATTTATTCAGGGACAAAGACAAAGACATTTCACTTTGTTGGCAAAATGACACATAAATCTCAACTTAAGAACTGATACTTTAAATAAAATGTCTTACACCATTAAACTATTACATTAATACCACTGTAATAAAATGTTTTAAACCATAAGTCTGAGAGATTTCAAGCCCAAAAACCTCAAACAATCATTCCAAATCATTCCATTACATTCATTCCAAAAACCATAATTTTAAAGGATTACAAGTCCAAAAACCCGAGTGAATAAAATGACAACCATCCAAAAAAAAAAATCAAACAAAAACTTTGAAAAGCCAATTTACTCTCTTGCCCTTTTCTTGGACTCGGACTGTCTTTGCAAGGACTCAGCAGTAATGGAAGATCTACCCCTCCTAATAAAAGATGTTTCAAGGCTACTAGAGGTCACCTGTAGATATAACTTTCATTTAATAACAATAACACATGGGTGGGATGGGGGCCTTAAAAAAACAAAAATAAAATAAATTGTAAGGCATCTAAAAAGCCTACCCCATGTGAATTCCCATTACTTTGTCTTCCTCTTGTTTCAGCCACATTTGTTGACCTACCATTCTGAAAAAAGAAAGCTATGGGACCACCAAAGTTATTGATTAAAATAATAAGACCAACAATATCATTTATCCAACATACTTATAAGAGGCTTATATCTAGCTTCTAGAATCCAGAAATTAAAAGACTCACATATGTTGTTGTCCACTGAGTCACAAGTAGAATGAGGAGGAAAAAATGCCTTACACCATCTATTTGGTTCTTTGTCCATCAAATGCGTGTAACCTTCTTGACTGAGTGTCTTGATCTTGTCCATGTTCTTCTGAAATTCATCCTTTGTTGTTGACTTTGCTGCTGCTCAAAAGTACTTTCTATACATCACACCTGTATATCCCCTCTTTCTGAAATTGGCATAAATATGCCTTGCACAATTTCTATGCTCAATCTCAGGAAATAACTCTTTCACAGCAAGTTCAAGCCCCTGAAAAACATTTAAATAACCATATTAATTAAAATGTAAAAATACAACTCATTACTTTAAATGATAAATCAATAGTAATGGAATTGACCTTTTGTTGATCACTCATAATAGTCCATCCAGTGCCATCTTCGATTCTAATGTCTCTAGCAAGTAGATTAAGAAACCATCTCCAAGTGAGTTGATCTTCTTTCTCAACCACTGCCCAAGCTATAGGATACATTTGGTTGTTTGCATCTCTACCTATTGCTGTCAGTAATTCACCCTTTATCCAAGTTTTCAAGAAGCGACCATCAACTCCAATGAATTTTCTACAACCCTCAACAAACCCATTTTTAACTGCACCAAAACAAATATAGAACTTTATAAACTGAGGAGGCCCTACCCAATCATCATCCGTGCTCTTTAGAACTATTGTGCTTTGTGGACTAGTTCTTGCAATTTCATAGTCATAGTTCCATAGCTTTGAGTAATGCTCAATCATGGACTGTTTAACAGCAGCCAATGATCTTTTCTTTGTTTCCCCACACATTTTAATTGTGACATCCTGAACAACCTCTTTTTTCACCATTTCTTTGATATCAACCAACTTCATGTATGGAGTCAATCATATCCTATCTTCCAGTGGCCAACCATATTGCATTTATGGTACTAATTTTTAAGTTCATTGAACATTTATGCTTCTTTTGATAGGAGTTGATTTTAAATGTGTCATCTTTCCCTTCAAAACTAGCCCATAACGTCCATGGGCATCCAATACATTTAGCTTGTATCCTTTTCTTGTCATTTTTGCTGAACCAAATTGGGTAACCATTAATGGCAGCATAGGCTCTTATCTGATCTTTCAATTGGAGTGGGTCATCAAATACCATGTCTACACAAAAATCAAACTCTTTTATATCCACATTTAGATTAAATTTCACCTCCTCTTTTACTTTTTCTCTGGGCTCTTTCACCCAATTCTCTTCATTACTATTGTCTTGTGGATCAACCTCTTCAGAAGAATTCTCTCTGTCACCACTAACCCATTGTTTGAAATCACCCCCAATATCAAACTCAAATTCATTTTCCACATCAAACGAATAAGTTGAATTCTGATTATCACCACTTGGATTGCCATACATATTATCACTTTTAGCATTATCCCTCACACTAGTTTCTTCAGCATTGTCACCATCCCCATTGCCATCCTCATTCCCAAAATTATCACATTCGGTTTCAAGGTTAGGATTATCATATTTTTTCTAGCTTGCTCAGCCACAACTTTGTGAGACGTATACTCTTCATCATCTGTCTCAGCTTCGGCATCGACTAAACTATCATCACTTTCTGAATCATTCCCAGTTACACACCATTCACCATTTTCTCCCTCACCACTAAATAACCTTCCCTCAACATTCTGGTGTTCTCCCCCACCATCACCATTCTATTTCTCCCTGTAACCACTATTACAATCAACATTTTGTGTACCACCAGGATAAGTCAAAGACATGACCTTTGGCTCCACTTACATCAAACCAACATCATCAATAATATACTCAACATAAATATGGACTTCTCCAAAAGTAGTTGCAAGTTCACATGTTTCAATAATATCTCTATCACATTTAATTTAGCATAACCCTCCATTCATATCTAATCGAGGAATGACATAAAATAACTTGTCCCCATCCGAATAACCCAATTTATTAACATCATTGCATAAGTCATGAAAACTTACATTATCAAGATCCACTCTCTCTATCACAGTTTCTTCACCTCCAATATACTCTATGTTGTTACTATGTTCAACAATATATCCTCCATGATGTATAACCAAGTTGACATATTTATCTTTGGTTGGAAAACTTACATAATCTGGAAAACTTTTTGACTGATTTGCCTCCTTCGATTGTGATTCATCATCATCAACAGCCATACTGCATAATCAATAAAAATTCTATAAACAACTTCAAGTCTTCTAAAAGCCAAACAATATACTCATACATGTACAGACACACACTTCCATATATATATACATGTATAAATACAAGAAGTACGCCACTACATAGACATGAAAAAAGAAAAACATTGCAGTTCATCCATTCAAGCTACAAGTACTAATTACTCCCTTCATGCCATAATAAATGTCACATTTTTCTATATAGTCCGTCCCAAAATAAATGTTGCGTTTCCAAGCAATGTACAAACAAGTGAACCACATACCTTGAAAAAGATTGTGAAGTCAAATGCGACATTTATTATGGGACGGAGGTAGTAATTTTTTATTGAACATGTTACATTCTCATCTATTGCTTTTGCTTTTCTTTTTTCCAGATATGATAGTCAGCTGCGAAGGAAGAAATGGAGTCTGACTCAATAGTGAACCTTATAGAACATATATTTGTGTAACTTCTGCCACAATGGTGAAACCTATTTTGCAGAACGGATCTAAAATGAAAATAATTTTGCTTGCATTGATTGAAGAAATCTATATTTTAGAATATTTATTTCATCCTTTGATCCATAAAGAAGAAACCCTAGACATCAATCTTTACAAAAAAATCAAACAAACATATGTAAACAAGGTTAACAGCAGTAAATACTTACTCGATTTTTCCCAATTCTGTGTTGAAAACCAGCAATTAAGAACGTCGCTCTCTCTTCTCTCTCTCTCTCTCGCTCACTATCGCGCACACAGGGGAGGAGAATACGAACTGATTTGGGGGATAAATTTTAATGGATTCTTCTAAGTAGTGGGATAAAATGATCGGCCTAAACCTAATAACGTGAATGGTCCGTGTTTGGGTGAGTCAGATCCAACTAGGCAAAGGGAATAAGTCATCTGCCACGTTGGAGTGGTTAACGGCAAACTTAACACCAAATAGACAGAAGGACAACTTAATTGGAAAATGATAGCGAGCGACCTTCGATTTATAGTTACAAGAAGATGAAAAGGAAAAGTTTGAAAAGAGAAATTAAATTTGGAAAATGATAGCAAGAATGTTAAACGGAGAAAGAAATTGCCAATCTAGATTAGGAAGATGCAAAGTGATGCTACCAAGCAAAATGGTTGCACTAGGAATGACTCGAGCAAAGAAGTATGGAAACTCCGGCTATCTTCTTCGTTGGTCACCTACACACACGAAAGACAAGTTAACTAAGCCGGGGGTGTCTCCGGCGTTACCCCTCTGGAGTGGGTAAGTTAACAGGTCACAAATATCAATAATGGCTATGGAAGGCTTAGAGAGAGAGAGAGAGTGCAGTTAAGAGAGTAGAGAAGAACTTCATAATAATTTTTTTTGGATGCTTATATAATCCCATGCATACATGTGCAAGGCACATGTGTTGGACACATGTCAATCATCCACAAGTGGCTCTAACCACCCCAAATGTTAGTGGAGATACCAACAGTTTGACTTGACAGTTATTGACAGGTTTAGGGGGCCTTGATTTGACAACCTAGGTATTTTTCTCTAAAATCATACTAATACGAAGGTCGCCCAGGCGACAATCACTAAGGGGCGGCCAACTTCAGGTTGCCGCCATCACGGTCACTGGTACAGGCGAGGTTCCTGCTGAATGTACGCTCGCTAAAAAATTAAATGAGAGTCGCCACACCTTTTTAAAGGAAACATTGAAAACCTTTTTGAAAAGAGAAAAGTGGGTTCGGGGGTCAGGTTACGTGTTGGGAAGAACCGAGAGTTCACCCAACACGCCTCGCGAACGAGTCTTTCAATATTCAACATCCAATTCATTCAATAAGTGTGTGCAAATTGTGTGAGACATAATATGTGATAAAATGCATATTAATGCTTTGTTATTGATCAACTGAGAGAGTTTCAACTTGTGAGTCATTTATACAGGAGACCACAACCTGATTACAAAACTGAGAGCAGATTACAATTGAAAATGAAGCTGCTACAAATTGGCACGTTATGTCGCACGACTCAGGACATGGCTTGGCCAAGTCCGTCGCGTGACACAACGTGCCATCTGCAGAAGCTTTTACAAAGTTGATTACAAAGTGCACAAAATACCACCTAAGCCGAATTACATCAGAGATTCAATTCAGGGAACACATATATCAATAATCAATCATTCAAGAGGGTGTGGATATGGGATAATCCACCCTCTCTTGATGAACATGCACGATTATATCAAAATTAATTCATGAGCATGCACTAACACGGAACAATAGATTATCCACATAAACAGAGATTTAAACAGAGAGATTGCGGTTTAGAATCCAGCAATGACCTCTGTCCGGCCCAAGGAAACCTTTGCACGCCTCCGTTACCTTTTGGGAGGCCTCACTTTCACCACATCGAGAAGAAGATCTTCCGCATATGGAAGCCCCCTTAGTTTTAAGTACATAGCAGCTTGTGCATTAAATCATATGAAAATGGCATGAACAAGCATGGAATAGAGAGATGTAGGGAGAGAGAGACTCGTTACCCTTGTAGATCCTCAATATCTACACCAAATTAGGTGTAGGGACCTTCAGCTCAGCTGCAGAGAGTGGATTAGAATCCTCAGATTATGAGGAGCTTTGGACCTTCAATGTGTATGAGGTGTATGAGAGTAAGTGGGTGAATTGTGTATGTGAGAGAGAATGATTTGAGAGAATTGGTGTGTGTTTGAGGAGAAGGATGAGCTTCTGGAGAGATTTTGGCAGAGTGACCTTAGGGAGGCTGGAAGGGATCCTGAAATGAGAGGGGAAGGGTCTTATTTATAACCTGCTGGAGAGTGGCCACTTATGTCACACGACATAACGAGGATAACCATTTTCCTTCTAGAACCCTGCAAGGTGGCAGTCTGGAATGATCGACATGGCTCGTTGTGTCGCACGACAGAAGGAGGCATAACCGTTTTCCTTCTAGAAACATGCAAGGTGGCAAATTTTGGACCCTTCCTGCATAATACCTTATAGGTCTAAACAGAATTAATACCCCAAAGGTCCTTCTGCATGGGAAAAAGACCGAAAGGTACTTCCTTAGCAATAAACGTTTAAAAAGTTCCCGGAAGCCTCGGAATGGACCCAAAATTTACCAAAACGCTCCCTAGCGCACTTTCATTGAGTAAAAGGCACCTTTATTGGGTCGCGAGTTAGATTGGGGTACTCACAGAGCCCCTCGACAACGTCACTTATGGAAGAAGTGAGGTTGTTGACAAGAAAGGATCCCAATCTTGACGAGCAAAAGATGGGAAATGGTCGAATGGCTGGACCTGCTAGGGATATGGCAAATGCAGGAAAAATGATTGATGTGGTTGGATGGCTGGAACTTTTGAGAAAGGATTCCTACGTATCCCTAAAAGGGAATCAAGTCGGATCGTAGTTTGAAGGCATAGAAACAAGCCTAAAGAGGTATAGGAACAAGCCTAAAGAGGTATAGGAACAAGCCTAAAGGGGTATAGGAACTAGCCTAAAGAGGTATAGGAACAAGTCTAAAGAGTTATAGGTATAGGAACAAGCCTAAAGAGGTATAGAAACAAGCATAAAGAGGATGATCGAGATTAACTCAAAAGTATAGCGAGATGAACTCCAAGACTTTTCCGAGAAAGCAAACATAAGACATGATGATTCAGGTTGAATGAGATATACTTTCATACCTGTGCTGTGCTTACCTGTAAGGGTTATACACATAAGAGGTGATTGCTTGGGGTGATTGGCTGGCTTTGGAAACACTTGCCGAGTAGAACACGAACTTTGTTGTTAAGATTACTGGCAAACAGACTTTGCTGACGATTTACCGTTGCAAAACGGGCTCTATTAATGATTTACCGTTGCAAGACGGGTATTGCTGATGATTTTCCATTGCAAGACGGATATTGATGATGATTTTCCATTACAAGACGGACTTTGTTGATGATTTTCCGTTGCAAGACGGGCGTTGCTGATGATTTTCTCCGTCCAACATGGGCATTTGATGATAATTTGCCATACAAGATGGACTTTTGATGACGCTGAGGCTGATGAGCACTATTGCTTGGAGATTGAGGCAGCTGAAGCTCTTTCAAACGATGCTGATGAATCCGAAGATGACGAGACTGATGAAGATGATAAAGGCAGAATATGCCACCTGCAGGATTTGAAATCTTTGTCCAGATTGTGATTTGAGGAGCAACTCCTATGATCAGATTATGATCATTTGATTACTGTACCCTGTGAGGGAAAAACACAACACTCTAGGCACTTTACATTAATTTGAACTCAATTATTGTTAATTTAATGCATTATTAATCTTGGTGCACGAGTCCATCTTGGCTGGGGATTAAAATGGAGTGAGGATTTTGTATGGCTTGATGAGCTGATAGCAAATGATGGATTGTATATGGGATGAATGTATATATGTATGATGATGTATGTGTTGTGAACCCTCTCCCATGCATTTGAGAAGTGTATGGGTGATGATTGAGGAATGTATGGATGACATGGTGCAGCCTAGGCAAGTCGGGGACGCTCCTGGGTGAGTGCAAATTGCAGCCAATTGATTGTTACTGATAAGAACAAAGTGTGTCGCACGCCCGAGACGGCAAGCAGCAGAGGAAGTGCAGAGAATGCCCTGGTTTTGAAGAGATGACTAGGCAAAACCTATATTTTGAGGAGGTGACTTGGCAAAGCCACAGTTGATAATGCAAAGCAATCCCGAAGTGGATCCAATAAGGAGCACATCCATCATGTAGCAAAGTGGATGCAGAGAATACCCTGGCAAAAATACCGATACGGGATAGCCTGAGAGAACAGCTTAGCAAAGCCCCAGCTTGAAGAGATCCAAGGCATCCCTATTGCAGACAGAATCATCATGTGGCCAAGGAGTCACCCATCATTCAAACTTTAGTCAATCAGTCATTGGAAAAGACTCGAGAATATATACGTGCAGGGGCACATCTTTCGAGAAGTGGGAATGAATCCCAATTTTGTGTAACACACTCGCTTTGGATTTTACTCTTTTGAGAGAGTATAAGCATCACAAGGTGTGGAAAAGTGTATGGAATCCCCCGCTGACAGAAAGACAGTGTTTGGCTCTATTTTTCTAGAATGTAGAGAGAGAAGACTTATCGAGACATTTGAAAACTTGTCTTATTCGTGATGATCACAAGACTGCTTAAAACCCTCTATTGATGTTCGGGTTATTCAACCACTAAGCTTGATATGAACAAATATTTTGATTAATCACGAGGAGAAAACCAACTGATATCGAGAATCAAATTTGGAAAGATGTGAAGAGGATTTGTGTATAAGGACGGCCCTTGATGAGACCGGATTTTCTGAAATTTGAAAGTGTTTGTGATCGGACCATTTCTGGTTGCCTACGTTCCCCTCATGGTGAGGAGCTCAGGTCGCCGTAGTTTGGGCTTATCCCAATTGAAAAGAGAAGGAATGTGAAAATTTGAGATTTTGAGGACCTTTGAGGATTTTTTTGAGAATTGGAGAATTGAAGAACATCTCTCCCTGGAGTGTCAATAAAAGACACGGATGCGGAGCCCCAGTGAGGCATTCACGGGAAGTGTTTGTGGAGGAGAAATGACATATGCTCACATGAAGTGTCAAATGAATTGGATTTGAATTTGCATAACCTCTGATTGATGGTCTTGAACCGAGGTGGATTAGATTCCAACTTAAGCAAGCAACAAAGCATTAATTTAATTAAGATCTCGAAGATATTAGAATGAAACTGCTATCCGGTAGGAACTGTAGCTGGGTTTCAGGGCTTCGATCGGCCATCAGGTGATTTGGAAAGTTGATTGCATCATGACCTCTTAAGATGAGAGGTCGGCTGGGCCTTTTACTGACTGAACCTCTAAAGATGAGAGGTTGTCTTTCGAGGATGTGTTTAGGATTTCTATGGCGAGGATATTGATTGCCTCTAAGAATGAGAGGTCAATTTTTGACTTTGGCCAAAGGCAAGGGTAATGGTAATGGGAATATCCTCTAAAAATGAGAGGATGGCTTGGGATTGGTTTGTGGATGCTGGTGAGAGGAAATTCAAGCTATCGAGAACTTTTGTGAACTTGCGAGAATTCGGGCTCCTTTTGAATATTGGAGAGCCTCTTGAGAAGTCGAGGACTTTTAGAGATTTGGGAGGATTCAACATCCTTTTGAGAATTGGAAGGCCTCTTGAGAAGTTGAGGACTTTTACTGAAATTGTGAGGATTTAAAATCATTCTTTTGAAAAATTGGAAGGCCTCTTGAGGAGTTGAGGATTATATCTGTCCTTCCTTCATGACTTGAGTATTTTGTGCACCGCCGATTCTCGGAGCTAACTTCTTGGCATTGCTTGGACTTCTCTCAGCAAGGAGCAAAAATGATGGCTAAATAGGGTTTCAAAACATGCCGATCTTGAAATGAAAGGGTATTGTTTAGTGAGGGTGAGGTAATGGCTTCCCTAGGGTAAAAGGCTTCAATCGCAATCCCTACCGGATGACCTAAACGAGATTAAGTCTTCATTGCTTGCTTAAACTTATTTGAGAAAGATTAATGCAAATTCATTGAGCAACGGAATGTTGAGTATGATAAAAGAGATGTGAGCATATGAAATGCGAGATGGGGAATTGATGAGCCCCAATTTGAGAAGGATATCAGTTGATTTTCTCATTTTGATTAATTCAAACATTAATTATTTCAATGACTTATTGATTGAGCAGCGCAAGTGATCATGTAGAATAAAACCATTTCAATTAAGTGTAATGTGGGTGTGCAAGTGATATCTCGAGTCTAGCAAGAAGAGAAACAAAGACTTTTATTATTGAAAGCAACTAACACAGACATAACATACTCAAATCCCAAAAGGGACATTCACTAATAAAATGAAAGACAGTATAGACCCTACGAAACTGATTGACTATATCTTCTTCAACTCAGGATGGGAGGACCCTTTGGATTCTGCTGATATCATGGAAGAGGATTGGTAACCACGTTGGGGCGAGCCTTCTCAATCTTACCCTCATCAACAAGCCTTTGAATGAGCAACTTCAGAGGGACGCAATCGTTGGTGGTATGGCCAGGATACTGATGGTATCGGCAGTATTTGCTGGCATCTAGATTGGGATTGGACTTAACAGGGTTGTAATTATTGAGGGGCTTGATCATCCCAGTCTTTACTAAACCATTAAATGCCTCTTCAGTAGTCATACCAAGATCATCATATTTCTTTGGCTGGTGAGGCAGAAACTTCCCACGGCTTTGACCAGTGCTTTCTCCCTGAAGGTTGTTGACACTATTGTCTTTGGCTAACTCTTCCCCTTTAGGAGCCATGGAAACTGGATTGACTATCCTGTAACGATAACCGCCATCATTACCGGCATTGGCATTTGGAGTAAGATTGAAAAGTCGATTCTCGCTACGAGCTCCCATGCCTATCGTCTCCCTTAAATCGGGGTACCAACCATTTCCAAACGAAGAACCAACTTCACACATGAGAGAAAGATGTCCTTTTGATCCTGCAAAGGGATTGGCTCAAAAAGCTCATTCAACTTAGCATTCCACCTCTTGAAGAAATCAATGATCGACTCATCACTTTTCTGGATTGTGCCAACTAGGTCGTCTCTAGTTGTGCGCCACTCGAGGTTTCCACGGTAATTTTCAAGAAAGGCCTCAGTGATCTGACTCCAAGTGGTCGGGAATCTGGCTTTAGGGTTAGAAACCATGTCAAGGCGGGACCCTTGAGTGTGAGATGAAAGTGATGAGCCATAAACTCGGGTGTACAACCCATCGCTCCCATAGTCATCACATATGTGTCAATATGAGTTTTCAGACATGCCATCCCATCAAACTCCATCTTAGGCATTTTGAACTTGTGGGGAAGAGGTTTTACTTGTCCCAGATCAACCACTTTAAGTCCACTTGATCCTACAGTCAATTTGTCGATCTGCTGCTGCATTTGTTTCAACAACATAGCCACTTCTGGAGTCATCCCGGGAAGTTGAGGAATAGAAGGCGACACAGTGGAGGAAGGCACGGAGCTAGCCGGCTGGAAGGGAGAGCTCCTAAAAGCATGTGTTGTAGTTGGAAAAACCAAAGGTATTTGGTACATTCAAGCTGCTATCAAACGGGCCGACCGAGCTAGGAAGATGAGCATTCTGTACTTAAGGACCTTGAAATGGAGTACTAGCGATCACATACGGATCTGAACCATGATACTGAACTAAACTAAAACCAAGGGATGCACCTGTCATAGGCTGAGAAAATCTACCCTGAAACTGGGACTGATTAAACTGAGGCTGTAGAAAACTTTCACGATTAAACTGGCTACCAGAGAATTGATACCGAGACCCTCCTGTACTCGAGGACCCTGGAATTGACCATACTGAAAGTTGCCTTGCTCCTGAGAGCTTGGAGTCCAAAAACCCTGAGAGTTTTGCTGAAACTGCGGTTGATAACCACTTGAAAACTGCGATCCAAACTGAGTTGGAGGCCTAGAAGCATTAGGCATAGGGGAAGATGTCAGATCATAAAAGCTTGGCTGTGGTCCGCCTAAACCACCCTGAGTGTTCAACTGCGGTCCTTGACTCTGAGTGTGATTGAACTGTGCACCCTGAACCTGAGTTTGATAAACAGGAGGAGGTGTAGCATTATGAGTAGGCTGAAAAGGGAGAGAAACATTCTCGGCCCCTAAATCGGTATCATAGGCCTCAGTGATTTATTCATAAGAACCATCTTCACGATGAATCACAGCAATCCCTCGAACACGCCTTGCTTCCACAAACCTAGCATGCGCTTCCTTTTCTCGAGCCTTAGCAACTTGGGCTAGCAATTGAGCCTCACACTCACGAACCAAAGCGGCCTCAAGGGTAACCCTCAATTCTTCCATAGACAAATCATTCAAACCCGGCTGACCCATAGCAGATGAACCTCTGGACTGTGCGGATGACACATTCTCTGTACCAGACATCTCGAATACCAAAACAGATGAAGACTCTGCAGAAACTGCAACTGCCTCAGAGACACGAACCAAATGAGCGCCGGGAATCGGAGCACGCACCCAACTTACCGTAACAGCAGAGGTGGATAGGGGTTGATAAGGTGGTAGAGAAAAGAACCTTGAGAAGGTATGGGAGAGGAAATAATATGAAAGGAGCTAGACTCATGCAAGTGCTTTATTTATGTTCAAGTAGAAAGCAACGTCTTTTAATTCCTAGGAACGGTTGGAAAAAGATAAACCTTTATTTTCGCATTCTAAACCTCGAGCGGGAACTTAAGGACACACCATTCAAAATACACCAAATGTATTGATTAAAAATTAATAATAGGCAATAATACCTAAATAAAACCGAAGCATTTATGGGACGGACAAGCAATCCCAATTTCTGGGGAAATTTGGGCAGCTGTGATGATGTGTCGCCATTTCGCGGGAAAAGATTTCGATTTTTTGCGTTTCTTTGAAAAAACCAAATAAAACCCGGAAAAAGAACGGAGTCGCCACGCCATTTTTGTTTTAAGGGCCAAAACTTTGAAAAATGCCCGAGATTAGAGATTTTGGGTTCGGAGGTCATGTTACACGCCGGAAAGGACGTTAGTGTGCACCCGGAATGCCTCGTAAAACGAGTCTTCCAAGCTGAAAATCATTTGTGTGTGTGTGTGTTTTGGCCAAAATAATTTGAAACTCAGAAAAGTAAAAATTGGGATGTCTTTTTAAGACTTTAAACTTATCCCATGATTTTTTGGAAGATTTTTGGATTGAGATTTGGTACTCAAAAGACCTTTTGAAGTTGAGAGTCACTTCTGCCAGAATGAAAAAGGCAGTGGACCTTTGATTTTGAAATGGACTCAAGGGCCTTAAAACTTCATAATCTGGATAAACTCAGAAAATGAAAGTTTTCCCAGACACCTTAAATAAGATTTGTGCGAAGGAATTTTCCATTTTGGAGAAGATTTGAGGGGTCAAAACCTTCTGGAAATCTCAAATATGAGATCTGGATTCCCAGAAGCTGATGAACTGGCCTCTAAAAGAAAATTTGAAAAAAGGAGTTTTACTCACTCAAAAAATAAAGTAAAAATATGTCTGGAAAGCTCTGGATGTTGGCTACAAAAAGTGTTTTGTAGTCAACACCAAATTCCAAGTTTATCTGTGTCCAAAAATTAAGACAATGGACTGGGGTCTTGGAAAATTGCTACTGGACAGCAACTTCTCAAGAAAGAAAATATGATTTTAAGGGGGGTTTTGCATCCATGCTTGTCCCCATTTCCCTAGGTTTTGGTTAGTGATCACTTGACATTTTAGTGGTGAATAAACTATACCAAACCATCCTTGGGGTACATTAGGACTAAGCACTTCATTTGCTTGGGAAGGGGAATTTTATCCTTTGAAATCAAGATTTGGTGCTTGAAAATGGTTTTTAGGGTTTTGAAAATGTGTTTTCTTTGCAAGAAAGTGAGAACACTTTGAAAATAATGTAGATCATTGTAGAAGATCATCCATGGAGATGAACTTCCATGGTGATCTTCTTGGATCTTAAGACAAGAAGATGAATGAACTACATTTTGTAGTTTGAAAATGCATGCATGGATGAGAGATTTAGGGTAAGAAGAGGGAGGTTATACCTATCTTCTTTGTGCTTTGTGTTTGAAGGCTTGAATGCAAGAGTGTTTGGGTTTGATTTGAGTGAGTGGAAGTTGGGAAGATTCAAGAGAAAAAGGTGACAATTCTTATAGAATTCTCATTGTTTTCTCAAGTATATTCGCCAAATGCTGTGAATTGTGTTCTTGTTCCTTCTTATTTTTGTATTTGGAGGGCTCAATTTATAGCCCTCTGAAAATTACAAACCTATCCGCGCGGATGGGATCGATCGCGTGCCTTGTTCATTAAATGCTTTGCTTCGGGCTTTGGACACAAGGAATAATCTTTTTTAAAATTCAAATTAAACAGCCAGATTATGTTCCAGCCATTTCTATTTTTGGTTTTTGACCATTTCTTTCACTTTTTTGATTCTTTTCCTTGGTTTATCCTTAAATAACAATACCCATTTTGCCCTCACTTTGTTAGTAATGTTAGGAATGTTAGGAATTGTTAGGAATGTTATAACTTTCGTTAATTTTCTAACGAAAATTCTAACAAGCTCAAATTGGAGCACTTACTGTAGCCCCTCGGCGACGGCGCTTTCGAAGGAAGCGGGGTCGTCGATAAGAGTAAGGCTCCATATTTGGCAGGATGATCGAGTGATCGAGTGGCTGAACCTAGCGATAGGCTACCTACGTATCCCGAGTGGGAATCAAGCCGGCCGTAGTTCGGGTCTTTGAGATGATGAGCGAGTTCTGCAGTCGGTTGCTGGAGAGAAACTCTGCTGGGGATAAGAGATGACCATTTTGGTCGGAGGGCTATCCGCTCTGCTGGGGATAGGAATGACCATTTTCGGTCTGATGACCATCTGCTCTGCTGGGGATGATTGCGATTTATCGCTTTCCTAGTGTTGTGTGTGATAGCGTCTTAGGTGCCTCGAACCTTGACGATGGCGTTTTAGGTGCCTTAGACCTTGGAGATGGCGTTTTAGGTGCCTCGGGCCTTGATGATGGCATTTTAGGTGCCTCGAGCCTTGGAGATGGCGTTTTAGGTGCCTCGGACCTTGGAGATGGCGTTTTAGGTGCCTCGAACCTTGATGATGGCATTTTAGGTGCCTCGAACCTTGATTTGAGATGGCCTTTCGGTGGACTTTGTCTGCTGCCGAAGGAGAGGGTGACCGTTTTGGTCGAGGGGCTGGACCTAATGATAGGCTACCTACGTATCCCTAGTGGGAATCAAGCCCTTTCGTAGTTCGAGTTTTACTCGAGATTCCGTTGGCTTCTGGGATTCCGTTAATTTTGCTGGGGATTTCGTTAGCTTTTGCTGGGGAAAAATTAGACGTATTCGTCGGGGAAATCGGTCTTACGTTTTACTGCCGGGGAATAATTTTGATGAAAGATACGAGATTCCGTTATCTTTCTCGGGGAAATTGGTCTTACGCTTTACTTCCGGTTGATGATACGGGATCTCGTTATCTTTCTCGGGGAAATCGAACTTACGTTTGACCGCCGGTTGATGATTTTGATGAAAGATACGGGATCTCGTTATCTTTCTCGGGGAAATCGGTCTTACGTTTGACTGCCGGGAATGATTTTGATGAAAGATACGGGATCTCGTTATCTTTTTCGGGGAAATCGGTCTTACGTTTGACTGCCGTGAATGATTTTGATGAAAGATACGGGATCTCGTTATCTTTCTCGGGGAAATCGGTCTTACGTTTGACTGCCGGGGGTAATTTTGATGAAAGATACGGGATCTCGTTATCTTTCTCGGGGAAATCGGTCTTACGTTTGACTGCCGTTTGATGATTTTGATGAAAGATACGGGATCTCGTTATCTTTCTCGGGGAAATCGGTCTTACGTTTGACTGCCGTTTGATGATTTTGATGAAAGATACGGGATCTCGTTATCTTTCTCGGGGAGGTCGGACTTACGTTTGACCGCCGGTTGATGATTTTGATGAAAGATACGGGATCTCGTTATCTTTCTCGGGGAAATCGGTCTTACGTTTGACTGCCGTGGGTAATTTTGATGAAAGATACGGGATCTCGTTATCTTTCTCGGGGAAATCGGTCTTACGTTTGACTGCCGGGGGAAATTTTGATGAAAGATATGGGATCTCGTTATCTTTCTCGGGGAAATCGGTCTTACGTTTGACTGCCGTTTGATGATTTTGATGAAAGATACGGGATCTCGTTATCTTTCTCGGGGAAGTCGGTCTTACGTTTGACTGCCGGGGGTAATTTTGATGAAAGATATGGGATCTCGTTATCTTTCTCGGGGAAATCGGACTTACGTTTGACTGACGTTGATTATTTTCTTGACAGGGGGTTGACTTTGGTTAACTTTGGTTAACTTAGTCAAGTTGAGGACTGAATTGCAGAGTCCTGGATTTTTAAAGGGCAAAAGGGTCATTTTGACCCTTACAACCCTATCCGCGCGGAGGGGATCTGAAAGTCAGAGGGTCTTAATGAGGGGCCAACGCCCTTCTTCTTCCCCATTCAGTTTTTTGAAAATTACGAGAGAGGAAGAGAGAAAACGCCCCAAGCCGCCATTGTTGTCCAAAAAGCTTCAAAAATCTTCCGATTTTTTTCGATTTTCAAGCAATGGTGTTACACGGGGAAGGTGTTTTTCAAGGCCAAGGACGTGGCCCGGTAGCGGAGAGACGATTGGAGCTCGTCCGAATGATGAGGCATTATACTCTTTCGCAATCGATTGCGGAGGAGCCCTACCCCGATGCTTGGCAACATTGGGCTTCTGATCCGAGTCTCCGAACGGTATTCTTCGAATCCTTTTGGTTCCTTTGTCGATTTCTTGCTTGAAATTGAGTTTTGGGTGATTTTTGATTTTTTTTTTTTGAAAATTCGAATGATTGATGTTCTTGGATTTGAATCTTGATTTTGATGCTTTGCATGTTGTAATGATTATATGGGTATTCCAAAATATGCATTTTGCTTGGAAAAAGAATTGGCATTTTCGCCATTTTTTTTGTAAATTCGAAAATTGTGATTTTTCTTTTTGAAATTTGAATATTGATCTTGATGATATGCATGTTTCAATGAATTTGTTGGTGTCCCAAAATGTGCATTTTGCTTGGGAAAAGAATTGGCATTTTCGCCATTTTTATTATTATATTTTTTTTTGAAAATTCGAGAATTGTGATTTGAAAAATGATGCAATGCATGCATTTTGTTTGAAAAGAATGGGCATTTTGCCAATATGAGATGATGATGATATGAATGTATATATGATTTTTTTTTTTTTTTGAAAAGTGGGACGGATTTTTCCTTCTGTTGAATGTATGAATGTGGGATTTTTTTTTTTTTTGAGATGATGGATGATATGCATGTATGCATAGGAACTTCTCTTTTTTTTTTTTTGAAAATGGGACGGAGTTTTTACTTCCGTAGGAATGCATTTTTTTTTTGATGAATGCATTGGGATTTGCTGAAAACTGTCTTTTTGTGCGAGAAAAATGGGGCTATGCTCATTGTATGCTGTTATGCTGTCGAATTTTCTTTGAAATTTCATGATGCATATGTATGCTCTTTTTTTTTTTAATGCAAATGCAAATTTTTTTTTTGACATTTTTTTTTTGTTTTATTGCAGGGTGGAAACAACTACGTGACGGAGCAGCTGAATAAGATGAAGACTCGAGGATCGGTGGAGTCTGTAGTTGACTTGTGGGACCGGCTTCCGAATGCGGGCCGAGGAGCTTTGCCGAGTCCGAGACAGATTGTTGTTGAGACCGGGCTTTGGGAGTTTGTTGAGTGCTTGAGGGGATTGGTCAAGTTCCCTAAGAGCAAGGGCCTGATGTTTGCTTTAGCGCAGCACTGGTGGGATGCGACCCACACGTTTCACTTCTTCTGGGGCGAGGCTACGGTTACGCCTTCTGACTATGCTGCGATCACGGGTTTGTCTTTCAATGGACGCAGCATTGAGTGGCGGGATGGCTACAGCGATGCAGATCTACAGGCTCTTCTGGGATTTTCCCCTATTCCCAAAATGGGGATGGGGATGGAGTATGCCGTGGTCTACGGGAAGATTGTGGAGACCATTGTGAGCTACGAGGCTGGAGAGGAGAGGATAGGCGCCGATCAGATTGCCAGGGCCTTCTTATGGTTTGCTTTTTCGAGCACCCTTTTTGGACATGCTGAGGGGACGACAGTCTTTGCCTTGCTGAGGTCCTTGGAGGACATGGAGATGGCTGGAGACGTCTCCTGGGGAGAAGCCGGGCTGGCAGAGCTTTACTTTGCTCGATAGGTACAAAAAGGCCGTGAGCTCAGATCTTGCTTTGAGTTTGCCCGGAGGTATAAGCTCTCTCTTTGCTTTCCCTTTCTTCTTGAGCACACACTTTCCTTTGCCCGGATTGATTTGATTTTTACCTTTCGCAGGTATGGGCGTTGGAGTTCTTCCACGTCACGATGTGGCGACAGCCGGCGGAGTACGTCGGGGCGTATCCGGCCATGCGCTCCTGGTCCAAGCATGCCCGAGAGAAGATAAGCTCCAGGGGGCGCACGACTCTCAGATACGCGGATTGTCTTCCTTTGACGGAGGCTGAGACGGATGAGAGGATGATATTCTATCCCTGGGATCGTTTCGAGGTGGCGCAGCTGAAGGGCGCTGAGATTTGGACTGTGCAGCGGAGGATTCTGAGAGGTCTGACTTGCGACGTCTATTACCTGGGAGAGAGGGTGACGCGCCAGCATGGCGTGAATTCGCCTTTGATGACACCGGTGGAGCCTCCCGCCGATATGATGCACCCGAGTGACAGATCTGTGACCTGGGATGATTACCGAGCCGGCCGACACTTCTCGGATTTCGTAGCGATTGAGCCATATCCAGTATTTGTTTTGAGGAGGCTGAGGATGCCCCAGGTTCTGGATAGAGAGGGGCTTGGGATCCCGCGGTACCCTCGGACGGATTTTTCATATATCCAGGATGGGGTCCGATTGAGGGTGCAGATCCCTCGGCCTGAGCGGCTTCCACGAGCTTTCCGGCCTCGTCCGGGTATGAAGGTATGGCTTCTCCTTCCCACCTTTCCCTTTTTTTTTTGTACATTTTTCGCTTCAACTGTTTCTGACGCTTTTGTTTTTGTGCAGTTTTCGGAGGTGGTCGTCGAGAAGCTGATGAAGCAAGTGATCGGAGCTAAGAGATTTATCAGGAGGATGGTCGCTTGCGGGGCTCCTCAGGCTAGAGCGAGGCGACCACGGCCGGCGCCTGTCAGGCGGGAGGCTTCCCCTATTCGTTCAGAGACTTCTTCAGAGACTCCTCTGTCTCCTCTCATTGATCCCCGCGCGGTGCTGCCTTCGGATCACGTCATTCTCGGGGATCCACACGGGCAGGGACACGTTTGGCAGCATGGTGGGTCGTCTTCGTACGTCCAGGAGTCCGACGCCTTCACATTCGGATATGATTTTTTCGCAGATCTCGGCTTGCCCTATCAGAGCGTGCCGGTTGGTCCTGACGAGCCTCTTTCTGGAGACGAGGACGATTCTGAGCCCGAGATCTTCAGGGCTCCTGAGGAGGCAGGCCCGAGTCGCAAGAGGGACCGGGGACAGACGTCAGGCGCTAGGGATTCTGATTGATTACCCCCTTTTTTTTTAGACTGATTTTCTGAGATTTTGAGATTTGTACAGCTTTTTTTTTTCTTGCACATTTTTTTTTGCTCTTCTTCTTTTTTTTTTTGGGATGTAATAATTTAGGATTATTGTTACCTATTTTTTTTTATTTAAATTTTTTTTTGCACACTCCCTTTATTTTTGGAATGTAATAATTTAGGATTTTATTTTTTTATGAATGCAATGCAGTATGAATGCAATGTTGCATGAGCCTTGGTTTTTTGGCAAGGGTGTTAGTGTTTGGTATATGGACTGGTTTGGGGAGGTTTTTTTTTTTTTTGCACAGGTTTCGAGCAACCGGGACGGAATATTCCTTTTTTGGTGCAGCAGCTTGGATTGTTGCAGATTTTTCTGATGAAAAACAATCATGTCCGCACGGAGGAGTCCTGCATCTGACATTGTCCTTTAATTTTGCTTCAGATCTGGTCTCACTTTATTTCAAATTCAAATATCCTCTTCAACCTCCAAATTCAAATGCCATTTTCGGGAGAAAGAGAGAAAATCCATGGAAAACCTTAGAAAAGCTCCATCAAAATTGTCCCAAGAATCCCAAATGTCATTCTTCAACAAGTTCAAGGATTGGTCCCGGGAGATTATGCATGAGAGGAGGTCCTTATTTGAAGAAAGGTATAAGGTGAAGTGCTTATGGTCTCTCAAGGAATTGATTCCGGACTACGATCTTCTGAGGGCTTCTTCCTCATTTTGGGATACTAGAAGGCATGTCTTTTGCCTTTCTTACAACGAGATGGTCCCAACCGTCGAAGAATTTCGGGCCTTGCTTGGAGGTCCGGAGGTGGAAGAGATAGCGGTTCCTTTGCCCGGAGGGGCTTCTTTCGTTGACAGATTGTGCATCCTCCTTCATCTTTCCCCGGAGGAAGCGCGAGGTATGATCCGTGGTCCCGATCATTTTGATATTTCCGGTCTCCCTGATAGGTTTAGGGGCTTAGGTTTGCTTGACGATGCCTATTGGGATGCCTTTGCACTTTGCATGTTCGGGACCTTGCTCATGGTCTATTCTTTTGGGATCTGTCATCGGTCTCGCCGGATGTAGTCGTTCATTGTCGCTAGGCAGAGATGTTGTACCTCCGATCCCGGGGGAGACTTTCCATGCTCTCGATAGGTCAAGCTACCGGGAAGCGGTATATGCACGGGGGCAGCCCGTTCCTCTTGACCCCGTGGCCGATGGAGCGCTTGGGGATTCTTTTCGGGAAACTCCCGACATGATCAAGCCTTGGACATTTGCCAGAGGGGGTTGCCGTGGATTTCGATGATCGTGGCTCATGGGAGCGTTGGATGGCTGGTCGCCGACGTAAGATATCGATGGTCGCGCCTTGTTGGCGGGTGGAGACTCGCAGAGTGCTTCAGACGGGTCTCATGTGGTTATGCTTCCGGGCTTTCTCACCAGCCTTTTACATTCCGTCTTTGGTTCTAGACAGCTCGGCTTGGAGCAGTTCCTTTGGAGGACTTTGATGATATAGCCACCAGGGTGGTGGCTCCTGTTTCTATGGATGATCCTTCGGTGTTTTTCTTTCTTTCCCGAGCATGGAGGTATGACGTCTTTCCTCCTCGGGTTATCCTCAGGCGTCCAAGACCGGTGTTCCTGACCACTTGGTACCTGGATTGGTACGAGAGGCATCTGGGAGAGACTCAGGTGGCTATTTTGAGGCGGCGTGAGGCCATTGTGGGTGTGGAGGACCTGACAGCTTCGAGAGGAGGAGGGCCGAGGCGAGGGCCAATCCTCATGACAGAGCGGAGACGCCGTGACCGACTATGAGGCTTATGTCAAGAGACAAGAGAGGAGGACTCCTATGCTACCGCCTAGGCTACAGGAGATGAGAGATGACATTAGGGCTACTAAGGCCCCGACAGAGGCCGGTCGATAGATCCTGTTCCTATACTAGAGCTTGGTAGGAGGAAGACCGATATTTTTCCTGTTCAGAAGAAGAAGACTCGAAGGGGGAAGAAGAGGGGAGAGGCCAGTACGAGCGGCTTGAAGTGACCTTGAGGTTTCCGAGTATCCCTTTCTTGTCATGGCAGACACATTAGTTTGATTATGTATCTTAATTTCTTTTAGCAGTTACCGCCGCTGTAGGAATGAATCGGGCTTAGACTCATCAAAAAGTTTTTAACTTGTAATGAATATTTGAATTGCTTCAGAGTTTTTCGAGACGCTTTCATGGTCTCGATCGATTGTATTGATGTCGAGTATGACTTTTATTTGTGTTTTAGACCGAACCGTTTCCGCCGCCACGTTCCTCATTTTGAGGAGCTCAGTCTTCGTAGTTCAACCCGGTTTTTTTTTTGTTTTTTTTGTTCTTTTTTTTTTGTTTTTTTTTTTTTTTTTGTTTTTGTTTTTTTGTTTTTTTGGTGCAACCTCGTTTTTACCTAGGCCGCCCTTTTCGGGTTTTCAACCTAGTTGGGTATTACTCTTTTAGCACTCTTTTTTTGTTTCTTTTTTGTTTTACGCGTAGTATCTGCGCAGCCTTGTCACCATTCACCGGGTGTACAAAGGGATTTCCGTCGAGGTCTCGCAAGTTGCATGGCTCCTCCTGAGAAGATCTTCCGGACGACGTATGGCCCGACCTGCATGTGCTCCCATTTGCCGAGGGGGTTGATACGGACTGGGGGCTTCTCTTTTAAGACGAGATCACCTTCTCGGATTTCCCGGTGCTTTACTTTCTTGTCAAAGGCTCTGGCCATTCTCCCTTGGTAGGCTCGAATGTGTTCCATGGCCTTTAGTCGGCGCTCATCTAGCAGGGCCAATTCATCATGGCGACTCTGGAGCCATTCGACCTCGTTGATCTGGCTTTCCAGCAAAGACACCTGAGTGAGGGGATTTCCAATTCGATTGGGAGCACGGCTTCCATTCCGTATGTGAGGGCAAACGGTGTTTCCCCAGTTGCCGTTCTGACTGATGTTCTGTAGCCCCAGAGTGCCAGGTGTAACTTCTCGGGCCAATCTCTGCTTCGACGGCTCAGTTGGTTTGGGGCCTGTAAGGAGATGACTTGTGACGGATTATTCTGAATTCTGCCAGCAGTCTTTCACATTCCCCTTCGAAGTGGGATCCATTATCTGAGATGATTTCGGCTGGCAACCCGTATCGGCATATGATGTTCTCTTTGATGAAGAGGGCAACTTTCTTTGAGTTGAGGATCTTTGTAGGATTTTGTAAGGCATCCTTTTCAGTTCCTTCGAAGAAATTACCAATTTGCGTCTCCTTAGGCTCTTCCGCAGTTCTCAGATTCAAACTCGTCAAAATCTCTTCGGCAGCTTGGGCTCGATTTTCCTCTTTCCGGACAACCTGCTTGAAGATTTTTTTTGATTTTTTTTTGTGTCTGCTTCTTTATCTAATGAATTATTATTTAAATTTTTTTTAATTAATTCATCATTAGTTAAAGTGGCAATCAAGGGATACTCAGAAAGGTTCGTCATTTCATTGAAAACGAAAAGGAATACGGCCGCTTGCTGCGTACTCGTAGTCTTCAGGCGTAAGGCCATCAGACGACCCTAGAGACTTGACCTTAACAATGAGAGACTGGGAGGACTTGTCCTAGATTGAGATAAAGGGATGGGAGACCAATCCAGGTTTGGTGATCATTTCTTCTCTAGTCGCGGACGGGCCTGAGAGAGTTTCCCAATTCTTTAACGGCATTGCCGCGCCGGCCTCATGACTCTGGGGCCGTCTCGTTTCGTTCTCCTCCTCGATCATTGCTACCATTTCTTTGACTGAGCCGAAATTAATCAGTCCGGCACTGATCTCTTCCCCGAACAACCGTCGCATGATTGGGCCATCCCAATCATCTCGAAAAGACTTCGTGGCTTTGGCTTTCTGCACGGTCAATTCAAACTCGTGTTTCTGACCATCAGCGGGCAAAAGAGGGAATTGTGGTTGTGAGCTTCTCGAACCTGTTCCACTAGGCTTGGCACGCCTTTGAAAGTGTACTCACTTCTCACGGTAGTGGTAGCCCCGGGTATCTTGGGTAGGTCCAGGAACATTCTCGCGGACCGGGTTAGCTTGCCTCCCCGAACTTGTTGAGGCTATCCTGTAGCTTCACCACCCTTCCGTAGGAGTGGGCTCTGTGATGTTACCCGGTTGTGTGGGACCCTTTACGAAGTAGTCGCCCAAATTAGGACTCGAAAGGGAGAGATTTAGGGTCGTTGACCGGACCCTTCCCGTGACAGCCTTCAAATCTTTTCCCTTTTGCAAAGGTCCACCGAGGAGGCCTCATATCCCGTGCCGTGGCGAGTATTCTGTCCTTTCACCTCGATGAGTTTGTGAGTTTCTTGTTGGTGCTTCCCCAGACCGAGGCCAGGTAGATAGCTCATCTTTCTCATCATTTTCAAGACCGGGGGGATTTTATCCCGGGTGATTGTCAGATCTATGTTGCAAACTTGGGCCTTGGGAGGCTCGACCGTGAAGCCCGTTAGCATGAGACCTTCCTCGTCATGTTTGATTTCCAGAATAGGTATTCCGCCCGTATCTGTGCCCTCCAAGGTGACTAAATCCCCATAAATGGTCGTTAGGTCCCCATTCAAGACGAATTTCACGCACTGGTGGAGGCTTGAGGCAACCCCCTTGACCTGATGCAACCAAGGTCTTCCCAATAAGGCATTGAAAGTGATCGGGATGTCAATAACCTGGAATTCCACAGGTATTAATTTCTGTCCAAACCAGAGGTCCAAGGTAGCAACTCCAAGGACTCGCCGAGATGTTGAGTCGTAAGCTTTGATTGTGAGGGAGGAAGGCTTCAAGTCTCGTAGTCTTGATATCAAGCAGTGCTCATGATCTTTCGAAGAATGTTCATTCCGGACCCATTATCAACCAGGACCCGAGGGAGGCGTCGTTCATCCAATTGGACTGTGATGAAGAGAGGCTCGTTATGATCAGCCCCAAATTGAGGGAGGTCGAGATCTGTGAAGGTGATTATGTTCCCGTAGTGGATGTTTCCAATCAGCTGTACCACGTCATCGGGAGTAGCATCAATAGGCACCAAAGTGCGGGCTAAGCTTTCTTCCAGCTTTAGCTTATGGGGATAGGACGAAGTGAGTAGAGACCAGAGGGAAATGTTGGCCTGTGTCTGCTTCAACTGGGTGAGCACGGGATCCTCTTTTTCGGGGTCTGGAGTTTCAGCGGTCTTAGCATAGGGGCGGCGATCTTCTTTCGGTGCTTGATCTGTGGCCTTCTTATCTGTTTTGGGATTTCCTTGGAAGATTTGCCCGGATCGGGTCAACAGGTTAACTTCCTCATCATTCTCTTCTTGACTGGATTTCTTCAACGCTGCTAAGGTCAACGGGGGAGCCTTTTTGGCTATCGGCCACTGGTTCTGACGGAGCCTAGCGACAGTGATGGGCTGAGCTGTACTAGCTCCTTCCTGGGCGGCCCTTATAACTGCTTCCCAAGTCACAGGCTTTTGAGTCTGGGGTTGTGTTGTTTCCCCTTCGATGGCCCACAGAGCTAGGGCGTCCTCCAATTCGCTCCCATAGTCTGCCTTGCTCATAGTTATCATGCAACAAGAGTCGCTATTGTCGGGACTCGGCGGCTTTTCAATTTCATTCCCATTATAGTGCAGCCATTCTGGTTCCTTTCTGTAATACTCAGAGTTGGAGATGATTATAGCATTCTGTGTGGGAGGCGCATCAGGTATCATGCCGCCTAGGACTTCTCTCGAAAGCCGACATACATTCGGGGAAGGTGACCTCTTCTTGGGTAGCCCTGACAAGGAGTGTTACTTTGTTTTGGGGTGGATTTGATCTAACCATGGTTATTTTCTCATTTGGGCGGATGGGAGTTAGTTTCCCTCTCTCTATCAGATCTTCGACTATCACCCGGATCGGACGCCCGAAAACCCTTTCCCCAAAGCATGGTAGGCAAGTGTTGAATTCTAAGACATCCACGTGCTCAGACCCAGGAAATTTCATGGCCTTCATGTCCTCGGTTTCATATTCGTCTTCCGAAGTGTCTTCGTCGTCGCTTGCTGACAACCAACCATTGTGCCTGGCTCCCATGGGCTCATTTCTGGCATGATTGTTCCAGATTGTTTCCGGATCTGGGGCCTCAGTTGACTCTTCACTCTCGTCATCATCATCGTCGTCGCTGTCATCGGGATCATCTTCCCATACTAGCGGGATTTCGGCTGAGAGGGAACGCCGATCGAACCCGTTAGGGGAATATGGGTGCGTGCAGCCGCAGAAATTGTCATATGCTCCCATTCCCGGAAGTGATGGATGCGACTCAGCTTCTCCTCCCAGAAACTGCGGGGGAAGAGTGAGAGGGGGTGGCACGTATTTGACACCAGGTAGAATGTAGAAGGGTTCTTCCTCCTCTGATTCTGCGCTGTTCTCGGGACCATATTCGGCCTCTCCCAAAGCCAACTTGCAGAAGTGTGCTAGCTCCAGATGCTCTTCGGCCTCTTTGCTGATAAGCCCCAGTACAGGCGCCCGTCGAAAGCTTTCTTGCTCGATTCTTCTTGATTGTTCTAACCATCTTGTGTAAATGGTTCTCTCACGCTTTGACCGGAACAGCCCCAGCTCTTCAGCATCGGTTTTCCCTTCATCCGAGAAATAGCGGGCCTCGTATTCTTGCAAGAAGTCTCTGACATGAGACCAAGATGGGTTGATTCGTTCAATGTCCTCAAGGCTGAGGGAGAATCCGAATTCAGGATCCTCGACGAGGTTGGCCACGGGTATTTGGGGACCTTCGTCAGCATCTTCCTGGGCATGCGAAGATTCTCCGCATTCAATCATATTTACCTGATTATGGTTCCTTGGCAGAGGATTTTTGACTGTATTTGGCCCTTCGGGGCCTTCCAACTTTCCTTGCTCTATTAGCCCTCGGATTGCCTTCTTCAAAGTGAAGCAATTGTCTCTGTTAGATGTCCATGAGCTTGATGAAAAGCACAATACTTTGTAGTATCCACGGGAGCATTCGGATTCCCGGGTTGGAAATTCTCCAAAGGCCGCAGAAGCCTTCTTTCACCAGTCCCTAAAGATGTCATTCAGAGGCATTCCAAAGTTTTCGAGGTTCATGACCCGTGGTCCGGGCTCTACCGGGTTTTCTCGGGAGCAACAGGAGTTGTGTTATTACATTCCCGTCCCGTATAATTAATCATTTCTTTGCTTTTAGCAGAGGGCAAAGTGTTTGCAGGAGGAGCCCGATATTCGTAGGTGCAGCAGCCTGGCTGCCGATTGTAAGCCTTTTCAAACTTAGCCGCAGAGTTAACCATGGCCCGTAAGTCCGAGTACGGGAAGTGACCGAGGGAGGCTCTCGATGTGGTTTCAAGCATGACCGGAAGATGTCCATGTTCCTCTTCGTAAGGAGGGATTGCCATTTCACCGAAGTTTCGCATTCCACCGCTTGTAGAAGTCCCCAACATTCTCATCTGACGCCGCACCGTTGTTTGTAGGTCAACCCTATTTGTTTCCCATTCCAAGTTGGCCTTATATTTCTCTCGTGAAGGCATTGGTAATCTGGTCCCATGTACCCTGGCTTCGTGTTTCAAACGGAAGAACCACTTTAAGGCACCGGACTTCAAAGATAGATCGAAATAATCGCCCAACCGCCGATTGGTGCATCCTTTGGCCTTCATCGCCAAGGTATATGTGTCCAAATGGGTTTTCGGGCATGCGGCCCCATCAAAGAGATCCAGATTAGGCATCACGAATTTGTGGGGCGTAGGAACAATGGAGTCTCGGTCCGTAGGCCTAAGGCAGACTTCTTAGCGGTTAATTCGGCGATCTGTGCTTTCATCTCCTTGTGTTGTTCCATGAACCAGGCCAGATGAGGGTCTTGTGGCGGAGCCATGGAATTAGAGAGAGGAGCTACCACTGGCGGCAAAATGGTAGAGGGAACGGCCAATCCGGGGACGTAGGTGAAAACCTGTCCTTGGCCCAAATTGCCCAGGGGAGCATGAGTAGGAGCCTGGGCGAAGGGATAGAACTTGCGGCCCGCCGTTGATTTTCAACCGGCAAAGTAGGTGGAGGCAGCCCCGATGTAGCCGGATAACCTGGATTTCCGCAGTGGGGCCCGTAAGTAGGCTTGGGTGCGGGCCGCCGTCCCCGATCGTTGAATTGCATGGCCGGGCCGAGGCGAGGGTGTATAACCCGGGGGTACTGCGGTCCCGGTGATTCGGATGACACCGGATGGAGGCTTGGTAACCCATAGAAGTCTCGAGTGAGGAACGGATTTGTGTGAGGAGCACGAACTAGTACTATTCTCGAGGAGGGGCTCCCGATCGTGGCCCGTAACCAAGTTGTGGTGGCATTCCGAACCGTGGCCGCTGTGAAGGTCCGGATTGATCGGTTCCGAACTGTGGCGGGATCCCGATTAGCTGTGGCATTCCGAGATAGTCCCAACCATGAGAAGACATTCCGTACCGATTTTGCCCTCACCGATTTATGCCGTCGGCCGCATGGATCCGGTGGTCTCGTGGTTGGGAGCCGGGCCGACCCGAAAATCGAGGAGCATGGGTCTCGTAGTGGCACCATAGGAGGTGGGTGGTGGCATCCCGGTGTAGTCGTGGCGACCGAGAGTGGGGTTGGCATCCTCGTCTTCTTCCACGGTGAAGGTGCCATCGGGATTGAGGCCGGCGGCCAAACCGTGGCTCTTAATAGCCTCCATAAGGCCGTTTCACCAGTGCTTCTGTCGCACTCTCATCTGTTCGCTAACCGATTCCACCGTGCTCGTCCGAGGGGTCCCTGGAGGCGGAGTGACGTTGTCCCCATCATTACCGCCGATGCGTACATTCTCAAACCCGGAGTCGGAACAAACGGCGAAGCCGATGACGCGCGACTCTTCCCAACTAATCAAACGGTGACCCGTGCCCGAAACCAACCTTTGTGAGGAGTCCGGGGGAAAAGGCACGAGGGTTCGATGTCCGGGAATTGAAGGTGGGTAGGTGTTCGGGCTTTAGGCTCATGCAACATGCGCTATTTGTTCACGTTTACTTAAAACATATTTTATTAACCTAATCGGTTGGAAAAGATTTCTCTTCTTTTTCGCAAACTACTCGGGATCCTGGATCGTGGGCCCCGTCACTACGTCTATAAGCCCCTCGTATTCCACCCGTATTTCGACCTCCCTGTGGATGCCCCGGCGAGGGTCCTATAGGCCAAGCGGGTCCCATCGACCGAAAGAAAAACGATCCTAAAAGTCCGGCGGGTAATCGAGTCTTAACGAGCATTCGATGTAAATTACGGACAAAGCCGACGTCAAAGTCAAGATCATGTCCGAGGGCTCGACAAAAAGCTCGGCATGATTCGACCGATAAATGTCCACGATTGATCTTGACTTGTCGTCGCTAGGCCGTAATTAGGCATGGAATAATCATTAATCCTTGATGACTCAAAGGTCATGCCGGGAGTCGTTGAATAATTTGTGCGCCGTAGCCGAAGTCAAGGCGCCGGTCAATATCTTGGTCAAAGTCTCGGCGGAAAACCGGCAGCTTCGACCGACAGGTCCCCGAAAGATATCGAGTTGGTGTGCCGACAAAGGCTTGAAAGGAAAGGTCTATACACGTACAGTGGCATGACACAGACCAAACTAAAAACCAACCGGGTCTCGGACAAGGTGTGTCACGGACAAGTGCATGGTCGACACGAGGCTCCATGGGATGTTTGGGTAGTCCTGTGCTTGCACCGAGAGGCGTAATAAGACCAAACGGGCCGCGACAAGGATTTCCCCGGGTTAGGGACGTAGTGTGCAGTGTACGGTCACGTG
Source organism: Adenophora triphylla var. japonica (assembly GCA_022495995.1). Classification (NCBI taxonomy): domain Eukaryota; kingdom Viridiplantae; phylum Streptophyta; class Magnoliopsida; order Asterales; family Campanulaceae; genus Adenophora; species Adenophora triphylla. The sequence continues at coordinate 819,480 of JAFEMH010000219.1, forward strand.
CGCGTAGTGTGCAAGCAGTCTATTTTCTTTTTCTGAGTAAAATAGAAATTTTTTTATGTATCTTAAAAATATGATGCATGATTTTTACTTTTGAAAATTTTCTTTTTTTTTTGAATTTTTTTTTTTTGAATTTTTTTTTTTGAAATTTAATGAACACGTAAGCACAAAAATTCCGACAGTTAGGGACATGGTTCCGACAGTCAAAATTTTGACTTTTTTCCGAGGCGGCCGAAACAACACGAAAATGTGCAAAAAGCAACACACACACAAAAATGATTTTTAAAGCCGGGACGGAAGCTTGACCCTCAAAAGCTCTTTTTTTTTTTTTGAAAACAATGATACCGGTACGTGGGATTGTTAAACCACAATTTATCCCCGACTCGTGTTAAGAGGCGGTAACGGGAAGTTTAATGGTTTCCACCAATATACCAAATATCGATTTTTTTTTTTTTTTAGAAAAAGCTTATTTCTCCCCAGCGGAGTCGCCACTGTGATGATGTGTCGCCATTTCGCGGGAAAAGATTTCGATTTTTTGCGTTTCTTTGAAAAAACCAAATAAAACCCGGAAAAAGAACGGAGTCGCCACGCCATTTTTGTTATAAGGGCCAAAACTTTGAAAAATGCCCGAGATTAGAGATTTTGGGTTCGGAGGTCATGTTACACGCCGGGAAGGACGTTAGTGTGCACCCGGAATGCCTCGTAAAACGAGTCTTCCAAGCTGAAAATCATTTGTGTGTGTGTGTGTGTGTTTTGGCCAAAATAATTTGAAACTCAGAAAAGTAAAAATTGGGATGTCTTTTTAAGACTTTAAACTGATCCCATGATTTTTTGGAAGATTTTTGGATTGAGATTTGGTACTCAAAAGACCTTTTGAAGTTGAGAGTCACTTCTGCCAGAATGAAAAAGGCAGTGGACCTTTGATTTTGAAACGGACTCAAGGGCCTTAAAACTTCATAATCTGGATAAACTCAGAAAATGAAAGTTTTCCCAGACACCTTAAATAAGATTTGTACGAAGGAATTTTCCATTTTGGAGAAGATTTGTGGGGTCAAAACCTTCTGGAAATCTCAAATATGAGATCTGGATTCCCAGAAGCTGATGAACTGGCCTCTAAAAGAAAATTTGAAAAAAGGAGTTTTACTCACTCAAAAAATAAAGTAAAAATATGTCTGTAAATCTCTGGATGTTGGTTACAAAAAGTGTTTTGTAGTTAACACCAAATTCCAAGTTTATCTGTGTCCAAAAATTAAGACAATGGACTGGGGTCTTGGAAAATTGCTACTGGACAGCAACTTCTCAAGAAAGAAAATATGATTTTAAGGGGGGTTTTGCATCCATGCTTGTCCCCATTTCCCTAGGTTTTGGTTAGTGATCACTTGACATTTTAGTGGTGAATCAACTATACCAAACCATCCTTGGGGTACATTAGGACTAAGCACTTCATTTGCTTGGGAAGGGGAATTTTATCCTTTGAAATCAAGATTTGGTGCTTGAAAATGGTTTTTAGGGTTTTGAAAATGTGTTTTCTTTGCAAGAAAGTGAGAACACTTTGAAAATAATGTAGATCCTTGTAGAAGATCATCCATGGAGATGAACTTCCATGGTGATCTTCTTGGATCTTAAGACAAGAAGATGAATGAACTACATTTTGTAGTTTGAAAATGCATGCATGGATGAGAGATTTAGGGTAAGAAGAGGGAGGTTATACCTATCTTCTTTGTGCTTTGTGTTTGAAGGGCTTGAATGCAAGAGTGTTTGGGTTTGATTTGAGTGAGTGGAAGTTGGGAAGATTCAAGAGAAAAAGGTGACAATTCTTATAGAATTCTCACTGTTTTCTCAAGTATATTCGCCAAATGCTGTGAATTGTGTTCTTGTTCCTTCTTATTTTTGTGACTGGAGGGCTCAATTTATAGCCCTCTGAAAATTACAAACCTATCCGCGCGGATGGGATCAGTCGCGTGCACTGTTCATTAAATGCCGTCAGTGCTTTGGACACAAGGAATAATCTTTTTTAAAATTCAAATTAAACAAATGATTATGTTCCAGCCATTTCTATTTTTGGTTTTTGACCATTTCTTTCACTTTTTTGATTCTTTTCCTTGGTTTATCCTTAAATAACAATGCCCATTTTGCCCTCACTTTGTTAGAAATGTTAGGAATGTTAGGAATTGTTAGGAATGTTATAACTTTCGTTAATTTTCTAACGAAAATTCTAACAAGCTCAAATTGGAGCACTTACAGCAGCATGACGGGTATTCCTGAAGAAATTCAAGGAAAAATCCGGCATGACCTCTCGTCGGTGCACGTTGACAAAGCGACATGATCTCTCGTTAGAACATGTCATGAGAGCGACACGTCCTTACGTGAAATCATGTTGCATTGGCAACATGACCACACGTGCTAGGTTTTTGGATAGGTATGAAAGTCTATTATTAGTTTTGAAACAATTCATTTTAGTACATTTTGAAAATGTTGTGTCAAAAACCAACCGTTGGGTAAGCTGAAAAAGTGTGGCTCCACCTATGATGCGCTAGGGGGGAAAGGATTGATATTAGGCGCTCAAGCATAGGCGACATACATCACCATCCGCGATGCCGTCAATCACACCAAATGGGCTCTAGATCTAGTGACGTAGTGTGCGGGTGACTAGATTCCTTTATTTGCGAAAATGATTTTTTTTTTAATTTGGAAAAGGGGTGAGAAATGGAAACAACACACGCACCAAACCCCACAGAGCATAATAATCATATGATCATAATTTGATCATGGGAATTGCCCACAATCACAATCTGCATCAAATAACTCCAATACTGCATAATGACAAATGCTGACACGCGACACAGGACTGATGAGGCTAAGTCTTTCGCGTGACAACAACAGCCACATTTCCAAAATTTCAAGCAAAATGAGCCCCATCTTCCCAGCAAGATCATCACTCAAAATAAAGGCTCAAATACAGCAGAACATGATACAAGGGGAAGAAGGAAAACAACAAAGCACACAAAATGCAAATATCACATAATATCACACACAATGCACACACAAATGAATGAGATGGATGTTTAAACAAGAACGAAAGTTTGAACCACTTTTGAAAACCAGTTTCATGTCCCCAGCAGAGTCGCCACTGAATGTACGCTCGCTGAAAAATTAAATGAGTGAGTCGCCACGCCATTTTAAAGGAAACATTGAAAAACTTTTTGAAAAGAGAAAAGTGGGTTTGGGAGTCAGGTTACGTGTTGGGAAGAACCGAGAGTTCACCCAACACGCCTCGCAAACGAGTCTTTCAATATTCAACATCCAATTCATTCGATAAGTGTGTGCAAATTGTGTGAGACATAATATGTGATAAAATGCATATTAATGCTTTGTTATTGATCAACTGAGAGAGTTACAACTTGTGAGTCATTTATACAGGAGACCACAACCTGATTACAAAACTGAGAGCAGATTACAATTGAAAATGAAGCTGCTGCAAATTGGCACGTTATGTCGCACGACTCAGGACATGGCTTGGCCAAGTCTGTCGCATGACACAACGTTCCATCTGCATAAGCTTTTACAAAGTTGATTACAGAGTGCACAAAATACCACCTAAGCTGAATTACATTAGAGATTCAATTCAGGGAACACATATATCAATAATCAATCATTCAAGAGGGTGTGGATATGGGATAATCCACCCTCTCTCAATGAACATGCACGATTATATCAAAATTAATTCATGAGCATGCACTAACAGGGAACAATAGATTATCCACATAAACAGAGATTTAAACAGAGAGATTGCGGTTTAGAATCCAACAATTACATAGCAGCTTATGCATGAAATCATATGAAAATGGCATGAACAAGCATGGAATAGAGAGATGTGGGGAGAGAGAGACTCGTTACCCTTGTAGATCCTCAATCTCTACACCAAATTAGGTGTAGGGACCTTCAGGTCAGCTGCAGAGAGTGGATTAGAATACTCAGATTATGAGGAGCTTTGGACCTTTAATGTGTATGAGGTGTATAAGAGTAAGTGGGTGAATTGTGTATGGGAGAGAGAATGACTTGAGAGAATTGGTGTGTGTTTGAGGAGAAGGACGAGCTTCTGGAGAGATTTTGGCAGAGTGACCTTAGGGAGGCTGGAAGGGATCCAGAAATGAGAGGGGGAGGGTCTTATTTATAACCTGCTGAAGAGTGGCCACTTGTGTCGCATGACATAATGAGGATAACCATTTTCCCTCTAGAACCCTGCAAGGTGGCAGTCTGGAATGATGGACAAGGCTCGTTGTGTCGCACGACAGAAGGAGGCATAGCCATTTTCCTTCTAGAAACATGCAAGGTGGCGAATTCTGGACCCTTCCTGCATAATACCTTATATGTCCAAACATAATTAATACCCCAAAGGTCCTTCTGCATGGGAAAAAGACCGAAAGGTACTTCCTTAGCAAGAAACTTATAAAAAGTTTTTGAAAGCCTCGGAATGGACCAGAAATTTACCAAAACGCTCCCTAGTGCACTTTCATTGAGTAAAAGGCACCTTTATTGGGTCGCGAGTTGGATTGGGGTACTCACACCTACCTTGGGACCTTATCGTTCTTAACTATTCATGAAATCGAATGAACTTCCCGCACAGCCTTACTCTCATGCGCCGGGCAATGGATGTCGCCCTATTCCCTGGGGCCCCCTTTGAGATATGTATTAAAACGCTTCGGCCCATTTTTATTATGTTGGGCCTTACAATTGTTTAGGCCCAAACCCATTTTCCACGATCCCATCAGTAGCCCCCAAGTTCGAGACCTGGACTATTTATGGTCCAGGCGAGAAATTCAGTTGTCGCTCATGATTCCCGCCCTCATTTTTTGATCGGCGAGATGGGGGTTTCAGTTGACACCTAAGTGGACACGTGTCACTTCAGGGTTGACGGGTGAGGGCAGTTTGTCAGCGACATACTCTCACCTTGGAATTCATGTCGATTCATAATTTGCCTTCAATAATGGGGGGAGTTTCAAAATTCAAACATCATTTAAAACCTTCGGAAACTCCCCAAAATCTTTTCATCTTCCTTTGCTTAGGGTCAGAATTTGGTCTATCAGTTTCATTTTCCTACTCTTTCTCATTCTTTATTCCCTATCTTCTTTGCTGTCACCGGAGAACCGATTTCCGATCAACCCTTTTCTGGCTATTCCATCCACTTTCGCCGTTCTCTTCACTCCTTTCTTGTTTCCTTTCGTCTCTGGTACATTACGTTGCTCTTCCCAGTTACTTTGAGGGCCTTTCCCGAAGAATATCAACCCTCTTGGAGTTTCCGGCCAACTCTCTGGCCAATATTCAAGTTTCATATAATTTCTGCAAATTTCCAGGTACGCTCTCTAATCCTTCGAATTCTCGCTTTTATTCCAATTTTCCTATCTCGCATGCCATGTCTAGGACTAAATCTTGTGTTACTGTTAGATTTGGTCAAAATAAGAAAAGTGGGGGGTTTTATAGAATGGGCATGGGGTCTGGGCTCGGATCCCGCGAGAGGATCTCAATCTCATGCTCATGTGATATGGCGCTGATGTCACCATCTTAGATGCTTTAGAAATTAGGGGTCCCCCATTCCTACATAAGTCAATACCTATGAAAACCTTTTTCACTACTTGGGAACTTTGTAATCATATCTGCGACTTCTATCATCCTCTCTTTGATTTTGATTTTTCTGACACAGACTATCCCGCATCCCCCAATTTACGTAGTCGTCGCTTCTATAAACAGGTTCTCTCCAGCTCCAGTGATCTGAGTGACATGTCTTCAACCAACTCCACCTCAAGTCATGACGTCTCAGATACACTAGCCACGAAAACCTCCTCGCGACATCAGATCTCGCATGATACCTCTAATCCTGGTGTCGCTGAGACTAGCAGTTCTTCCTTGGAGTTTCAAACACTCATTCACGTGAAATATGGGATCAACCATAACATCTATCGTATTAAGCCGTATACTGGTGACCTGTCCCTTTCCGCCATGTGACATAGAATGGATGCATAGTGGTTTATCCTTCCCAGCTAGATGCCGGCCTTAGGATTCCCATTAACCCTTTTATCAGTGAAGTCATGCACAAAGCTCAGGTCGCCATGGTGGACCTTCATCCAAATGCGATTAGGATTCTTTCTAGTTATCTAGTGATCTGTAGAGCCCTAAGGCAGGAACCAACAGTCCCTTTACTAGTCCATCTATTTGAGGGCTACACCACCGTATCTCAGCGAGATGGCGTTGCCGAGAACCGTCTTTCCATCAAGCACAGGAAACCAAAAATCTTAACTCCCCTTCCCCGTAAAGTCCACAACTGGCAATCCAATCCCCTCTTTATTACATCTCACGTGGGCTGGACCCATTCAGGCGATCTTCGGGCTGGACCCACTCAGGCAATCTTCGGGAGATCATTCTCAAGATTGAAACCAGAAAAGCCTTAGTATCTGGTGACAACCGGATCAAATATAGGATGCTCAAACTTCTCGCCGATGCTACTGATACAGGCCTTGCTTTATTTTCCTGGAGAGAAATCCTATCCCGCCCCTCTTTACTTAGAAAGGTTGGTCTTCCCGATATTACCTTCCCGAGGGATGAATCCCGCGTTTCCATCATTCACACCAATCCCTACCCTGGTTGGGTAATCCACTCCGGAAATTGCTTTGCTTCAGAGTATGGGCCTTGTAAGTTGGAAGGTCGCTATTGTAACACCATGTTTGATGTGTTAGTATGCTTCTCGCCTCTGATTTATCTCATGTATTGCTCTTTCATCCTTTCTTCTGCTAACTGTTTGTCATTTTGCTTCAGAGTTCAGATCCATGGATCTATCAGATAGGTGATCTGCTGCCTCGGGTGCTGATGGTCACCGTCGGCGACTTGCTAAATCTCGCCAGTCTGCTTTACTTCAAACTACTGAGTTGAAAATCCCTATTTCCATTCACGGGGACGATGCTGACGCGATAGCTCACGAGAAAGCCAATATCGCCGCTGAAAAGGCCACTGGCCAATCGTAGAAAACCAGCAGATCCAAAACTCTTATGCAATCTTCCACACTTGAGTCAGGTATGAGGATATGAATGAGGGGGAAAGCCTTGAGAAGGAACAGAATGTCGCTTCTGATGATGCAGGTGCTGCCCAACCTAGTGCCCCAGCAAAGCTAAATCTTGGCAAAGAAACTGAATCTCGCCCCCAAAAGCGTGTGCGATCCTCGGATGACCCTGATGTAATTACTGTTGATGAGCCCTCGACTGAGGCCGACGCGAAACTCGCCAACTGGCTCCAGGAAGGCTTTGAGATGCCTTTAGATGAAGATGGGAATTTTGAGATAAGCAAGGAGATTGCTGCCGTTCCCGCTTTAATGGGATTTGACCTTCATTCTCGCGACTAACTATAGCCGGATTGACGCTGGCATTGTTCAATGATCTAGAGACAAGAAGGCCATAGAAGAGATTGAGGAACAGGATACTGAGTTGTCCCTGAACTTTGCCGGCCTTCAGATATGCGGAGTAAGAAATGTCGCACCTTGCTCTACTCGTACTCCGTTTTTTGCTTTCTTTATTTCTAATCTAAGTTTCTTTCCTAACAGATTACAAGTACTTTATACGGCTTGAGTAATAAGTGCAACAACTTATCATTTGACTTGGAGAAGGCTGAGAATTATCGCAAGCGAGCTTTTGACGAGAAGGAAAAGTATAAGAAAAGATGTCTTGAAATGGAGAAGGATTTAGCTGAACTTCAAGTCGGCAAGTCGAAGGTTGACGAGGCCCTTAAGAAAAGCGAGAACATTGAATAGGAGCTTCATGGCGAGATTACTGCCTTGAGGCTGGGTTCAGAAGAAAATATAAAAAAACTGGAGGCTGAGAATCTGGAGAAGGCGGCTTTAAATACTCAAATGCTCAAAGAAATTTCTGATATCAAGGCCAAAGCGGAGGTAGAGGCGATGTATCTCTACGACAAGGCTCTTCTGCATGCCATGCGGGCAGCGGCGGCTAGCTCCAGCGATATACCTGCTATTACCGCTGAGCTTGTCGCCAAATGGGGATCAGAACCAATTTATAGTGATTTTTGCCGCCAAGGCCACTCCCTGGTTCCCTACGAAGAAAGCGAGCTTCTTGCCTTAGCTGCAGAGGACAAACTTTTGGGCAAGCCAGTTTGGGATGTTCCTCTAGTGGCCACAAACGATGCCCTAACATTGTGGGTTGAGTTGATTGACGACAAAGGCAAGGCTCTGAAAGCTGCTAAGGATGCTGCTCGAGCTGCCAAGGCTGCCTCCAGCGGGAAACAAGCCACTGCCTCTTAAAGATTTGATATCTTTGAAAACAGTTTTAATCATTTGATTTAGGGTTGTACTAAACAATTTAAATTTCTATCTTTAACTTTTCTTTTCATACTTTGGTTGTCGCGGTTTGCGACTTTTGACTTTGGTTTTTCATCCTTATGAATGCCTCCTTTGAAATTGTTGTTTTGCCTTTATTGTTCTGCCTTGAAATACTTTCTTTTACCTTGCTTTGAATTTTTATCTTTACATGTCGCATACTTATTTTGCTTTGATAGTTTATCAAAGATTTACTTTACACACTTTATCTCTATATACATACTACTCCCTTCAAAAGAGTGAGGCTTGTCTTTAGGCAGTCTTACTCCTTTATTATGGTTCTCGCGTTTCAACTTTTCTTAGCTTTGATGCGACTTACTTCCCTTGTATGTCAAGGTTAAAACCTTACTTGATGCTAACCGCATCAAGGTCAAACTTTACTTGATGCCAACCGCGTCAAAAAATCGCTTGAGATAAACCACATCTAGGCCAAAATTTCATTAGACCCTAACCGCTTGCTCAAAACCGCCTGAAGCAAACCGCATCAAATGGAAACCGCATTTGATGCAAACCGCATCAAATGGAAACCACATTTGATGCAAACTACATCAAATGGAAACCTCTCTTGATGCCAACCATATCTGCAACAAGTCACACTTGATGCTAACCGCATCTGCAACAAGCCACATTTGAACCAAATCTGGCGCCTTGGATCACTTGGCCCTACAAGTCAGGTCTTTCAGTGCCTGGCCCTACAAGCCAGGTCTTTTTGTGTCTGGCCCTACAAGATAGGTTTTTCAGTGCCTGACCCTACAAGCCAGATCTTTCTTGGGCGGCAACCTTCCTTGCCTCCATCTTCAAGCGGCAACCTTCATTTGCCTTCATCTTCTAATCCAGCTTCATCGGCAACAATCTTCCTTTGTGACAACCTTCATGGCCACCATCTTCTCTTCAGTCATTCAGTTTGATATCATCCCGTGCTCGATTGGCGCCTCTCGTGCACTCGACCATCAATTCCTCGTTTCATGAAACATCAAGTTAACTTCGTTAGAATTTTTGACAATTATTTACGCATATTGTACAAGCATGTCGCTAAGAAATTTTCGTTATCTTTTCACTAATACTTCAAAATACATCACTCAAGAATATCAAATTTTACATAAATTTCCTCCTTCTAGCACGTACGACAACCAAACTACTCAAGTTGCAAGAAAAGTTATATAACTTTTCTTATTCTAAAGACTGCGAGAATCAAACAGTTTAAATAAACAAAAATGGCAACTTCACTAATAATATCGCTTCAGACGATCAACACTCCATGAATTTTTGAGCTCTTCCCCATCCTTCTTCTTCAACTAATAAGTTCCCTCTCTAACGACCTTGGTTACTTGGAACGGACCTTCCCATTTTCATTTAACTTAGTGTACCCCGGTTTTGGCCCAGTGGCCTCCACACTCATGAGGACCCAATCTCCGACATTGAATGATCTTTTGTTTACCCTTTTGTCATGCTGCACCTTCATCTTCTGCTTGTAGTTGATCATTCTCATTCTCTCAATTAGCCTCTTCTCGTCACTTAGATCGAGGTCATTGCAGCGCCTCTGCCCATTCCTGACTTCATCATAATAAGTCACCCTGTAAGTCGGCAAGGCCATCTCGGCTGGCACCATTGCCTCCGATCCATAAGTAAGCGCGAACTCGATTTCTCCAGTTGAGCCCTTTATGGTCGTTCTTACATACCACAAAGCCGTTGGCAATTCTTCCAACCATGCTCCACCTCTTCCTTCCAAATTCTTGCACATGGCGACAATGATTTGCTTGTTTGCTGCCTCGGCCTGCCTGTTGCATTGCGGCCTATAAACTGCCGACTTTCAATGTTTCACATTCAATCTCGCACACTCTGCTGAAAACTTTTTGCCAAACTGAGTTCCATGGTCAGAAACAATTGCTCTTAGCAGCCCATATCTACACCATATGTTTTCTTGAACAAACTTTATCACATTATCTTCACTGATTGTCGCCAGTGCCTTCGCTTCTGTCCACTTGGTAAAATAATTCACTGCGACAACTACATGCTGGCACCCTCCCTTGGCCTTTAGGAACGGCCCTATCAAATCTATTCCACACATAACAAAAGGCCATTTTGCCACAATGGGAGTTTGCTCTGTCGCTGGCTGCCTGGGAATGTTGCCGTGTCTCTGGAACTTTTAGCACTTCTTTACATAATTTTCCGCATCTCGCCTCAAACTGGGCCAATAATACCCATGAAATAAAACTTTGTCGGCTAGGGTTCTTGCTACAGGGTGGCCTCCACATACTCCTTCGTGTATTTCAAACAAAACTTTCTACACCATATTTGGCTCAACACACCTCATGAGCGGCTTTGAAAAAGATTTCCTATAGAGAATTCCATCTTGGATTGTAAATCGTGGCGAGGTCACCCTTATCAGCTTGGCCTTGTCCTCATCCGGCGGCAATTCTCCCTTGTCCAAAAACTCTTTCATTTCAATCACCCAATTCTTTTCCACTTCATCAATTTCCATAATGATTAGCCCGTTGATTGCTGGCATGTCAACATACTCCACCATTGATTCAATAGGCGAGCTCTCCATGTCGCTTTCCACCGATTTGCTCAATACATCTGCCCTTGAATTCTCAGATCTATCTATCTAAATCAGCTCCTAAAACTCAAAACCTTTCAAAATATTCCTCGCCATATTGCAGTACTTCACCAAAATGAGATGCAACACCCCATACTCGCCCTTTACCTGGTTTATAATCAACCAGGAATCTGAGTGAATAGCAATATTTGTCAGCCCAATGTCTCTCGCCAGCTCAATTCCCGCAATTAGATCCTCGAACACCTGATTGTTCGAGACTGGAAACTTAAACCTCAGCGCCCTCTCATACTTGCACTCGTCATTAGGTGCAACCAAAATAATTCCCGCTTCACCTCTATCCTTTGCCGATGAACCATCTATATGTAAACTCCAACAGTTTGGCGGCCTCTCTTTCTCCTCAATCAGACTGGGCACAACTTTCTTTGCCGCCTTTCTCTTATTTCCCTCCTCGGCCAACTCCGCTTGTGACTTCGTGAACGATGTCTCTACAATAAAATCAGTCAAAGCTTGAGCCTTAATCGCTCGGCTAGATTCATACCTTACATCAAATTCTGTCAACTCAATGGACCACTTCAATAGCCTTCCCGCCGTATCAGGCTGCTGCAAGATTTTCCTCAAAGGGGCATCAGTCAAAACCACAATGGTGTGTGACACAAAATAGGCTCTCAGCTTCCTTGCGGCAATCACTAACGCATATACTTGTTTCTCAGTGTTGAAGTATCTCGCCTCTACCTCGCTCAGTGCCTTGGACACATAGTACATCGGCCTTTGAATGTATCCATCCTCTCTTACCAAAACTACTGCAACTCCATAATCTGATGCCGCCAAATAAACAAACAATTCTGCTCGAAGGTGATATTATAATCCTCATTCCACACAAACTTCTTTCCACCCTTCAAAACTTGGAAAAAAGGCAAACACCTTTCTACAGATCTAGAAACAAAGCGCCCCAACGCTATGATTCTCCCATTCAACCGCTGGATCTCGCAGATCGTCTTGGGGGGTGACATGTCCAATAAAGCTTGAATCTTCTCAGGGTTAGCCTCAATCCCTCTTCTATTCACTAGAAAACCCAAAAAAATTCCCGCCGTTACCCAAATGTACATTTACTGGGGTTTAACTTCATCGATTTTTTTCTCAAATTTCCAAAAGTCTCAGCGAGATCCTCTAGATGGTCGCCTTCCTTCGTCTTAATCACCATATCATCAATGTATGCTTCAATGTTCCTCCCAATCTGCGACTTGAATACCTCATTCACCATTCTCTGATATATCGCCCCGGCATTCTTCAGTCCAAAAGGCATCATCTTGTAGCAAAAATTCCCCTTGGGCGTTCTGAAAGTTGTTTTTGCCCTATCCTCCTCAGCCATCTTAATCTGATGATATCCCGAATAAGCATCTATGAAACTGAAAACTTTATGGCCTGCAATCGAATCCATTAACTTGTCAATTTTGGGCAACGGATAACAATCCTTTGGACATGCCGTATTAAGATATGTAAAATCAATACACATTCTCCATATTTTGTTCGCCTTTAAAACCATCACGGGGCAAGCCAACCAAATAGGATACTGAATCTTCTCTATGATTCCCGCCTTTAACAGCTTCTCAACTTCTTCTAAAACCGCCTTCTCTTTCTCAGGCGACAAGTATCTCACTTTTTGCTTAAACGACTCGATGTTGGGATTGGCATTCAAGCAATGCATGGCGACATCTTCATCTATACCCCTCATATCCTCGGGCTGGCACGCAAACACATCCAAATTTTCCTTCAAAAATTCAATCAACTGGTCTCGCTCGCTTCTCGCCAACTGCTTCCCAATCTTTATTTTCTGTTCAGGAAAATAACTATTAATCTCCACCTCCTCTAATTCCTCCAAGGCCTGGATGTCGGGCTCATCCCTTACCCGCAACGTATCAACTTCTATCCTTTTTCTTTTTCGGCCCTTGGCGACAACCGCCCTCCTGGGATCAGCAAAAACACTTCCCGTTGGCCGCCCTTCACTATTCTCAACCTCAATCGATTCACATTCCTCCTCTGATTCCTCCACCACCTCCTCAATTCTAGGCTCTCCCATCTGGACAAACCTTACCACCCTGGCATAACTCAAATTTGGGCTTACATTCACCATATCCATAGCAAAAACATTCTCGCCAGTGACTTCTTGATCACACCCATCCTCTTCTGATTCCCGCACATCAATTACTTCAGTCTCTACCCTTTCCAGGATAACATTTGGTGCCACGGCTATCATCGTCGTATTGTTCATCATACTTTCAGTCACTTCCCAATCTACCTCATCCTCCACAGCCTCAACCACATTGATTTGCAACTGGCGAGATGTCGACTTTATCGTCAGTGAGCTTGTACTTGCCGCCTTTGCCTTTTACATCTCTTTCTTTTTTCTCGTCATAGTAATCACCTCGCTCTTCAAACACCCAATGCCGTTGGGAGTTGGATACTTCACCCTCTGGTGTGGGACGGACACCACCATTTCAAAACTTTGCATGAACGGGATCCCAACTATTGAATTATAAGTGGAAACCAAATCAATCACCATAAACTCCACATTCTGGGTTCTCACTAACCTCCCTTCTCCAACTTCGACTTCCAACACTATGGTTCCCTTCACTTTCACAGTATGACTGGTAAATCCCTCCAAAAATCCATTGTATGGCACCAAATTCGCCTCAGTGTACCTCATCCTCTTGAAAGCTTCATAATACAAAATATTGAGGCTTGCCCCAGAATCTAATAGCACCCTCTGCACAATGTTGTTTTCCGGATAAATTGTGATAACCACGGGCTGACTCCCATGGCTCTTCATCACTGCCAGTTCTCGCCTAGAAAAACTTATCACTCTATCTTCGCTTGCCGCATATTCTGGGACATTGAAACTATGTGACAACGTCATAATCTGGCTATTGAGCTGGGCCACACTGGGAAGAGGATCCTGAATAACATCAACCAAATTTCTCTCTGGTCGCATATCCTCTTCTCGCCCCACATTCTTCTCAAGAAACTCCTTTAACTCGCCCCCATCTATCTTCATTTGGATTACTCTCCTCAAATTATAACAATCTTCTGTCAAATGCCCCTTATCTTGGTGGTATTGGCAAAAACTGTTCTGATCTCTAGCTCCTATTGTTCCTTCCTTGATGGGGTAGGCCACCAGAAAGTTTACTCTCTTTAGGATCTCGCTGATACTTGTGTTCAGCCTATCATACTTAACAATTTTTTGTGGATTACTGCCTCCACTGCGGCCTCCACTACCTCCAGCCTGACCTCTACCACGACCACTTCTATCTCCTCTTCTTTCATCTTTCCCAAAATCAATTCTCTCCTTAACATTCTTCTTTGAAGTAGAGGTTGTCGCAGGTGCCACTGCTGCATCATCATTATTGTCTCTTCCACAATAGCCTCTAACTCACTCATACAACTCGCCCGCCATCTCTGGTAACCTCATACCCAATTCCCGCTTGAAATGGCCTAGCAACAAATTGGCATTGTAAAGCATAATGATGTTTCTCTGCTCTATGTCTGAAATTTGGTTGGCCACTTTCATAAATCTTTCCGTATAACTCGCAATCCCTTCACCAGCCTTCTGCCTGATCCCGCACAATTCCTGCTCTCTGAAAGGCTGAGCCCCAGAGGCACTGAATCTTGCTAAAAACTTCCTCTTGAAATCTTGGTATCCAGAAATTGATTCTGAAGGTTGGGCCAAAATCACTCCAACACATGATCTGTTAGCGTGCTCGCCAACGCTCTACACAAGATGGCTTCACTTTTTGTCAACATAGACGTGGTCACTTCAAACCCGCCCACATGGGTTCTCGCTTTAGTAATTCCTGAATAACTCGACAAACTTGGCATCCGAAAGGTAAGATCTGGATCGGCATTTTGAATACTTTTCACAAATGGGGCCAAGTAAGAATCCTTTTCTTCTTTCGTCTTGGTTCCTGCCTCTAGTTCCTTAATCTTCTTGACCATTTCAACTTTCCAACGATCATCTTCTTCTTTCTTAGCCTTTTCAGCTTCTGCGGCCTTCTTATCACTTTCCCTTTCATCCTCCTTCTCGCTCTTTTCATGTCGCCTGCGATCCCTGCCCCGTGGTGACCTTTCGTCATGGTGCAATCTCTCTGAATGATGCGACCTTTCATCCCGATACGACCTTTCATTCGAGTACTTTAAACGACTGGGCCTGTAAGTCTTGTCCATCGTTGATCCACTATCCATCTCATCTCCTTCATATTCATAATAATAAGAATCCTCCCGTGAGTTGCCAAACTTGTAATGTACTTTCCTCCCTTTCCCATCTTCCACAAATTCTTGGTATCTTTTCTTTCCCGCAGCTCCTTCTAATCTGGCTTTGGCGACTTCACGCCTAGGCTACCTGGCTTTCTCCTTGGGTGGCGGCATATCTCGCCCTCGCCTTTCCTCCCTCTTGGAAATACTCTGGCTAGCCGCCTGCTCTCTCATGGGGCTCTTTCTAGTTGCCCTTGCCATGACATTAGGCAGGATCTGAGTTGGCTCCCGCCTCATCTCTATCATTCTATTATTGTTGGCGAGAATCTGCAATAGCAAATCATTGTTGGCCCTTATCTGATCTGCTTCTACCCTAACCTCATCCTTCCTTGAGGGGCGGGATCCTGTCCTTCGGTTCTAACCTTCGCCTTATCTGCTCGTGCCTTGGATTCCTGCTCCCTACCACACCTGATTGTCGACTCTGTCTCAGTAGAATGTACATCGCCTTCCCTATTAGACCCTCTGGCCACCCGAGCATCCTTAGGGTTTGGTGTTGTCAGAGCTAAATTCTGGGCAGTCTTCGAATGGTTCCCTTTATCTTGACCCATCTTACAAGCTTTTCTGGGCTCACAAATAGGCATTCAAACAAGAATAAATCTTATACAAACAAGAACAACACTGACAGTGACTGGTCAGAAGGATTTTCTGGGTTTTCGAACAAGAACAACCACAAATTCAACAGAGCAAGAAGCGACAACAACCTTGAAATGGACCAAACAAAGAAGAAGAAAATCAGTCCCGGCAATGGAACCAACTGATGCTACCAAGCAAAATGGTTGCACTAGGAATGACTCGAGTAAAGAAGTATGGATACTTCGGCTATCTTCTTCGTTGGTCACCTACACAAAAAAAAGACGAGTTAACTAAGCCGGGGGTGTCTCCGGCGTTACCCCTCCGGCGTGCACAAATATTAACAATGGCTTTAGAAGGCTTAGAGAGAGAGAGAGAGAGAGAGAGAGAGAGAGTGCAGTTAAGAGAGTAGAGAAGAACTTACATAATAATTTTTCTTGGATGATTATATACTCCCATGCATACATGTGCAAGGCACATGTGTTGGACACATGTCAATCATCCTTAAGTGGCTCCAACCACCCCAAATGTTAGTGGAGATACCAACAGTTTGACTTGACAATTATTGACAGGTTTAGTGGGCCTTGATTTGACAGCCTGGGTATTTTTCTCTAAAATCATACTAATATGAAGGTCGCCCAGGCGACAATCACTAAGGGGCGGCCAACTTCAGGTTGCCGCCAGCACGGTCACTGGTACAGGCGAGGTTCCTGCCTTGGGACCTTATCATTCTGAACTATTCATGAAACCGAATGAACTTCCCGCACAGCCTTACTCTCATGCACCGAGCAATGGATGTCACCCTATTCCCTAGGGCCCCCTTTGAGATATGTATTAAAACGCTTTGGCCCATTTTTATTATGTTGGGCCTTACTATTGTTTAGGCCCAAACCCATTTTCCACGATCACATCACAAAGGAAGGGAGGGAATCAATGTTGCATGAGACTTTAAGTTTTATGGTGGTGAGGATCCATTCAAATTTCTATTAGGCACTCATAGTAATAGAGTTACTCATGATCCGGACTTCTCTGCTTCTTAGTATTATTATTTAATTTCAGTAATTGTTTTCTATTCAAAGCCTAGATTTAGTTTTCTAAGGTGATTACAATTCCCTGTGTATAAATAGGGTTCTCAATCTTATGAATAAACTGAATTCAATTCCATAATATTTTCTATACTTCTTTTTTTCTAAAGTTCTTCATGGTATTAGAGCATTGAAAAGATCCATACAGTTTCCTTCAGCTATGGCCGAATTCTCCCAACTCTCAAATCCTGATGAACCCTCCAAACCTCTCATTATTGTATCCCTCTCACACATCCTAAAACTTACCCCTACCAACTACATAGCTTGGAATATCAAAGTAGAAGCCTCTCTTCTAGGTTATGCTCTCTATCCCTACCTTGATGGAACTTTGCCCACCCCATCACAAACAATCCCCACCACCGCCGCTATTACTACCCCCACAGCTGCTGATGAAACCCCCAAACTTGGCACACAACAAACCACCTCTCTTAACCCTACCTACAACACTTGGTTCCGTCAAGACAAACTAATCCTAAGTGCCCTAGCCGGTTCTCTTAGAAACCTATGCCAATCCCTCTAAAGGACACCTAAAGCAAATCAAAGACCGTCTTCGCAACATCACCAAGGGCTCTCGATCTATAACCGATTACATGCATGATCTCAAGCTATGTGATGATCAACTGGATTCCTTTGGCCACCTCTTGATCCCGATGATCTCACGAATAGAGTCCTAGAGCAACTTCATGATCCAGACTATGATAGTATCGTCACTGCTGTCCAAAGCCGTGATTCACCCATATCCTTCACTCCATGAAAAATTGATCACCAAGGAATTGTCCCTTAAACATCGCTCCACCACCACCCCCTACTTCCCAGCTACAATCGCCTATGCGGAAAAAACCCCCCTCCCGCAACTCTCAGCCTAAGCCGAATACCTACACTCCCTCTTCCACTTCCTATAATCCAAATCCCAACCCTAATCCATCAAACCCTAATCGTCCTCGTTCCCAATACAAAGGTAAATGTCAATGGTGCCGCCTTGAGGGTCACTTCCTCAACCAATGCACGACCTTCAAACAAATCTACCCTAAAGTCACCTTCCCTACCCCTACCCAACCCCCTCCCTCACCGTTTCCTAGTCCTCGACCACCTTCTTACCGTGGTCAGTCTTCGTCTCAGCCTATGGCTTAGCTGCTACTACTCACTCATCTCCTCCTCCTGGCTGGCTTATGGACTGTCGCTACTCATCATGCCACCCATGATCTACGTAATCTTTCTCCTCATGCCCCCTTATGATGGCACGGAAGAGCTCTTAATTGGTGATGGCTCCGGACTCCCGATCTCTAATATTGGTTCTACTTCTATCCTTACTCCTACTCATAAACTACACCTTAATCATGTTCTTCATGTTCCCACTATATCTCGCAATATTTTGTCCATCCATAAATTCTGTCTTGATAACAATGCCTCAATTACCTTCTCATCTGATTCTTTTCATGTGAAGGACAATCGCACGGGCACCACTCTTTTTCAAGGCACTCCTAAATCTGGTGTTTATGAATGACATTCGATCTCTCCCGATGTTCATGTCACCACTTCCAACTCCACGCTCAATTGGCATCATCGTCTTGGGCACCCCTCTTCTCAGGTTATTAGACATCTTAGCTCTCAATTTAATTTAGCTATTACTAGTCTTTCTTCTTTCAATTGTAATTCGTCTGATTGCAATAAAAGTCATAAGTTACCGTTCTTTGATAATACTATTACTTACCTAGGTCCTCTTGATGTTCTTTACAGTGATGTTTGGACCTCTCCCCAATTCTCTTTTGATGGTTACAAATATTATATAATTTTTGTTGACCATTTCTCCAAATATACATGGCTTTACCCCCTAAAACACAAAAATGATGCAACATCAGTTTTCAAAAATTTCAAAAACCTAGTTGAAAAATTCTTTAATCGCCCCATCATCACTATCTTCAATGATAATGATGGTGAGAATCTCGGCCTTCGTCCGCTCCTCGCATCATTTGGTATCACTCATCTCACTTCTCCACCTAATACCCCAGAACATAATGGGTATTCTGAACATCGCCATCGTCACATAGTCGAAACTAGGCTCACTCTTCTCACTCACTCTCATATGCCTCACTCGTTTTGGCCTCTCGCCTTTGTCACTGCATGCTACCTAATAAATCACATGCCCACTCCCACCCTTCAACTTTACTCTCCTTACTCCAAACTTTTTGACAAACCTCCGAACTACCTTAAACTCTGTAGCTTTGGTTGTTTATGTTATCCATGGCTCAAACCATACACTTCAAATAAACTTGACCCCAAGTCCTCTCCGTGTGTCTTTGTTGGGTATTCTCCTACGCGCGTACTACTGCTTACATCCTTCCAACAACAAAATCTACGTGTCTCTCCATGTTAAATTCGTTGAGCATGAATTTCCCTTCACAAATATTACCTCCCCCACACTGTCCTCCTCTACCGTTTAATGGTACAACTTTCGGGTGCCAATCCTGTCTCATATTCCTTCTCCTATAACCCCACCACCGTCCCCTTTATACACCCCTGACCCATCTCTACCTTCTAGTCCAAACACCTCCCATTCCCATTCCAGGAGTCCGCCTGCTCCTGTTTCTGGTCCGACATGATCACCTTCAAGACCAGCCGAATCCCTTTCAAGCTCGGCCGAATCTTCATCTGGTTCGCCTGCTTCCCCTCTAATTCCCACTCTACCTCCGATGCCCCCTGGTCCTCTTACTCGTCTGCGCAACAACATTCGGAAACCCATACAAAAACTCAATCTCCAAGCCTCACTCCACAAACCCTCCACTGAACCCACAACCTACACCCAGGCTCTCAAGTTGCCATAGTGGCGCAATTCCATGCAAGCCGAGTTTGATGCCCTCCTCAAAAACCATACATGGGATCTTTTACCCCTCTCCTCTGCTCATAATCCAATTGGCTGCAAATGGATTTTTCGAACAAAGTACAACCCGGATGGTACAATTGATCGCCACAAAGCTCGTCTGGTGGCAAAAGTTTTCATCAGCGCACTGGTATTGATTACTCTGAAACTTTTAGTACGGGTGTGAAACCTGCTACTGTTCGTACTGTCCTATCGCTTGCTGTTACCAACAGTTGGCCTCTTCGACATGTTGATATTAATAATGCATTCCTTCAAGGGTCTTTAACTGAGGATGTTTATATGGTTTAGCCTCCTGGATTTGTGGATACTGCTAATCCTACTCATGTCTGTAAACTCCGGCAAGCTATTAATGGGTTGAAACAAGCCCCGCGTGCATGGTACAATGAATTGAAAGCTTATCTTCTGTCTATTGGGTTCTCGTCTTCGATTTCTGATTAGTCTCTCATTACTTATCGTCATTCGCAAGGTAATATTTTCCTTTTGGTCTATGTGGATGATATCATAATCACGGGGTCTGCTACTTCTTTAATTGAATCCTTCATTACTGACCTATCTACTCGTATTTCACTCAAGGATCTAGGTGCTCTTTCCTACTTCCTTGGTGTGGAAGTGATCCCTCACCCGGATGGTTTATTCTTAAGACAACATAAGTAAATTCAGGATTTACTACAGCGTACCAACATGGTTGATGCTAAAGCAGTTCCTACTCCCTTGGTTCCGGATCCTCTCCTTAGTACTCGCACTGGGACTCCACTCCCAAATATGTCTGAGTATCGTCATATTGTTGGTACCCTTCAGTATCTCTCTCTTACACGATGTGATGTTTCTTTTGCTGTCAACAAACTTTCTCAGTTTATGCATCAACCAACCGAAGATCAGTGGGCTGCGCTCAAACGTGTTCTTCGATATCTGGTGGGTACAAGTACTCAGGGATTACTTCTTCACAGATGCTTTCCTTCTGTGTTACATGCGTTTACTGATGCTGATTGGGCTGGTGATCGAATGGACTATGTCTCCACTACTGGGTATCTGGTCTATCTTGGTTCTAATTTGATTTCGTGGAGCTCTCGTAAGCAACGGACTATTACCCGATCATCAACTGAGGCCAAATATCGGGCTGTGGCAGTGGCAGTGGCTGCGTCTGCAGCTGAGGTACTATGGGTTCATAATTTGTTGCGTGAACTTTGTGTTCCACTTGTTGATCCTCCAGTTATTTACTGTGACAATCTTGGGGCTACATATGTTTCCAAAAATCCACAGTTTCATTCTCGCATGAAGCATCTTGCTTTGGATTATCATTTTGTTTGCGAACAAGTTCAACAAAAACATTAAAGAGTTACTCACATTTCAAGGATGGTCAGTTAGCGGATGCGCTGACAAAACCGCTTCCTAAGTCTCGATTTCAGACTTTACTTTCCAAGATTGGTCTTGTCCTTCGGTCGTCCATCTTGGGGGGGCATAATACAGTTACTCATGGTCCGGACTTCTATGCTTCTTAGTATTGTTATTTACTTTCGGTAATTGTTTTCAATTCAAAGTCTAGATTTAGTTTCCTAAGGTGATTACAATTTCCTGTGTATAAATAGGGTTCTCATTCTTATCATTCTTATGAATAAACTGAATTCAATTCCATAATATTTTCTACACTTCTTTGTTTCTAAAGTTTTTCACATAGGACTTTGACAGAGATGTGTCCATTCTCCATATCTTAAGGAATCAATAGGGATGGCAACGGGGCGGGTTCGGGGCGGGTTCTTCATTTCCCAAACCCGCCCCTATAGTGATCTACAATTACCCGAACCCGCCCCGCCCCGCCCCGTTATTTGCATTACCCAAGCCCGCCCCGCCCCGCGCCGATAGTTAACCAAAATGAAAGTTTGAACAACTTCAATTTTTTTTTAATCTCAGTGTAGCTACGGTCCATGAAGATGCAAACACGTCCCTATAAGAAAATGCGGCAAAATTGTAGCCTTCGCTGGAGCGCTGCAACAGGCATGAGCGGTTTCGCTTCCACGGACATTATCACCTTGTTTGGAGAACACATGAGTTGCTGATATTGTGTGATTATAAAATGATGTCCACATGCATGAGTTGAAAGATGGTACCATCATCACCCCAGGCTGGCTGTCCATGTTTCAACTGTTTCCTCCCTGTATAGTATTATGTTCATATTCTTAGGCAGTATTCATTCAGTAAGGGTATTTAAGTAATTTCATACTTAATCGGGGCAGTTCGGGGCGGGGCGGGGGTAAACCCGAACCCTATAAAAAACCCGACGGGTTTTAAAAATTGCTTCCCAAACCCGGCCTATTAGGGTCGGATCTTTTCGGGTTCGGGGCGGATTTCGGGTTTTTGCCATCCCTAGGAATCAACCTAGGAATGAGGTGGACCCACCCCAACTTTGAATTCAAGACTGAATCTGGACAATTTCAAAAGAAACGCTAACATTGAACGTGACTTCACCAAATCACATCGAGATCGCCCCTTATTATTTTCATTATTTTCAAGGTAATATTCTTCCAATTTTGTTATAAGCATTCCGTGTGATCTTGTTTTTAAGTAATATATATTGATATGCCACTGAAGTAGTACAAATATTGTGCATATTGTCGATATACTTCATATCTACTTAGTCGTTTTAATGATACATCTCACTTATATATTTATCTACTAGCACATGCTCGTGTCCAAGGCCAAGTGATTTTTTAAAAAAAAAAAAAAATTTTTATTTTTTTTTTAAATTAATTTTTTTTAAGGGCAAAATGGGAAAGAGACAAATGTATGAAGGCAAAATGAGAATTTCACCGCTTGAAACTGTTCATACCACTATAGCAAATCCCTCCCTCATTTATACTATAGATTTGCACCTCCAGTAAGAGAATGAATGACTAAAATTAATGCATAAGCTTGTATAATTTATAGAAATAATAATTTGTAAATATGCTTAAAGTGTGCTAGACAACAACCCAAACTTACATGCATGATTATATGTTTGCTTGCTCTTACAAAAAGAAAATATGCATCAATAAACGAAATCCCATGTTTACTCATACCGTTCACGTCATGCATCAATATACTCAAATGGTGCCATGTAACATCTATATGCTACCGCTATCACATTCAATGCAAGATAAACATACCTTTTCAACAAACAAGTCATGTAATATGATATAATTACACTTTGCTCCGTCAATTGTTAAGCAAGTTTTACTCTATATGCTAAATTATGCCAAGTTTTATGGATTTGCATGCTCATGTTGATGATTTGCAAAAATTGGTTTAAGGACCATAGCAACGATTTTCAAAAATTGGTCTAGTGACCATAGCAAAAATAAAAATAAAAATATCTTTCAATACATTCTCAAAAATTTGAAGCAAAATTCAATATTTGTCTTTAATAGAGAAGCAATCACGAATTCATCGAATTTCTTAAACAATGTTCTCCAAAAGCTTTACAAAAGTTATTGCACGCGGTATCCTAACAAAGGTGCCCACACCCCACATATCTCAATCGATATAGGTCTAATACAAACAAGCTAAAATAACGCATTCCACAAAAATAGGTCAATGTGACCATAGCAGTTTGCGAAACGATTTCCTATGGAAATCGAAGGCTAGGAATGACTAGGCCTGAACGATTTGCCATTATTGGTCATACACAACCATAGCATTGCCGCACTTGCTAAAATTAACCCGAGAAGTTATAACATTTGTAATGATACCAAATTTTTTTTTGAAACAAAACGGTTGCAAAGATTAATCATAGTGATCATAGCAAAAGGGTATCGAAACCACGATAAAGGTGCTCGCGACTATTGATCCAGGAGGTAATAGGTAGCAGGAACACCACAAGAATATCATGTGATGAAACAAAATCTTATGGCATCAGCGGTGGTATAACTTAAAATGGGGCTCAGGCCCTTAGCAAAAACTGATCTCAGAGATCATAATGCTCAAACACTTAGCCAAAATTGGTCCAATCAACCATAACAAAATAAGGCTAAGACCAAGATAAATATTCACAACATTTTGCCAAAATTCACTAAGCATAGCAAACACCACAAACGAACATTGCTAAAATTATCCCTAGAGGTTATAGAAAATCGACAAAATAAATGGCAACATGATCCACAATGAAGATAGTGGCATGCAGCAAAAAACAAATAAGCGATCTAAGTAGCAAACCGCGAGGAAGGAATGGACTTTCCACCCCTCCCATTCGGTTTCCCCAAAGGGATAAAACCTCGTGATCCCACAAAAAATTGAGTAATACTTAAAAGTTTAATAAAACCCACAATGTAGTTACATGAATGAAAATCCACTTTTTGGGGGAATATCATACCGCAGAAGAGGTAGTGAAAATGCAAATTGATGATGACAAGCTAAAAAGCAAGGCACAAAAATCAAGGCGCATACTACCAAGAGCAAGGCGCAAAAAGCAATACGCATACTACCAATAGCAAGACACATATTACCATATCAAAAATTGGTCTTAGAAATCATAGCAAACCCCAAAATTGTTTGCAAGAATTAGTCCAATTGACCATAGCAAACCCCAAATGGTTTGCAAATATTGGTCCAATTGACTATAGCAAACCCCAAAATGATTTGAAAAAAATGGTATAAGTGACCATAGCAAACCCCAAATAGTTTGCAAAAATTGGTTTAGTTAACCATAGCAAACCCCAAAAGGTTTTGCAAATATTGGTTTAAGTTACCATAGCAATCCCAAAAATAGTTTGCAAATATTGGTCTAAGTGACCATAATAAACCCCAAATGACTTGAAAAAATTGGTCTAAGTTATCATAGCAAACCTCAAAATAGTTTGCAAAAATTGGTCCAAGTGACCATAGCAAACCCAAAATGGTTTGCAAAAATTGGTCTAACTGACCATAACAAACCCCAAATAGTTTGCAAAAATTGGTCTAAGTTACCACAGCAAACCCCAATAGGTTTTGCAAAAATTGGTCTAATTACCCATAGCGAAGCCCAAAATAGTTTACAAAAATTGGTATAAGTAACTGATGCTGCATGAAACGTGTTGATCAGCCTATGATCAGCAACTAGGTTTATCCACTGGCTTTGATTGACCTGAAACAAAGAACCCACGACTAGCCGGAATGGTCTCCGGCGAAGACCCTCGGGCGTGAGAGTAAGTATAGTGTTTAGAGCTAATAAATTATAATGAACAAAAGTATTCAGAATAACAAATAGAAAATTACCTCAAAATCGTTGATGTTGTCAATTATTTATAGGCTTTGATATGAGTTATAATTGTGGTAGGATTGCATGAGATCCCTAGAATCACGGATCAGATCGTGGAAACAATCGTGTCCATATATAACTCCTGATTTGTAGGACTTTTATTATGAAAAGAGTTATAGGCATATTAAGATTCTGTAGGTCGACGTACGCCTTGTAGGTCGAGGTCGCCTGCATGGGTCTAGGTCGACCTGACTGAATGATATAGTCGGATAATGCCCGTATGGGATACGGATCGTATGTCGAACAAAGCTAGGTCGGGACCAAGGAGGTAGGACAATGAGCTAGGTCGACTGATCTCGGCTGATGGGCCTTGAGCCTTTGTAATAATTGGGCCGACCCACTAAGAATGTGGTGGCGATAATACTTGAATAGTTGGGCTTCGTATGTTGGGCCTAGCCAATCACTTTTATTCCGTTCAGTGGCCCCCAACTTTCTGGGTGGACTTTGTCGACCAGGAAGTTATAAGAATTTTGATGAAGATTTGAGTAGCTCGCAGGTAGATGCTTGATCTGCTAGTTGGTCGCCCAGTAATGACGTGGCTCAATCTCGACCTTTAATTGTTTGACGGTCGGATCTGTAAAAGCACCGTAATTCTGTAATCATTACCCTTTTTGATGCTTGGACAACTGCTTAGGAAACTGTGCCGTTATTAATTGTGGACAATAACCATTTGAAACCTTTCCAATTCAAGGAAGGATTAACACTGAGTATAAAAGGAAAATCCTTTTCCTTCTTGGATTTTTTACAAACCCCCAAATTTCAGACGTACATTCAGAGCAAAGGCAAGAAAGGATTTCTGATTTCTGGCTACTTTGTCCTCCGTTTCATTCATCATACACCTCGTCTTCAACTCAAATTAAGGTATCCCTCCAATTCCTTGCTTTTAGGTTCACTTTTGAGCTTTTCTTTAATTTCTTCCATGGCTAGGACCTTTAGCTATGAACCTGGGGTTTGGTATGGGTATTGCACCGTTAATCGTAGAATATAAAAACATATAGGTAGGGTATAGAAGGAGATTACCATGGAGGAGTGTGCTTCCATCTTGACCAGGTGGGGGCTTGAACTTTAGCAAACTAGACCTCCCTGTAGGAGAAAATTTAGGAGACTTAGATGTAGACGACCAAAGAGTTGTTTCCTTCCATCTATTCCATGAGTTGCTCAACCATTTGGTCCTGTTTTACATTAGGGGTTCCAACAAACCCTCATTTCTTAGAAATAGAAAGGGATTTCCAGGGGAATCTAGGTCGCCCCTAAGTAGATCAATTGAGTCTGTAAGTAGGACTGATTCCCCTGTTTCTTCCTCTGTAGATATGGCGGATCAAAGGCAAGCTAATGCATCCACCTCATCAAGCCCAAGGATCGTGGATGCTTTCGACTCCTCCGTTGCACAAAGGAGGAATGAAAGGGGTTATGTGGTCCCCAAGCCACTTGCTGGGAAGAAAGGCTCTGAATCCCGACTAACCATTCTCTATGGCTTCTGCGAGGTCAGCAGAGATGAATTCCGGCTTACCCATTACCCCAAGAAGGAATTCATGAGCAAATTTGGGTCGACTTATACCATAGATTCCACTAAGGTAGCTTTATTTTATGGTCAATTCGAGGCCGGGCTTAGACTTCCATTGGACCCCTTTATCAACGAATTTTTGGAATGCATGGACGCCCTACCTCTTCAATTAGGAGCCAATACTTGTAGAGTTTTGGTATGTTTTGCAATGATCTGTAGGTTTCTAGGTTTTGAGCCTTGCGTCCATATTTTCAGAATGTTTTTTAAAGTCACCGTAGGCAAGTCAAACCTAGGGATTAGCACCCCCTCTAGACCTCATGCCCCAAAGCTTTTTGTAAACCTTCCAAGTAAGGCCAGTGGGTGGAACTCCCACGTTATTGTAGTGGAGAGCAGAAGAGACTGGGAGTTTCCTTTGCCTGATGATACTTCTGATGTAATTAAGGAGCAAGATTACTGGGTGCCAAACTGGAGCGACGCCTTGTATAAAAAGCTGGTAGAGGTTGCTAGTAGAGGTCCAATTAGCTGGGAAACCCTAGGGACCACCAAAAATAATTATATCCATGCCGGAATGATGTTGGGTAGTGATGAGTGTAAGTACCCAAATCTGGCTCATGCCTTCCGGTTAATTTTCCCGGCAATTCCGGTAATTTTTCCGGTAATTCCCCGGATTTTCCTAAAGTTCCGGAACAATTCTGGAACTGTTCCAAGCCTTTTAAGGGCTGAAGGGAATGCTTGGTGATTAAGAAACACGTTTTTCTTAATCCCAAAACCCTTCTAGAAGGCTGCCACCTTGCACGTTTCTAGAAGAAGCCGGATCTGGCCAATTATGTCGTGCGACATAACCGACGAGAGAAACCTTCTAGAAACCCGCCACCTTGCATGTTTCTAGAAGAATCCGAGTGGCTACTTATGTCGCGCGACATAACCGGCCCAGGAAAAGTTCTAGAACCATGCCACCTTGCATGTTTCTAGAAGGAATACAGTCATGGCTTGTTATGTCGTGCGACATAACAAGCCCATGCAGGCAGCCTATAAATAGAGGCCTTCACCTCTCATTCTAACCACACCTCTTCCACCCCTCAGTCCCCCTCTATAGGAATACACCCAGGAAGCCTCCTCTCTCCTCACATACCCCCCAAATCACCTCAATCCTCCCAAATCCATCCCCCACACACACACTTCCCACATACATCAAGAAATCAAGGAGTTCCCAAGGATCCAAGGTCTGAACTCAGTCTCCGGAGGAGGACGCTAGAAGGTTCCTATATCTAACTTGATATAGGAGTTGTGGATCTTCAAGGGTAACGAGTTTCTACCCCTTTTCCACTCTCTATTTTCCTTTGAATATAAAATCTATGTGTTACATGCATTGATAATATAGTATTCTGATTAAAGTTGCATGCTTTAGCTTCATATTACCCAGATCCACATTTTATTTCATTACATTTCATATAAAATCTTCGTTTTGACTTGGTTTTTGCATGAACACTCAAGATGAGTGTGGATCCCTCATATCCACACCCTCTTGAAGTGTTCATTATTGTTAAACATGCTCCCGAGATTTGTTTGTGAAGTAACTTGACCATTTTGGTGCCTTGTTACCTCTGCAAATCTCGGTTGTAAAGCCTCGCAAAATGGCTAGTTATGTCACGCGACATAGGCGGCCTATGTCACGCGACATAAGTAGCCGGTTGCGAAGCTTCACAGTTTCAAGCCGTAATCGATGTTAAACCCCTTTAAGCTATAACCTCGATGTCTATCTCGCAATTTAGATAGTATCTATGTACATACTATGTCATCTTTTCATTAAAATATCATTCTCATACATAAAGGTGCATCCTTTACACCTAAATCCCATTTTTCATGCATTAAAATCATTCCTTTTCCATTTTAAATCCCTTTTCACATTAAAGATGCACTCTTTGCACAAAGATCATTTCTTTACATAAAAAACATCCATTTGCAATCAAATGCATCATTTTCAAACCAAAATGCCATCTTTTTGCTAAAATATCATTTTTACATGCATTTCCCTTTTCCCCAACCTTGGAATGGACCGGTGTAAAAGTTCTCATCTTTGCATCGTTCCTTCCATTAAAGGTTCATGATTTCTTTAGGAAAAGGATAACTTTGAACCCTATATCTCCGATTATCGCTTAAGAATGAGTATGAAGCCTCTATACGAGCTCGACCGTCTTAAAGCGTAGGATTGATGGGCTAAGGACATTCCTTCCTAAGGAACCTCATCTTTGACCAAAAGAGAGTCATTCTCTCGATCACGCAAGTCCCGAGGGTCCCGAGGTTAAAATGCGATGATCACAAGTCATAAGATGAGGACGGGATCATAATCCCAAATACATAAATTCCAAGGAATCCCGAGCGACAACCAACAAATGGTTTGTACGTCCGGAAGACAACTTGGGACATTCCCCCCCCTTATTTTCAAACACATGCACACAAAGAAAGCACGCAAGCAAACACGATTAATGAAATCTAGGGAGACTTGCTCCGGCAAGGCACTTTGGGTGAACGCCAAACGTTCTTCCCAAGGGGTAACTTAACCTCCGAACCCATAAAACCTTTTTTTCAAAGTTTTGAGGTAATCAAAATGGCGTGGCGACTCCGTTTTTCAAATAACTCGGAAGTCTTCAAACTCGCGTGAATTCCAATAAACAAAAGAATTTGGGCACACATTCACAGTTTGGCGACTCCGCTGGGGAAACCCAAAGGAGAAAAGCTTTATTTTCAAAACAAAAATCGATACTTGGTATATAGGTGGACCCCACTTACCCTTCCTGTATCGCTCCCTAACCCGGGGCTTGGGATAACAAGGTGGTTTAACAATCCCACGTACCAGTATCCCTTTTCGAAAAATTTTGAAAAAAAAAAATAATAATAAGAAAGCTTTTCCCTTTGAGCGGGTTAGACTCCCATCGCCAATTTCATTAATCGTGTTTGCTTTCTTTTACCATGCATTGCATCATTTGCATCTTGGAATCTGTGCATACTTTGAAACGGGAAATAACCCGAAAAATAGCAAAAGGAGTGGAACCTGGAAAATTGATCCATGCAGTCAGCACGGCTAATCCTCATTGGATTCTCGACCGGCGACCTCGTGCAATTCCACCAGGAAAAATCATGGTTAATCTGGCAGTCCTAGCAGCTTGGGGCTATTCAGCTCCATGACTGACTGGGGCTCCCAGAAAATTTACGTGCTTATGTGTTGCATTTTCCCCCGTCCCGAAAATCATTCCTTTAAAACACATTTATGAAAATCTCTGTTTTAACTCAAAAAGGAACATTTTTAGGAGACCGCACACTACGCGCACCTGATATATCCTGTACACTTTTGCACGCACGTCCTTCAAACCCTAGGGTGGTTCCAGCTGCGAGCCACGGACAGCCTTACGATGCTCCCGGCGCGCACGGAATCATCCCAACCTCCCCATGGCAAAGGTCGACCAATGCACACCCGTGTCACACGTTTCAAAAACCGTGACTTTTGGTTGGTTTTTGGTCTAGTCCGTGTAATATAGCCCAGTTGCATACCCTCGTAAAGGTCAAACCTTAGTTCATAATCGGAAGAAGAACTCGCCAAAATTCCGACAAGGAAAAATTGGCGAGATCTCGACTCCGACATTGACTATTGACCTTGACCCGCACGGAATGCGTAAGAGTCAAGACCGAGTCTTTGCCAACAAATCAAAAGATCTTTCGCTCAAGCGAAGCTCTGCCAAAATTCCGACAAGGAAAAATTGGCAAGATCTTGACCGGCATTGACTTCGATTCCGACTCACGCACCGTGTATGCAACGAAGTTCAATGTGACACCGCGTCATCCGGCTTGCCGCCCGACCCATGCCTATTATATTCTCGGACATTACCGAAAGTCAAAAACGTCATTCGCTCAAGCGAAACTCGTCAAAAATCCGTCAAGGCAGAGACGAGACTTTCCCGGTATTGCCTTGACTATAATCCGCATCGCTCGTGCGTTGAAAGGTCCTATGACCCGCTAGACCCGATAGGAGCGTTCTTTACTCTCGATCGGTGGGATCCGCGTGCCCTATAGGACCCTCGCCCGGGCCGTCCACCCCGGGAGGTCGAAATACATGTGGAATACGAGGGGCTTATAGACGTAGTGACGGAACCCACCGATCCAGATCTAGAGTAGTTGCGAAAAAGAAGGGCAAACCCCCCCTTTTCCAACCAAATAGAAATAAATAAAAGACATTGTTTTAAGTAAATTTGAACAATTAATGTAATCATAATTGCATTTTCCTATCTCTGATATCCCTAATCGGGACCTCCTCGGTACGATTTCCGATTTTCTATTCAGACCTTTCGCGGTCAAATCCCTAATCGAGACCTCCTCGGTCCGATTTCCGATTTTCTATCTCGACCCTTCACGGTCAAACCCTAATCGAGACCTTTTCGGTCCGATCTCCAATTTCCTCATCCCGACCTTTCATGGTCAAACCCTAATCGAGACCTCTTCGGTCCGATTTTTGATTTTCTTGTCCCGACCTTTCATGGTCAATCTTTAATCGAGACCTCCTCGGTCCGATCTCTGATTTCCCGACTCGACCTTTCATGGTCAAATCCTTAATCGTGACCCCCTTCGGTCCGATCTCTATTTTCAATCTTGACCATTCAAGGTCTCATCTTTTCCGATCAATTAGGATTAGGAGAAAATGTGTTTCGAGCAAAAGTTAAGCAATAAGTGCGTGTTACTTGAGCCTTCAGCCTAAACACTTACCTCTAAGCCTAAACACTTACCTTCGAGTCTAAACCTTACCTATCCCCGAGTCTAAACCTTGCCTATCCCTTTCCCGCAGCAAAAAAGAAGTGAGCGAGAGTACTGGGTCAGCGGCTTTTCGCCTGCATAGCCATCGCCAGAGTCGAATGGCAGATTTGACAGAAACAAATGAGGGTATGGGAAATCGATGATTAGGAAGGAAGAGTTAGTCCCGGCTTTGGAAAATGCCCGTAAGGTTCATGAAGAACAGCTGTCATTGCTTATCGGTGCTCTTCACCGCAAATGGAGTCCAAGTAACAATTGAGTCCAACGGTTCTTCGTAGTGGTCGAAGATGAGACTCCAGAAGTAGCCATCTCAGCCTCCCACCTATAACCAATACCTTCCTCCATCCACATATGATCCCTTGCCAAGGACCACTTCTCCTCGCCCTTTCCAACATCCCACCATCGTGGCCCCATCGCCTCGCCTCCTCGTAACGGATTGGATTTCACCCCACTTATCCCTCGGCCTCAAGAATACCGCCGCTTATGCTCCAACCTCACATAATCGCTTGAGATATGTGGCTATGTTCTCAAGCCCCTATACCCGCCCGAATGTGATCATGAGTTACCAAAAGATGAACCGAAGTTTTCACCGTTACCTACCGGACTTAATGAATTCACCGTCGCCGCTACTACAAGTCCTCGTTGCGCCCGATAGCCCAAGAGTCCCCGTTGACCCCTATGTGGCAATATTGATGGAGCAAGTGAAACAGATGCAAGAGAAGCTTGACCTCATGATGAGTATCAATACTCCCTTGACCCAAGATGTCGAACTGTGCCAGAAATGACTCCACCGAGCATAACCCAATACCAAGCAAAGAACCGTATCCGGCTCAGCACTCGCACTCACAAAGGAAAGAATGTCACAGCCTTCCTTCACCCAAATCCAACAAAGTGGAACCAATTGGACAATGGGAATCGAGTCTTGAGAATAACAAGGTCCCCCGAAAACCTCGCTCCTTTCACTTTAACAATACACAGATGCCTTTAAGCAAGATTCTCGAAGAGCTAGTGAAAGAAAACCGATAAAGCCACCGGAGAATTGGAAACCCAGAACCCCAAAGACGTAATGGACGAGACCAAACACTGCCGCTTTCACAATTATCATGGCCATAACACCGATGATTGCACCTATTTGAGGCATGAGATCCAAAAGTTGATAGAAGATGGGAAGCTTGAGAACCTCCATGGGCCAAAGACAAAAGTCATGACAAGAGGTCAATTCAAGAAGTGCAAGGTCGAAACGTCGCCCGATGATTTTGGGATGCCCATGAGCAAAGTTTTCAACGATTTGGTGAAACGAAGCCTTCTCACACCTCTCGAGAATCATAAGCCAAGAAACCCAAGTAGAGTTGACAGGCCAAGTTCTGTGAGTACCACAAGCATTATGGTCATGTGACAGATAAGTGTGTGGAGTCGAAGAAAGAAATTCAATGGGCCGATCTACGAAGGAAAGCTCAAGCTCCCCGGGCACCCAACCCGTGAAGAGTAGCTAGACTAGGGTTTACCTATCCTTAAAAAAAAAAAAAAAAAAAAAAAAAAAAAAAAAAAAGAAAAAAAGAAGGAAAAAGAAAATAGTCTCTCGCTCAACTTTCGTAGGTTCTAGTTTTTTTTCCTTTCAATTAAGTCCTCTACGGACATTGTATTAAATCTTCAATTTTCTATAAAAGAGTCTTCTTCTTTTCTTGCTAGACTTAAGACATTATTTGCACACCTACATTACATTTAATGAAATGGTTTTATTTTATATGATCACTTGCATTGCTCAACGAACAATCTCTCGAAATAATTAACGTTCGATTAATCGGTGTGAGAAAGTCAACTAATGCCATCAATCCATACACTTTCCTTATCCCACAAAAGGCCTTCATAAAGCCATACACTTTCCCAAACCATGTCCACCTTCATCTTGACCAAGTCAACGACGGCGACAACATCAAGGAACGACAAAAAAGGCCACTCAGCTTCGAAAGATTGACCCCGTGTCGACAACAACCTAGGGGCTTGGCTTAGACTTCAAGGGTATCAAGAATGTTCAAGCAGGGGCTCGCCTTGGTCCCTGGTGCTCTAGAAAATAAAAAAAAAGAAGAGAAAAAGAAAAAATGTGTGTAGTGCAAAAAGAGTAATACCCACTAGACCGAAAATCCCAAAAAGGGCGCCTAGGCAAAAACAGGTTGCACATAAAAAAAAAGAAGAAAAATCTTAGTGCAAAAGAGTAATGCCCAGCTAGGCCGAAAATCCCAAAAAAGGGCGGTCTAGGCAAAAACAATGGTTGCACATAAAAATAAAAGAAAAAGAAAATGAGGCCAAGGACCCAAGACCGCCCATCAAAAGCTTGACGGACAGCAAAATCAAAGCTCAAAGAATGAAAGTTGTCGATAACAATGGGGCGGTCGAAGCAAAAGCGTAGCATTTCATGAGCCTTTAGGCATATGCAAGTCCTTTCTCCCCAATGAAAGACGAGAATCGAAAGCAATTGAAGCACTCGTCCAAGAATGACTTGGTCAAGGAATCATCCCGAGGCCCATGCCTCATCATCCAGCCTTTCTCATCCTAGCCTTTTCACTAAAGGAACCACAAATCCCATTTCCCAAAACAGCCCGGCCAAGGCCGAACTACGGCGACCCGAGCTCCTCACAATGAGGGGAACGTAGGCAACCAAAGAATGGTCCTGGTCATAAGCATATCCAAATTACCGAAAACTCCGGTCTCATCAAATGACCTCTCCCATGGACACAAGCCAAATCCCGTAAAACCCGGTCTCATCAATGACCTCCTTATA
Source organism: Adenophora triphylla var. japonica (assembly GCA_022495995.1). Lineage (NCBI taxonomy): Eukaryota > Viridiplantae > Streptophyta > Magnoliopsida > Asterales > Campanulaceae > Adenophora > Adenophora triphylla. The sequence goes on from JAFEMH010000219.1 coordinate 853,601, forward strand.
CACAAACCTTTCTTTCACACCCACCAACCTTGATCCGCGACATTGGTTGACTTTCTCCTCATGATTAATAAGAATGTTTGTTCATATCGAGATTAGTGGTTGAATAACCCGAACATTAATAAAGGGTTTTAAGCAATCTTGTGATCATTGTAAATAAAACAAGTTTTCGATGTCTTGACAAGTCTTCCTTTTCTACATCTTAGGAAAGATAGCGCTAAACACCGATTTTCCGTCGCCAGGGCTTCCATACACTTTTACCAACCTTTCTACGCTTATACTCTCTCAAAAGAGTCAAACCCAAAGCGAGTTTTGTGCCTACATCGAATAAGGCCGTCGAAATAACACAAAAATCGGGATCTATTCCCACTTTTCGAAAAAATATGCCCCCGCATGTATATATCTTCCTAAAAGTTCTTCTCTTCGTCCACATCTTCTTAAGGTTGACCGAGTGACTAAAAAAAAAAAAAAAAAAAAAAAAGGGAAGGAAAAGGATAGGTTTTCCTCTTCTCGCTACAATTCGCATTAGGGCCGCTCGAAAAACTCGTCAAAGCATTCCTTTAAACCGGGGCTTCTTTAGCCATTTTCGGGGTTCGCATCGGGTTCTTCACTAGGTCCCTAGATGGATTCGCCTTGGTCGATCAATTTCGTAATCACGTTCGCAATACCAATCGATTGGGATTTTTATTAGGTCACTGTGACTGGGCTTCGCCAAGTCACTTCGCTTGCTCACTCATTCAACCAAGGTTTTGCCAATGAAAGAATTTTTCCTTACTTCAACAAGATATGGGGCTTTTGCAGAGTATTTCCTTAGACCGGGCTTCGATAAGTTGCATCCATCCCTAGAAGAAAGGATTGGTCACTTCGACATCTCGTTAGCATCAACTTCAAATGCTAGAGTGTGAGAAAAGAATAGTCACGAGACCCGAGGTTCAAACCCAGCCTCACCAAGAGGGAATTCTCGTCCACGTTGACAACAAAGAACAGCTCACCCGCACCCAAGGGATACAACCCCACCTGTTTGAAACCCGTCTCAAACAATTCCCAAATACATTCCATATGTACATCCGCATCTGGCCCCTACCATGTTTCCAAGAGAAAATCATCCCTAGGCTCAAGTAACGTGCCAATTGCTAATGATAACATTTTCTCCCAAAAGTGCCTTCGAGATAACTCTAGGCGACAGCTTCCTAATTGTCAAAACGCCGAAAATCCTAGACATCATTCCTAATTGTCTAGGTAAGGTTTGAACTACGATCAAGGCTTGATTCCTCCGGATACGTAGGTAGCCTTTCATAAAGGTTCAGCCATCCGACCACATTGGTCACCTTTTCCCTTCTCCATTCTCCAAGGGTGCATAAGCTTTTCATAAAAGTCCAATTTTGTGACCATATGGGCCACCTCTTTTGATTTGGAACATTCCTGTGAAGGATTGGTTGCTTGACCTCCTAGGTCACCCCATTTCCATCCTTAAGGGACCAATATCTCTTTGCCATTGTCCTAAGGAGACTGTGTTTGTGACCTATTCGTCACCCAATTCCAACCCGTGTCAAGAATTCCACCAAGGCCAAAAGGTAAGAGAAGTGCAGCCTTGGCTACTTATGTCACGCGACAAAATCAAGCTGGGCTACTTATGTCGTGCGACATAACTAGCCACATCGTACATCGACATCGCAACTTCCTCGTTTCCCTGTGGCACTCCCGACTTGTCAATAATCGCAAATACCATCCATTCACTTCTCGATGCATAGGGAGGGTTCATTTACCCCGTATACACTCATGCATTCATTTACAAGCTAAAAATTCATCCAAGTCATCCATTCAAACCATTTGTACATACAAAGTAGATCAAGTCCAAAAGTTGTGCATAAAAAAAAATAATAACATGTGTTTTCCCCAAAGGGGGTACAATAGCCAAAAAGTCATAAATGTCTAAGGGGAAAGGGGCTACTCGAATCCTCTCCATCACCCTCTTCATCACCCTCCTCATCTCCATCCTCGCCGTCATCCTCGCCTCCTCTCGGCTCATCGTCAGATCGTCCGAAGGTGCCTCGTAGGCTATGGTCTCCGTGCGGTAATAGTCGCCGAGCTCGTGATAACAAAGGAGTCAAGCTCATAGTCCGTGGCCGTCTCGGCCCGTCCTCATCCTCATCCTCATCCTCATCATCATCATCAATCTCAATGGGTCTCAGAAGAGGCACATTTGCAGTCTTTGTCCGAGGCGTCGGTCCTCTAGTGCTCCGCGGTGCCCACGTCATCGTAGCGGCTCTTCTTCCTTCTCGGTTGGCCAGGTGGAGAGATATCAATCGAACCCCGTGACCGGCACTCGATTCTTCCGTAAACTCATGCCTTTCTCGAGCTTGCCAATCATGCCCACAGCGCCGGTATATGCCCCGGTCAAGTGCCCGTAAGCTCGAGCCGACACTGCTACAAGCATGACATAATAAGTGTCGAATACGCTTCTTGATAATGTAGAGAGATGCAAGCAATCCAAAGAGGCGTAAGGAGCAATACTTACAGATCTAGAACCTCGCGGGAGCACCGATGAGGATGAGTCTGGGACATATCAATGTGAGCTCGCCTCATGCGACCGCCACCCCGATAATCAATGAAAGTCTGGGGCAAAGGAGGTCTAGCTACATAGCCGCCGAAGGCCCCACGCTATGAGCACCATAACCAACCCCGGTCTCGTGGAGACCGAAGATGCATGGCCACGTACATAGTATAGTCCCCTCTCGTGTGTAAAGATGTGCCGCCATGCCTACGATCAAAGCATCTACATTCTCCAACCGGCGAGGCAACCACATCCTAGCCGGAGGATCATCGTGATCCGAGCGTGCCTATTCGGCCCATGCCGTCTATACACCCTCTCCTAGATACAAGGCGTCTCCTGACAAGCCCACCGCAGCTTGCGACACTCGTGAAGTGCGCAGCGTGATCTAAATCCAAAGCGGCATAACGACTCACCCAGGGGAACAAGCTCATCCTCTCGTGGAACCCCTCTCGTGCATGTCAACGTATCATGATAAGAAGCAAGAATCCCGCACCTCGAGCCCTCCGGCTGTCCCGGGTTCTGCTTTCTCGGCATCCTTCGTCCACCGACGAAGAGCAGAAAAGTGGTGGCAGGAAACTCATCCTTGATCCGCCACTCATAACAGCCAAAATACTCGTATGCCCAAGCCTCGAAAAGGAGAAGAAGAAGTCAAAACAGTGGAAAACAAGGGATATAATGAAATGCGCTAAGGAAAAGAGATCAAGGTGAGAGAATACCTCGAAAGCCGATGAAAGCAGTGAAGTACTTCGCCTTCCTCGACCGACGTCATCTAGGGCCAAATACATCTCGCCTAAGCCTCGCTCTCCCCAGAAAGATTCCCGACAAGATCCTGTGCTCTCAAAAGCTCCAATAGTGAAACCAAAGCAGATGCGCCGTTGATGAACAAAGATGTCGGAAAAGCCCACCCATACAAAAGCTCTAGCCAATCTCTCGGCTCTCACGGCTCTCAATGGGATCATCTACCACAACAGAAGTCCCCGCTTCGCCCCCGAATCGTGCCATGTAGCACCCCCAACTCATATCCATTCCCCTTCTTGATCCGGGAACGAAACCAAGTAAGCCCATAAAATCATCATCGCAATAGGCCGGGGCTCAACTCCCCGTACAAGCTCCTCTATGTAGAGTGGCTCATCCGTAAAAGGCACCCCGTGATGACCGCAAAGTCCAATGGAGTGATCGTCTGCCTCACCCCAAGAGAAGTGAAATGAGTGAGTGGTCTCCCACCGTAACTCTCTCGAATGCCCTCACTAGATCCACACTCCTCCGAGTGCCCCCGATGGCCTTCGCCATCTCAAAAATTGCCCTAGCCCAAAGAGCCGTAAATCAGGCCCTTAGGCGAGTCCACTCGCTCTCGGCTACCCGGCAAGCTATCCCATAGCCTCGCCAATCACCTCGTGGGAGCCACGGGTGCGCAATCCCCGCAAGAAAACATGGCACAAGTATCAATATTTCGTGCTATTTCTTGAAATCATCTCAAGCAAAAAATAGGTCAAAATGGATCAATGTATGGCATGCATTTACGCATTACATTTCCTAGATTCATCTATGTTCACATGCCAGCTCATGTCAATAGCACGCCTAAAAAATCGCTCAAATCAATTTCGCCCAAATTGAAAATTTTTCAAGAAACCCTAGGTTTCTTACCTCTTCCTTCTTCGTGACATCCGAAGTATGCTCATCGAGCCGCGGGTAAAAATCTCCCCTTGGTGCTTCCGGAAGAAACGGCCGTTGATTCCTTTGCACCCCTTCCTCCGAGTAGCTAAGTTGGCATGTTGAGAAGCCCTCTTGGTCGGATAGAGCCTAGGAGGCATTCTTCAATGGAATCGGACTAAGAAGTGTTTGATTTCACTCAATATCCCTCGAATCTCCCTCTCTCGATGTCGCTCTCTCTTTTCTCACCGTCGCCTCCTCTCAATTTCAAGTTCAATTGATTTTCAAATGGCGACCGTGCGTATTTTTAATGAATTGTTAAATGGGCCTCTTATGTCGTGCGACATAATAGGCCTCTATGGCTTGTTTTTACAATTTTGCCCCCGAAGGCTTCATTTTACAATTTTGTCCCCCGTAGGACTGCTTTTACCCTTTGTGCCCCCGGCATTTTCAAACATTTTCAATTAAATTTTCCCTCCAAAGGCCTCCCGAGGCTTATTTTACAAATTTACCCCTCGTGGCTCATTTTATTTGCCTTTGGCATTTTTAATTCACTTCTTTTACAAAAATTATCAGATACGTCCTACTTTCTTTACAAAAATCATCGAGTCCTTCTTACTTCTTTAGTCTCCTTTTTTTTTCCGTCATAAAGAAATAAAGTCATCTAGCTTTAGTAAAGAAATAACGTCGTAAGCTTTAGCTTCCGTTAGAATGAAATAATGTTAGGTCAGAACTCTAAATTTGTGCAACCACTATCCGCGAATAGTGACGAATGCCCAAGTTATTTCAATTTGTGCAACCACTATCCGCGAATAGTGACGAATGCCCAAGTTATTTCAATTTGTGCAACCACTATCCGCGAATAGTGACGAATGCCCAAGTTATTTCAATTTGTGCAACCACTATCCGCGAATAGTGACGAATGCCCAAGTTATTTCAATTTGTGCAACCACTATCCGCGAATAGTGACGAATGCCCAAATCATTTCAAATTGTGCTACCACTATCCGCGAATAGTGGCGTATGCCCAAATCATTTCAACTTGTGCTACCACTATCCGCGAATAGTGACGAATGCTCAAGTTTCCCAACTTAAGTTACCTCTATCTCCGTCATAAAGAGATAGCGCCATAAGCTTTAGCTTCCTCAGGTGACAGCCTCCGAATTGTCAAAATCTCAAGGATCCTAGACATCGTTCCTAACTATCTAGTGATGCTTGAACTACGATCAAGGCTTGATTCCTCCGGGATACGTAGGTAGCCTTTTATAAAAGGTCCACCATTCGACCACTTTGGTCACCCCGTTTCTTTGTCACTCCTCGCCGATAAAGCGCCCCTCATAGAAGTTCGTATATCCGACCACCCGGGTCACTCCTAGCATATCCCCGCAGGATCAATTGCTTGACCTCCTAGGTCATTTTCTCTTCTTCCTTCCCCGCCGGATCCTAATTCCGAACTACGGCTGGCTTGATTCCTCCGGATACGTAGGTAGCCTTCCAAAAGGTTCACCACTCGACCACCTGGGTCACCCAATCCGTCTTGGCATTCGCCGATTGGATCCTTTCTATCGACAACCCCACTCGCCCGCAAGTGACATTGCCGAGGGCTTCGTAAGTACCCAAATCTCGGCTCATGCCTTCCTGCTAATTTTCCCGCAATTCCGGTAATTTTTCCGGTAATTCCCCGGATTTTCCTAAAGTTCCTAACAATTCCGAACTGTTCCAAGCCTTTTAAGGGCTGAAGGGAATGCTTGGTGATTAAGAAACACGTTTTCTTAATCCCAAAACCCTTCTAGAAGGGTGCCACCTTGCACGTTTCTAGAAGAAGCGGATCCGGCCACTTATGTCGTGCGACATAACCACAGAGAGAAACCTTCTAGAAACCTGCCACCTTGCATGTTTCTAGAAGAATCTGTAAGTGGCTACTTATGTCGCGCGACATAACCAGCCAGAAAGTTCTAGAACCATGCCACCTTGCATGTTTCTAGAAGGAATACGATCGTGGCTTGTTATGTCGTGCGACATAACAAGCCCATGCAGTGTACTCTATAAATAGAGGCCTTCACCTCTCATTCTAACCACACCTCTTCCACCCCTCGCCCCCCTCTATAGGAATACACCCAGAAGCCTCCTCTCTCCTCACATACCCCCAAATCACCTCAATCCTCCCAAATCCATCCCTACACACACACTTCCCACATACATCAAGAAATCAAGGAGTTCCCAAGGATCCAAGGTTCGAACTCGCCTCCTGAGGAGGACGCTAGAAGGTTCCTATATCTAACTTGATATAGGAGTTGTGGATCTTCAAGGGTAACGAGTTTCTACCCCTTTTCCACTCTCTATTTTCCTTTGAATATAAAATCTATGTGTTACATGCATTGATAATATAGTATTCTCGATTAAAGTTGCATGCTTTAGCTTCATATTACCTGATCCACATTTTATTTCATTACATTTCATATAAAATCTTCGTTTTGACTTGGTTTTTGCATGAACACTCAAGATGAGTGTGGATCCCTCATATCCACACCCTCTTGAAGTGTTCATTATTGTTAAACATGCTCCCCGAGATTTGTTTGTGAAGTAACTTGACCATTTTGGTGCCTTGTTACCTCTGCAAATCTCGCTTGTAAAGCCTCTCGCAAATGGCTAGTTATGTCACGCGACATAGGCAACCTATGTCACGCGACATAAGTAGCCGCTTGCGTGCTTCACGGCTTCAAGCCGTAATCCGATGTTAAACCCCTTTAAGCTATAACCCGATGTCTATCTCGCAATTTAGATAGTATCTATGTACATACTATGTCATCTTTTCATTAAAATATCATTCTCATACATAAAGGTGCATCCTTTACACCTAAATCCCATTTTTCATGCATTAAAATCATTCCTTTTCCATTTTAAATCCCTTTTCACATTAAAGATGCACTCTTTGCACAAAGATCATTTCTTTACATAAAAAACATCCATTTGCAATCAAATGCATCATTTTCAAACCAAAATGCCATCTTTTTGCTAAAATATCATTTTTACATGCATTTCCCCTTTTCCCAACCTTGGAATGGACCGGTGTAAAAGTTCTCATCTTTGCATCGTTCCTTCCATTAAAGGTTCATGATTTCTTTAGGAAAAGGATAACTTTGAACCCTATATCTCCGATTATCGCTTAAGAATGAGTATGAAGCCTCTATACGAGCTCGACCGTCTTAAAGCGTAGGATTGATGGGCTAAGGACATTCCTTCCTAAGGAACCTCATCTTTGACCAAAAGAGAGTCATTCTCTCGATCACGCAAGTCCCGAGGGTCCCGAGGTTAAAATGCGATGATCACAAGTCATAAGATGAGGACGGGATCATAATCCCAAATACATAAATTCCAAGGAATCCCGAGCGACAACCAACAAATGGTTTGTACGTCCGGAAGACAACTTGGGACATTCCCCCCCCTTATTTTCAAACACATGCACACAAAGAAAGCACGCAAGCAAACACGATTAATGAAATCTAGGGAGACTTGCTCCGGCAAGGCACTTTGGGTGAACGCCAAACGTTCTTCCCAAGGGGTAACTTAACCTCCGAACCCATAAAACCTTTTTTTCAAAGTTTTGAGGTAATCAAAATGGCGTGGCGACTCCGTTTTTCAAATAACTCGGATGTCTTCAAACTCGCGTGAATTCCAATAAACAAAAGAATTTGGGCACACATTCACAATGAGGTAGCTCCCTTAGTTCCCATTGTTAGAAGCTTGAGGTATCCTAATTGGGTTACTCACGAGGGGGATAGATTTAGGTTTGAGAATCAATGCTACGACTGTAAGAAGACCAAAGATTTTTGCAGACTGAATAAGGATCATTGTGGGGGTAAGTGTTTGCTTGCCCTTTTACTTAGCTCGTCAATTCTTTACTCGCATGCTTCTTACTTTACTCGTTCATGTTTTATTTGTCAACTTTTTTATTGACCATCTCGAGCTAACACTTCTTCTTATCTGTGCAGTTCTTACCCCGGAGCAGGAGGCTAACATGGTGCGGGTAGTAAGTGTAAACACAAAGAAGACCAAGAAGGGTTATAGGACTGCCAATGCCCGAGCTAGCAGGCAGAGGTCGAGGAGCGACATAAGCTGTTGCAGTTGATTGATGAAGACACCGAGAAAATGATCCCTGTTGAGGAAGGGGGCGAGCAAGCTGAGGCAGAAAATATAGTGGGTGATGCCCCAGAGGCCAATACTTCCGGAGTTGAGGAGGGACTCGAGCAAACACTTGAGCCAATGCAAGAGGTCCCCCAAACTGATTCCAGCCCAGCCACCGTCGACCTGGAAGACGATGAAGAAAATGATGAAGATGATCAGGAAGAGATCGAAGCTCAACCCTGGATCTGAGGGGGCTGATTCTCTCAGAGCATCGGGTGCCATTGCTAAAGGATCCCTACCCCAAACCTCCAAAGCTTCATATGCCGAGCTCGTCCAAGCTTGAGTAGACAAGTTAAGCGATGTTCCCCCTCTCACGAGTATTAACAACTCTAGTAGGCAATATCTTGAGCTGGAGTATGGGCAAGTAGTGGTGAGGCGATCTACTGTCAAGGACCTGGTGGCCAGATATGCTAAGAAAGGCCTGAGCTCTGAGGAGTTCAATGCTAGATCGGGATTGATTCATTCTAAGGTAACCCTTCAGCTTTCTCATTCTTTTCACTTTCCCTTTTGTTCGCACATCCACTTACAAATAGTTTGATCTGACACTTTAACTTTTTATTTTTCTTATAGGCTCTTGCTATGGTCGAGCTAGCCAAGAGAAGCCGTAAGGCTTCCGATGAGCGAGAGAAATTAGCTATGACCATGTACGATCGGAAGTCTGTCGAGCTAGCGGAGCTGAGGGAGAAGCATGCTGACATGGACTTTGCTTACGAGGTCCTGAAGCTGGTCAAAGAAGATGCCCTGAAGGCCAAGGAGGAAGCTTGGGGCAAGCTAGGTGATTCCAAGAAGGAACTTGCTGCATCCCAACTGGGTAAGGAGAGGGTAGATCAGGAGTTAGAGGTGGCATCCCAGATGCTCAAAGAAATTACTGATATGCTGGTCAAACAATGAGGACCATAAAACAGCTCGGCTACAGTGGGAAGAAGAAGCACGAGTCAAAATGGAGGTCTCCATCAAGGCTGTAGTGGAGGCTTACAAAGATGATGATGAGTGCTTCAACTTTATCACGGATCAAGCTAAGATATTTTTTGACGTTGGTCGCCGCCATATGGTTCATCGTATTATAGTTGATCCCTCTGTCGACTTGCCAGTTGAACAACTGGCAAAATGGGCCTCAGAGGATCAATATGACATAGAAGCTCGTCATGGCCATCCCATCATGCCATACAATTCCAATGATTTGGCAGTCATTGCTCTAGAGGATGAGACTGAAGGAGCTGAGCATTGGGTCCCTCCCCCCATTAATCAAGCTAACTTCAATACCATTCTTGAGGAGTTGATGGAGGTCGATGAAATGGATGAAGATGGGGAGGTTGCCAAGGACCATCAGGATCAAGCTGCTGATGATCAAGATGCTTAGTTTTTGTTGATGGTTGAACAAGTTTCAAATAATTTGATATGCTTATTTTTGTAACTTATGCCTTGGCCCAATTTTTGGGAGGCATTAATCTTGACATACTCTGTTTGATCAAGTTCTAGCCCATTTTGGGGGACTTGCTTCACTTAATCGTTGTTTGACTATACTTGGATCTCTTTGCCTCGATCCAGCTACTTGTTTGTATGTCGAACTAGATAGAATGATGTATGATCTTGACACAAGTTTTTGGGTTGGACTAGTTTTAGAAACAAAGTCGACTTAATACTTGCTTGTTTGTAAACGAAATTGTCCTTGAGATGAATCTTGTTAGAACGAGATCGACTAAGAGTCGGACCTGTTAAAGGAACGAGACTGACTAAGAGTCAAGTCTGTTAGAATGAGATCGACTATGAGTCGGACCTGTTGAAGGAATGAGACTGACTAAGAGTCAAGTCTGTTAGAACGAGATCGACTATAAGTCGGACCTGTTGAAGGAACGAGACTGACTAAGAGTCGAGTTTGTTGGAATGAGGTCGACTTACGAGTCGGACCTGTTTAGAGGAGCGAGACTGACTAAGAGTCGAGTCTGTTAGAATGAGGTCGACTTAGGAGTCTGACCTGTTAGTAGCATAGAAATAACACAACTTTGTTTTGAATAGAACTGCAACTTTATTGAAGTAGTAGAAAAGTTACATCGAAAACATAAAACTGAAACTGAAACTTAAAAGTAATACTTAATAAGGTGGCTAGCATGCCACGGATGTTTCAACTCTTCACCCTCTGGATGACCAATCATGTATGTTCCTTCTTTGATAACTCGAGTGACTATGTAAGGACCTTCCCAATTAGGAGATAATTTGTTCTGCTCTGCTTTCCTTCCTGTTACCTCGATCTTCCTTAGCACGTAGTCCCCCACTTGGAATGACCTTATCTTAACTTTTTTATCGTGGTAGCCCTTGGTTTTCTTCTTGTAGTTGACCATTCATAGTTGAGCGGTAGCCCACTTCTCTTCAAGCAAATCCAAGTCGATCAATCTGTTGGCATCGTTCTGTTCGTGATCAAAGAAAACCACCCTTTCTGTAGGAACTTGTAGCTCGGAAGGTGCCATGGCCTCTGATCCATATGTAAGAGCGAAAGGGGTTTCACCCGTGGGCCCCCGAGTGGTTGTGCGGACTGCCCAGAGAGCAATGGGAAGTTCGTCCAACCATCTGCCAACTCGACCAACCAAGTCTGTCTTAAGTGCTGATAGGACAAGTTTATTCACTGCTTCTGCTTGGCCGTTACCCTTGACGACTTTCAATGCTTGATGCCCAATCTGTTCATTTCCATTTCAAAGCCTGTAGAGAATTGTAGCCCGTTATCCGACACAATAGCTCGAGGAATACCAAATCGACACCAAATATAATCATGAATAAAGTTGATGGCGTTCTCTTTCGTAATCCTCACTAAGGGCTTGGCTTCAATCGACTTGATGAAGTAATCAATGGCGATGATCACGTACTTACAGTTTCCCTAGGCGGGTTGGAAGGGACCAATCAAATCGACTCCCCACATACTGAAAGGCCAAGTTGTGACCACTGGAGTTTGCTCGATTGTAGGCAGCTTAGGTAGGTCGGCAAATCCTTGGCACTTGTCACACTGATGTACAAAATCATGAGCATCTTCTCTCAAGTGAGGCCAATAGTAACCCAAAGTGATCAGTTTGTCATCCAAAGTTCTGGCCCCCGGTGTAAGTGCTCCAATTTGAGCTTGTTAGAATTTTCGTTAGAAAATTAACGAAAGTTATAACATTTCTACCAATTCCTAACAATCCTAACATTTCTAACAAAGTGAGGGTAAAATGGGCATTGTTATTTAAGGTTAAACCTCAAAAAGAATCTTAAAAAGCAAAACAAAGGAAGAAAACCAAAAATAGAAATGGCTGGAAACATAAAACTGGCTGTTAATTTGAATTTTCAAAAGAAATATTCCTTGTGTCCAAAGCCTAGAGCTGCATTTAATGAACAGTGCACGCCACCAATCCCATCCGCGCGGACATCTTTGTAAAACTCAGAGGGCTATAAATTGAGCCCTCCAGTCACAAAAATAGGGAGCCACAACACAATTTGCACTGAACCTCTGGCGAAATATAGAGAGAAAACAGTGAGAATTCACTTGAATTGTCACCATTTTCTCTTGAATATTTCCCAACTCACACTCACTCTCAAATTCAAACCCTAAACACATTCAAGCCTCAAACACTCAAATATTCAAGCCAAATCCTCAAAATACAAAGAAGATAGGTATAACCTCCCTCTTCTTACCCTAAATCTTTCATCCATGCATGCATCTTCAAACTACAAAATGTAGTTCATCCTTCTTCTTGTATTAGATCCAAGAAGATCACCATGGAAGTCCATCTCCATGGATGATCTTCTACAAGGATCAACATTTTCTTTAATGTGTTCTTGTTTTCTTGCAAATGCATTTTCAAAACCCTAAAAACCATTTTCAAGCATCAAATCTCATTTTCAAAGGATAAAATTCCCCTCCCCAAGCAAATGAAGTGCTTAGTCCTAATGTACCCAAGGATGGTTTGGCATAGTTGATTCACCACTAAAATGTCAAGTGATCACTAACCAAAACCTAGGGAAATGGGGACAAGCATGGATGCAAAACCCCCCTTAAAATCATATTTTCTTTCTTGAGAAGTTGCTGTCCAGTAGCAATTTCCTCAGACCTCAGTCCATGGTCTAATTTTTTGGACACAGATAAATGTGGAATTTGGTGTTGACTACAAAACACTTTTTGTAGCCAACATCCAGATCTTTCCATACATATTTTTACTTTATTTTTTGGGTGAGTAAAACTCCTCTTTTCAAATTTTCTTTCAGAGGCTAGTTCATCAGCTTCTGGGAATCCAGATCTCATATCTGAGGTTTCCAGAAGGTTTTGACCCCTCAAATCTTCTCCAAAATGGAAAATTCCTTGGCAAAAATCTTATTTAAGGTGTCTGGAACAACTTTCATTCTCTGAGTTTATCCATATTATGAAGTTTTAAGACCCTTGAATCTATTTCAAAATCAAAGGTCCACTGCCTTTTTCATTCTGGCAGAAATGGCTCTCAACTTCAAAAGGTCTTTTGAGTACCAAATCTCAATTCAAAAATCTTTCAAAAAATCATGGGATCAGTTTAAAGTCTTAAAAAGATATCCCAATTTTTACTTTTCTGAGTTTCAAATTATTTTGGCCAAAACACACACACACACACACAAATGATTTTCAGCTTGGAAGACTCGTTTTACGAGGCATTCCGGGTGCACACTAACGTCCTTCCCGGCGTGTAACATGACCTCCGAACCCAAATTTCTGATCTCGGGCATTTTTCAATGTTTTAGCCCTTAAAACAAAAATGGCGTGGCGACTCCGTTCTTTTTCCCGGGTTTTATTTGGTTTTTTTCAAAGAAACGCGAAAAATCGAATTTTTTCCCGCGAAATGGCGACACATCATCACAGTGGCGACTCCGCTGGGGATTAAGCTTTTTTTTTAAAAAAAAAAATGGTATTTGGTATATTGGTGGAAACCATTAAACTTCCCGTTACCGCCTCCTAACACGAGTCGGGAATAAATTGTGGTCTAACAATCCCACGTACCGGTATCACCGTTTTAAAAAAAAAAAGCTTTTGAGGGTCAAGCTTCCGTCCCGGCTTTGAAAATCATTTTTGTGTGTGTGTTGATTTTTGCACAGTTTTCGTGTTGTTTTGGCCGCCTCGGAGAAAGTCAAAATTTTGACTGTCGGAATAATGTCCCTAACTGTCGGAATTTTCGTGCTTACGTGCTTATGTGTTCATTAAATTTCAAAAAAAAAGGATTTTCAAAAAAAAAAAGAAAATTTTCAAAAAAAAAATCATCATGCATCATATTTTTAAGACACATGAAAAATTCCTATTTTACTCAGAAAAAGAATATAGACTACTTGCACACTACGCGCACGTGACCGTACACTGCACACTACGTCCCTAACCCGGGGAAATCCTTGTCGCGGTCCGTTTGGTCTTATTACGCCTCTCGGATGAGCACAGGACTACCCAAACATCCCATGGAGCCTCGTGTCGACCATGCACTTGTCCGTGACACACTTTGTCCGAGACCCGGTTGGTTTTTAGTCTGGTCTGTGTCATGCCCTGTCTGTGTATAGACCTTTCCTTTCAAGCCTTTGTCGGCATACCGACTCAATATCTTTCGGGGACCCTAATCGCCGAAGTTCTCGCCGGTTTTCCGCCGCAGACTTTGACCAAGATATTGACCGGCGCCTTGACTTCGGCTCGACCGGCACAAATTATACACTCGACTCCCAAAGATTGACACCGAGTCATCAAGGATTAATGATTATTCCATGCCTAATTACGGCTTAACCGACGACAAGTCAAGATCAATTGTGGACGCTTATCGCTCCAAATCATGCCGACTTTTCGTCGAGCCCTCGGACACGATCTTGACTTTTGACGTCGCCTTTGTCCGTAATTTACATCGAATGCTCGTTAAGACTCGATTACCCGCCGACTTTTAGGATCGTTTTTCTTTCGGTCGGTGGGACCCGCTTGCCCTATAGGACCCTCGTCCGGGCCGTCCACCCCGGGAGGTCGAAATACAGTGGAATACGAGGGGCTTATAGATGTAGTGACGGGGCCCACCGATCCAGGATCCAGAGTAGTTTGCGAAAAAGAAGAGCAATCTTTTCCAACCGATTAGGTTAATAAAGCATGTTTTAAGTTAAACGTGAACAAATAACTGCATGTTGCATGAGCCCAATGCCCAAACACCTACCCTCCTTCCATTCCCAAACATCTGAACCTTCGTGTCCTTTCCCCCACAGCTCCGCACAAAGCTTGGTTTCGGGCACCGGGTCATCGTTTGATTAGTTGGGAAGAGTCAAGCGCGTCATCAGCTTCGCCGTTTGTTCGTACTCCGGGTTTCGAATGTCTCGCATCGCCCGGAAATGAGGGGGACCACGTTGCTCCGTCCTCCAAAATCCCTCGACGCACCGGCATTGGATCCAGTTGGTAGAACAGATGAGACTTCGACATGAGGCTCAAATTAGCGACCTTCTGGGGGTTGTCGCAAGTCATGGTGTGACTATCAGTCTCAATTCCGATGGCACTTTTACCGCAAAGAAGGAAGAGGGTTCTCCTCCTCTTCTTAATCGTCCCGGATACATCGAGATGCTACCCCAAGATTCCTATGTTTCCACCGCCGGGACCCCTGCCCGTCGACTTACAGGGCAACCGGCCCCCAAACAAAAGCCGTGACGAAAGAGTTCGGTATACCGTCGCTGTCCCTCTCTAAGTGATGATCCCGCAAGTATCGGCTGAGTGATGAAAATCGTGAACAGCTTGAAGAAATATGGTCAGCCATCAAAGCCCCGGAAGAACGCCGTAATGCATAAAGCAGCTGGATTGAAGAGGCCACACGCCACTTCTGGGACCTTAACAATATCCCAACCGAGTGGGGCTACCTTGAAGGACAAACATATGCCCGTTCCTGACCTCAATATCTCTCATTATCCGGCGGAGTCCAATCACTCGCTACTGCATGAGCCCAAGAAGCAGATCCCCGAACCAGCTCCACCCAAAGTCATTCCAAGACCGCCAACCCGAGGTCCCAAATCCGCCACCACCGTAGAACACATTTGGTGGGATATTTGTGATCGGTCCCGATTGCCTTGAAAGGGATTATCGTGATCGGATACACGAGGACCGCCCTCCTAAGAAAAAGAAAATTTCCTCCCAAAGAAAAATTGAAGGAGAGATTCGAGGCCGGTGATAACGGTGTGGGAACGCTCGGGGAGCCATCTCGGGGGATTTGATTATTATGTACTCTACTCCGCCCGCCTTTCCCCAAAGCAAACAGGGTAAAAGAACAAGAGCCTTGCCAACGATTGAGACTTTCGGACGCCGAATCACGTGGACCTGGTAACTCTACCGCCAATCGAAATCTATCCCCCGCGGAACGGCCTGTAATCTGTTTGACCAGCCTCCCGAGTGCACACCGACAAAGAAAGACCAACGCCAGCTTGGCGCTCCCACTCAATCAACATGTTGACCGGAGATGGCAACCGCCACAAAAGGCCTCAAGCATAACCTGCAGGCTTCTGCAAAGGCTCTACCTCGCAAGAAAAAGGCACGAAGTGACCGGTTTAATGACTCTCTATCCCGAGACATGGACCAAATCTATCATCCTCACCTATATGGGAGTATGATCACCTTCGCGATGAAGATTTGCCAAGAGAGGTCTCCCAACACAATGAAGCTTTGTACATCACTATTCGGCTCAACACCATATCACTCCCCGGGGTATTAGTGGACAATGGATCATCGGTAAACGTCCTTCCTCGCATGATGAGGGCCCTCCGCATAAATGAAAGGCATATGATCCCATCTACCCGGACCGTCAAGGCCTACGACGGTTCGTCTCGTCCCATTCTCGGGGACAAGAACTCGAACTCGGTTTGAAACCCAAATGGTGCCAACGAAATTCCATGTAATGGACGTCCCATCCGAATTCACAGCTCTATTGGGACGCCCTTGGTTACATCTCATGAAAGCCATAACTTCCACCCTCCACCAATGCGTCAAATTCATCAACCGGCAGGGAGACCTTGAAGTCATAAGGGGTGACAGTTTCCTCATAGGGAACGAAGCTGAAACAATAGCCAAGAATGCCCACACAAACACCGGGCTACATCCTTCAAGAGGCAAGTCTCGCCAAAGATCCTTTGGAATCCGGCGATGCCAACTATGTCAACACACTCAAGCGAGCAGACTCCGAAGAAGTTCGATTCATCAAATTTAATTGTTATTTCCAACACTTGGAGGCGCACCGGAAGGAAACGCCGAACACCGCCATGATACAGTGCACACAAGTCCCCGGTCCCTGCCTACGTATTTGTCGCATTCTCGCAAACCCATTCTCTCGGCCTTGCCGGCGAGGAGGTTTTCATGATAAAAGTCGACAAACACCGACGCACTCGGCTCGAATGTATGAACATTGTGTGGGACGTCCTCCTCGAAGAACTACCCACTAAGCCTTTCCGCCGCACATGGGGCATGAGATCTTTCCAAGAGTTCCAAAGCACCACACCAAGACGCAACACGTCCTCGCATCTGGATTGAGCGATCGACGACGATGAGTCGAACCCTCCAGATGGAGGAAGCGGCATATCGGGAAGAAGATCCTTACATCTTCATGCTCGCTTCAAGAGCCGAACTCGGTTGATTCTCGATTCGTACAAAGAGATGATAGCAATGCTTGAAGAGGGAGCACAGAGACCATGCCTTTCCCGAGTTGTGAAGCCACCGACGCCGATGCCGCTAAAGAATTGGGAAACTCTCTCAGCCCGTCCGCGACCAAAGAGGAAATGATCACCAAGCTTGGATTGATCCCCGTCCTTTCGTGTCAACCTTTGTAAAGTCCTCCGAGTCTCTCATTGTTGAGTTCGAGTCTCTCGAGTCGTCCGATGGCCTTACGCCCGAAGACTACGAGTCCGTAGCGAACGTTGTATTCCCTTTCGTCTTCAATGAAATGATGAACCTTTCGAGTATCCCTTAATTGCCACTTTAACTAATGATGAATTAACTAATAATCTAAAAACAGCTAATAACGATTCACTAGATGAAGAGGCGGACACATTAAATGAAAAATATATCAAAGAAATCTTTAAGCAAAGTTGTCCGAAAAGAGGAAAATCGAGCCCAAGCCGCCGAAGAGATTTTGACGAGTGTGAATCTGGGAACTGCGGAAGAGCCTAAAGAGACGCAGATTGGTAGTTTCTTCGAAGGGACCGAAAGGGATGCCCTAATTGAGCTACTAAAAGAATTTGTGGATGTGTTCGCATGGTCCTATAAAGATATGCCAGCCTCGATCCTTCCATAGTTGTGCACCGAATACCGCTCGACCTTAAGTCAAGCCATTAAAGCGTGGCTAAGAAGAATTAAGCCCGAATGGTCCCTACAAGTGAAAGAGGAGATAGAAAAGATGCTCAGTAAGGTGGTTCATCAGTGGTCATTGAATATCCTACATGGCTTTCCAACATAGTAACACCAAGGCCAACGGAAAGATCCTAAGGCTGCGTAGACTTCAGAGACTTGAACAAAGCCACCAAAAGATGATTTTCCCCGCCAAACATCGACATTTTGGTAGATTCCACGGCCAACCATGAAGTTAAATCCTTCGTCGAAGGTTTTGCCTGCTACAACCAAATCAAAATGGCGTAAGAGGATCAAGCCAAAACGGCCTTCACAACCCCTCGGGGCACCTATCGCTACACGGCCATGCCGTTCGGACTAAAGAATGCCGGGGCTACGTACCAGAGGGCGGCCTACGGCTGTTCCATGACATGATCCACAAAGAAATTGAGGTCTATGTGGACGACATGATAATACATTCCAGAGGATCGATGGCCAGCACTTTGTTGATTTGAGAAAATTCTTCGGCCGCCTCCGAGACCACAAAGCATGAGACCGAATTCCAGCCAAGTGCACCTTCGGTGTAAGACGAGGTAAGGTGCTAGGATATATGGTGACGAACGGGGAATCGAAGTAGATCCCCGTAAAATCAAGGCGATAGTTGAAATGAAGCCGCCCGACACCGACGTAAGTGAAATCCTTCATGGGAAGATCTGCAATACATAAGCCGCTTTCAGGAATCACCGACCTCGATCCGCGAGCCGATCTTCAAGTTGATGAAGAAAAATGCCTACACGTAATGGACTCCGTAATGTCGCCTTGCCTTTGAACAGATTAAGGCATACCTTGTGAATCCCCCGATTCTCTGCCCGCCACATCGGCAAAAGCCACTCTTGCTATATCTAACTGTCACAGATACAACAATTGGGGCTATGCTAGCTCAAGAGAAGAAAAATTCCAAGGTCGAAAACGCCATCTATTTCGTAGCGTAAAAGCTCCAAGGAAGCGAACTCAATTACTCTGCTTGCGAGAAGACTTGCGCAGGTTTGGTCTGTGTAGTGGGAAAGTTGAAGCACTACATGCAGTCTCACTCGATACATCTCATCTCAAGGATAAACCCCATCAAATATCTGTTCGACAAGCCTTCCATCTCCATGAGGTTGGCAAAATGGTCGTTCTTTTTGGCCGAATATGACATCACTTATGTTTCAAGGAAATCCGTAAAAGGACGCATAATGGCAGAACATCTGGCCGATTTCCCTAGTGATGAGTCCCGAGGACTCGAACCTCAATTTCCCGATGATGGAATCTTCGCTCTAGAAGGAGAAAATCGCTGGCAACTCTTCTTCGACGGGGCGTCAAACAAAAGGGGAACGGGATAGGAATGCTTCGGTCGATCCTACCGACGAACACACCCCCATAGCAAGCAAGGCCGAACTTCGAAGTCACCAACAACGCCGCTGAATATGAAGCTTGCATAGCCGGGTTGGAAGCCGCCTTGAAAGAAATATCAAGGAATTGGAGGTGTATGGTGACTCGCCCTCATCATCAATCGTGTCTCAAACAAATGGAAGACCGTGGACCCGGTCTACGTAAATATCACACTTACATGGAAGAGTTAGTAACTCAATTCAAAGAGATCACTTCATTACTTGCCCAGAGATCGCAACAGATTTGCAGATGCTCGCAACATTAGCCTCCTCGTTGAAATACCCGAAGGGAAGTCCGTCAAACCATTCGTAGTCGGTAGAAGAGAAAATCCCGCTTATTGCTTTGAAATCGAAGCGTAAGCCGAACCGGCCAATGATCCCCGGTACACTCGCATTTACCAAGCACTAAGGATGGCGAGGCCTCTTTCAAAAATGAAGATGGGGAATATAAAGAAGGAATCAAAGCGAAAAGTCTCTCAGCCCTGAAGCGGCTCGCCTCCCATTATGTTCTTTTGGGAAACATGTTATACAAGAAGCGTTATCAAGGCACCCTCCTGCGATGCATCAGCAAACAAGAGGCTACCAAACTCATGAAAGAAATACATGGTGGTACCTGCGGCCCTCACATGAATGCTCGAGCTCTGATGCAAATCATACTGAGAATGGGATACTTTTGGATCTCCATGGAAGCCGACTGCATCCAGTTCGTCAAAAGCTGCGACAAATGTCAGCGATACTCCAATCTTAATCACTTGCCTCCTCACGAGTTATACTGCATGACAACCCTTGGCCTTTCGTCACTTGGGGAATCGACGTCATAGGCAAAATCACACCATCAGGCAGCAACGGCCACGAATTCGTCCCCGTAGCCGTGGGATTATTTCACCAAGTGGGTTGAAGCCAAGTCCTACAAAATCCTCAACTCAAGGAAAGTAGCCCTCTTCATCAAAGAGAATATCATATGCAGATACGGGTTGCCACCGAAATCATTTCGTATAATGGATCCCACTTCAAGGGGAATGCGACAGCCGCTGCGTAATTCCGAATAACCCGTCACAAGTCATCTCCTACAGCCCCAAACCAACGGAGCCGTTGAGGCAAAGAAACAAGACTCTGGAAAATATCATCCGGAAAATGGCCGTCCAAGGCGTAGATTGGCCCGAGAAGTTACACTGGCACTCGGGGCTACGTAACATCGCCGAACGGCAACCGGGGAAACACCATTTGCCCTCACATACGGAATGGAAGCCGTACTCCCAATCGAGCTAGAGATCCTCGCTCCGTATACTCACCGGAAAGCCGGATCAACGAGGTCGAATGGCTCCGCAGTCGCCATGATGAATTGGCCTTGCTAGATGAACGCCGATTGAAAGCAATGGAACACATCCGAGCCTACCAAGGAAGAATGGCCGAGCCTTCGACAAGAAAGTAAAGCATCGGGAGATCCGAGAAGGTGATCTCGTTTTGAAAGAAAAGCCCCCGGTCTCGTATCAACCCCTCGGCAAATGGGAGCCTGTATGGGTCGGGCCATATGTCGTCCGTAAGATCTTCTCCGAGGAGCCATGCAACTTGCGGCACTCGACGGGAATCCCTTTGTACACCCAAAGTGAATGGTGACAAGCCGCGCAGATACTACGCGTAAAAAAAAAAACAAAAAAAAGAGTGCTAAAAGAGTAATACCCAACTAGGTTGAAAACCCGAAAAGGGCCTAGGTAAAAACAGGTTGCACCAAAAAAAAACAAAAAAAACAAAAAAAAAAAAACAACAAAAAAAAAAATTGGGTTGAACTACGAAGACCCGAGCTCCTCAAAATGAGGGGAACGTAGGCAAATGAAACGGTTCGGTCTAAAACACAAATAAAAGTCATACTTTGACATCAATCGATCGTACCATGAAAGCGTCTCGAAAAACTCAAGCAATTCAAATATTCATTACAAGTTAAAAACTTTTTGATGAGTCTAAGCCCGATTCATTCCTACAACCGGCAACCTCGCTAAAAGAAATTAAGAATACATAATCAAACTAATGTGTCTCGCTATGGCAAGAAAGGGATACTCGGAAAACTCGAGTCACTCCAAGCCACTCGCATCGGCCTCTCCCCTCTTCTTCCCCTTCGAGTCTTCTTCTTCCTCGAACAGGGAAAAATGTCGGTATTCCTCCTACCAAGCTCCTGTATAGGAACAGGATCTATCAAACCAACCTCTGTCGGGCCTTAGTAGCCCTAGCATCATCTCTCATCTCCCGTAGCCTAGCCGGTAGCATAGGAGCCCTCCTCTCCCGTCTCTTGACGTAAGCCTCATAGTCGGTCACGCCGTCTCCGCTCCCGTCATGAGGGTTGGCCCTCGCCTCGGCCCTCCTCCTCTCGAAACAATGTGTCCTCCGCACCCACAATGGCCTCACGCCGTCTCAAAATAGCCACCCGAGTCTCTCCTGCATGCCTCTCATACCAATCCAGGTACCAAGTGGTCAGGAACACCGGTCTTGGGCGCCTGAGGATAACCCGAGGAGGAAAGACGTCATACCTCCATGCTCGGGAAAGAAATGGAAACACCGAGGGATCATCCATAGAAACAGGAGTCACCACCCTGGTGGCTATATCATTAAAGTTCTCCAAAGGAACCTCGCTTCCAAGCCGAACCGTCTCGTAACCAAGGACGGAATATAGAAGCCGGACCGAGAAAGCCCCTAAGCATGACCACATGAGACCCGTCCCCGAAGCACTCTACGAGTCTCCACCCGCCAACAAGGCACCGACCATCTCGATATCTTCTCGTCCGGCGACCAGCCATCCAACGCTCCCATGAGCCCCGATCATCGAAATCCACAACAACCCCCCTCCTGGCCAATGTCCAAGGCTTGATCATGTCGGGAGTTTCCCGAAGAACCCCCAAACGCTCCATCAGCCACAGGGTCAAGAGGAACGGGCTGCCCCCGTGCATATACCGTCTTCCGTAGCCAGCCTATCAAGAGCATGAAAAGTCTCCCCGTAATCAAAGGAACGACATCTCTCGCCGTGCGACAGTGAACGACAACATCCAACAAAGACCGATGGCAAATCCCAAAGGAATAGACCATGAACAGGGTGCCAAACATACAAAGTGCAAAGGCATCCCAATAGGCATCATCCACCAAGCCTAGGCCCCTAAACCTATCAGGAAGGCCGGAAATATCAAAATGATCGGGACCACGGATCATACCTTGCGCTTCCTCCGGGGAAAGATGAAGGAGGACGCACAATCTGTCAACAAAAGAAGCCCCTCCGGGCAAAGGAACCGCTATCTCTTCCACCTCCGGACCACCAAGCAAGGCCCGAAACTCTTCGACAGTCGGAACAATCTCGTTGAAGGAAAGGCAAAAGACATGCCTCCTAGTGTCCCAAAATGAGGAAGAAGCCCTCAAAAGCTCATAATCCGGAATCAATTCCTTGAGAGACCATGAGCACTTCACCTTGTACCTTTCTTCAAAGAAGGACCTCCTCTCATACATAATCTCCCGGGACCATTCCTTGAACTTGTTGAAGAATGACATTTGGGATTCTTGGGACAATTTTGATGGAGCTTTTCTAAGGTTTTCCATGGATTTTCTCTCTTTCTCCCCGAAAATGGCTGTTTGGACTGGAGGTTGAAGAAGATATTTGAATTTGAAATAAAGTGAGACCAGATCTGAAGCAAAATTAAAGGACAATGTCAGATGCAGTCCCCATCCGCGCGGACATGATTGTCATTTATCAGAAAAATTTGCAACAGTCCAAGCTGCTACACCAAAAGAGGAATATTCCGTCCCGGTTGCTCGAAACCTGTGCAAAAACCTCCCCAAACCAGTCCATATACCAAACACCCTTGCAAAAAAAAAACAAGGCTCATGCAACACTGCATTCATACTGCATTGCATTCATAAAATAAAATCCTAAATTATTACATCCAAAAAAAAAAAAAATGTGCATAAGCTGCACAAATCTCAATCCCAGTCATAAATCTCAAAATCTCAAAAAATCACTCTAAAAAAAAAAATCGGGGGTAATCAATCAGAATCCCTAGCGCCCGACGTCTGTCCCCGGTCCCTCTTGCGACTCGGGCCCGCCTCCTCAGGAGCCCTGAAAATCTCGGGCTCAGAATCGTCCTCGTCTCCAGAAAGAGGCTCGTTAGGACCAACCGGCACGCTCTGATAGGGCAAACCGAGATCTGCGAAAAAATCATATCCAAAGGTGAAGGCGTCGGACTCCTGGACGTACGAAGACGACCCACCATGCTGCCAAACGTGTCCCTGCCCGTGTGGATCCCCGAGAATGACGTGATCCGAAGGCAGCACCGCGCGGGGATCAATGAGAGGAGACAGAGGAGTCTCTGAAGAAGTCTCTGAACGAATAGGGGAAGCCTCCCGTCTGACAGTGCGCAGCCGTGGTCGCCTTGCTCTAGCTCGAGGAGCCCCGCAAGCGACCATCCTCCCGATGAATCTCTTAGCTCCGATCACTTGCTTCGTTAGCTTCTCGACGACCACCTCCGAAAACCGCACAAAAGCAAAAGCGTCGAAACAGCTTGAAGCGAGAAATGATGACAGAAAAAAAGAAGAGACAAGAGCAAAAAAAAAAAAAAGAAGGGGAAAAGGTGAAGCCATACCTTCATACCCTGACGAGGTCCTAAAGCTCGTGGAAGCCGCTCAGCCGAGGGATCTGCACCCTCAATCGGACCCCATCCCGGGATATATGAAAAATCCGTCCGAGGGTACCGCGGATCCCAAGCCCTCTCTATCCGTAACCCGAGGCATCCTCAGCCTCCTCAAAACAAATACGGGCACGGCTCGGCCGCCACAAATGCCGAGAAGTGCCGGCCGGCTCGATAGTCATCCCAGGTCACGCGATCTCGCCACTCGGGTGCATCATATCGGCGGGAGGCTCCACCGGTGTCCTCAAAGGCGAATTCACGCCATGCCGGCGCGTCACCCTCTCTCCCGTGATAATAGGCATCGCAGTCGGACCTCTCGTAATCCTCCGCTGCACAGTCCAAATCTCAGCGCCCTTCAGCTGCGCCACCTCGAAGCGATCCCAAGGATAAAATATCATCCTCTCGTCCGTCTCGGCCTCCGTCAAAGGAAGGCAATCCGCGTACCTGAGAGTCGTACGCCCCCTGGAGCTTATCTTCTCCCGGGCATGCTTGGACCAAGAATGCATGGCCGGATATGCCCCGACATACTCCGCCGGCTGTCGCCACATCGTGACGTGGAAAAACTCCAACGCCCATACCTGCGAAAGGTAAAAATCCAATCAATCCAGTGCAAAAGAAAAGTGTGTGCTCAAAAAAAAAGAGGAGGGGGGGAAAGCCAAAAGAGAGCTTATACCTCCAGGGCAAACTCAAAGCAGTACAAGGAGCTCACAGCCTTCCGGCTGTACCTATCGAGAGCAAAGTAAAGCTCTGCCAATCCGGCCTCTCCCCAGGAGACATCTCCAGCCATCTCCATGTCCTCCAAGGACCTCAAAGAAGGCAAAGACCGCCGTCCTCAAGCATGCCCAAAGAGGGTGCTCGAAAAGCAAACCACAAGAAGGCCCCGGCAATCTGACGGCGCCTATCCTCTCCTCCCCAGCCTCGTAGCTCACAATGGTCTCCACAATCTTCCCGTAGACCACCGCATACTCCATCCCCATCCCCTTTTGGGAATAGGGGAAAATCCCGTAAGAGCTCGCAGATCGGCATCGCCGTAGCCGTCCCGCCACTCAATGCCGCGTCCATTGAAGGACAAACCCATGATCGCAAAGCATAGTCGAAGGCGTAACCGTAGCCTCACCCCAAAAGAAGTGAAACGTGTGGGTCGCATCCCACCGGCCGCGCTAAAGCGAACATCGTGCCCTTGCTCTTAGGGAACTTGACCACCCCCTCAAGCACTCAACAAACTCCCAAAGCCCGGTCTCAACAACAATCTGTCTCGGACTCGGCAAAGCTCCTCGACCCGCGTTCGGAAGCCGATCCCACAAGTCAACCACAGACTCCACCGACCCTCGAGTCTTCATCTTGTTCAGCTGCTCCATAACGTAGTTGTTTCCACCCTGCAATAAAAAAAAAAAAGAAGAAAATGTCAAAAAAAAAATTGCATTTGCATTTGCACAAAAAAAAAAAACAAAGCAAACATATGCATCATGAAATTTCAAAGAAAATTCAACAAAGATGACAAAGATACAATGAGCATAGCCCCATTTTTCTCGCACAAGAAGACAGTTTTCAGCAAATCCCAATGCATTCATCAAAAAAAAAAAAGATGCATTCCTACGGAAGTAAAAAAAAAAACTCCGTCCCATTTTCAAAAAAAAAAAAGGTTCCTATGCATGCACGCATATCGTTCATCATCTCAAAAAAAAAATCCTACATCTTACGGAAGTAAAAACTCCGTCCCATTTTCATAAAATAACATACATACATAACATGCATTCAATCAACGGGAGGAAAAATCCGTCCCACTTTTCAAAAAAAAAAATCAATCAAAAATCATACATTCATATCATCATCTCATGTTGGCAAAATGCCAATTCTTTTCTCAAGCAAAATGCACATTTTGGGTTACTCATATACTCATTACAACATGCAAAGCATCAAAATCAAGATTCAAAGCCAAGAACATCAATCATTCGAATTTTCAAAAAAAAAAAAATTTCAAAAATCACCCAAAATTCAAATTTCAAACAAGAAATCAACAAAGGGAATGAAAAGATTCGAAGTATACCGTTCGGAGACTCGGATCAGAAGCCCAATGTTGCCAAGCATCGGGGTAGGGCTCCTCCGCAATCGATTGCGAAAGAGTATAATGCCTCCTCATCCGGACGAGCTCCAATCGTCTCTCCGCCACCGGGCCACGTCCTTGGCCTTGAAAAGCACCTTCCCCGTGTTCCATTGCTCGAAAAATCAAAGAAAATGAAGGATTTTCGAAGCTTTCTTGGCCAAAAATGGTGAAATCCTCGGCTCTCTCTCTCTCTCTCTCGTAAATGCAGAGAATTTCAAAAAACTGAATGGGGAAGAGGAAGAGCATTGGCCCTCATTAAAACCCTCTGGAATACGCTCCTATCCGCGCGGATAGGATTGTCAGGGTCAAAATGACCCTTTTGCCCTTTAAAAATCTGGGACTCTGCAGTTTAGTCCCCAACTTGACAGAGTTAACCAAAGTTAACCAAAGTCAGCCCCTTGTCAAGAAAATCATTCTCCGGCAGTCAAACGTAAGACCGATCTCCTTGAGAAAGATAATGAGATCTCGTATCTTTCATCAAAATCATCCTCCGGCAGTCAAACGTAAGACCGATCTCCCCGAGAAAGATAACGAGATCCCGTATCTTTCATCAATTTCCTCAACGGCAGTCAAACGTAAGACCGATCTCCTTGAGAAAGATAACGAGATCTCGTATCTTTCATCAAAATCATTCCCCGGCAGTCAAACGTAAGACCGATCTCCCCGAGAAAGATAACGAGATCCCGTATCTTTCATCAATTTCCTCAACGGCAGTCAAACGTAAGACCGAACTCTCCGAGAAAGATAACGGAATCCCGTATCTTTCATCAAAATTACCCCCGGCAGTCAAACGTAAGACCGATCTCCCCGAGAAAGATAACGAGATCCCGTATCTTTCATCAATTTCCTCAACGGCAGTCAAACGTAAGACCGATCTTCCCGAGAAAGATAACGAGATCCCGTATCTTTCATCAAAATCATTCCCCGGCAGTCAAACGTAAGACCGATCTTCCCGAGAAAGATAACGAGATCCCGTATCTTTCATCAAAATCATTCCCCGGCAGTCAAACGTAAGACCGATTTCCCAGACGAATACGTCTGATTTTCCCCAGCAAAGGCTAACAAAATCCCCAGCAAAGTTAACGGAATCCCAAAAGCCAACGAAATTTCGAGAAAAACTCGAACTACGAAAGGGCTTGATTCCCACTAGGGATACGTAGGTAGCCTGTCATTAGGTCCAGCCCCTCGACCAAAACGGTCACCCTCTCCTTCGGCAGCAGACAAAGTCCACCGAAAGGGCATTTCACATCAAGGTTCAAGGCACCTAAAAAGCCATCATCATCCAGGTTTGAGGCACCTAAAACGCCATCATCAAGGTCCGAGGCACCTAAAACGCCATCATCAAGGTTCGAGGCACCTAAAACGCCATCATCAAGGTCCGAGGCACCTAAAACGCCATCATCAAGGTTCGAGGCACCTAAAACGCCATCATCAAGGTCCGAGGCACCTAAAACGCCATCATCAAGGTTCGAGGCACCTAAAACGCCATCATCAAGGTTCGAGGCACCTAAAACGCCATCATCAAGGTTCGAGGCACCTAAGACGCTATCACTAGGAAAGCGATAAATCGCAATCATCCCCAGCAGAGACCGAAAATGGTCATTCCACCCCCAGCAGAGCGGATAGCCGTCAGACTGAAAATGGTCATTCCTATCCCCAGCAGAACGGATAGCCATCGGACCGAAAAGGGTCATCTCTTATCCCCAGCAGAGTTTCTCTCCAGCAACCGATTGCAGAACTCGCTCATCAGGTTCGAGGCACCTAAAACGCCATCATCTCCAGGGTCAAAGACCTGAACTACGACTGGCTTGATTCCCATTCGGGATACGTAGGTAGCCTATCACTAGGTTCAGCCACCCGATCACTCGATCATCCCGCCAAATATGGAGCCTTACTCTTATCGACGACCCCGCTTCCTTCGAAAGCACCGTCGCCGAGGGGCTACTGTAAGTGCTCCAATTTGAGCTTGTTAGAATTTTCGTTAGAAAATTAACGAAAGTTATAACATTTCTAACAATTCCTAACAATCCTAACATTTCTAACAAAGTGAGGGTAAAATGGGCATTGTTATTTAAGGTTAAACCTCAAAAAGAATCTTAAAAAGCAAAACAAAGGAAGAAAACCAAAAATAGAAATGGCTGGAAACATAAACTGGCTGTTAATTTGAATTTTCAAAAGAAATATTCCTTGTGTCCAAAGCCTGGAGCTGCATTTAATGAACAGTGCACGCCACCAATCCCATCCGCGCGGACATCTTTGTAAAATTCAGAGGGCTATAAATTGAGCCCTCCAGTCACAAAAATAGGGAGCCACAACACAATTTTCACTGAACCTCTGGCGAAATATAGAGAGAAAACAGTGAGAATTCACTTGAATTGTCACCATTTTCTCTTGAATATTTCCCAACTCACACTCACTCTCAAATTCAAACCCTAAACACATTCAAGCCTCAAACACTCAAATATTCAAGCCAAATCCTCAAAATACAAAGAAGATAGGTATAACCTCCCTCTTCTTACCCTAAATCTTTCATCCATGCATGCATCTTCAAACTACAAAATGTAGTTCATCCTTCTTCTTGTATTAGATCCAAGAAGATCACCATGGAAGTCCATCTCCATGGATGATCTTCTACAAGGATCAACATTTTCTTTAATGTGTTCTTGTTTTCTTGCAAATGCATTTTCAAAACCCTAAAAACCATTTTCAAGCATCAAATCTCATTTTCAAAGGATAAAATTCCCCTCCCCAAGCAAATGAAGTGCTTAGTCCTAATGTACCCAAGGATGGTTTGGCATAGTTGATTCACCACTAAAATGTCAAGTGATCACTAACCAAAACCTAGGGAAATGGGGACAAGCATGGATGCAAAACCCCCCTTAAAATCATATTTTCTTTCTTGAGAAGTTGCTGTCCAGTAGCAATTTCCTCAGACCTCAGTCCATGGTCTAATTTTTTGGACACAGATAAATGTGGAATTTGGTGTTGACTACAAAACACTTTTTGTAGCCAACATCCAGATATTCCCATACATATTTTTACTTTATTTTTTGGGTGAGTAAAACTCCTCTTTTCAAATTTTCTTTCAGAGGCTAGTTCATCAGCTTCTGGGAATCCAGATCTCATATCTGAGGTTTCCAGAAGGTTTTCACCCCTCAAATCTTCACCAAAATGGAAAATTCCTTCGCAAAAATCTTATTTAAGGTGTCTGGAACAACTTTCATTCTCTGAGTTTATCCAGATTATGAAGTTTTAAGACCCTTGAATCTATTTCAAAATCAAAGGTCCACTGCCTTTTTCATTCTGGCAGAAATGGCTCTCAACTTCAAAAGGTCTTTTGAGTACCAAATCTCAATCCAAAAATCTTCCAAAAAATCATGGGATCAGTTTAAAGTCTTAAAAAGATATCCCAATTTTTACTTTTCTGAGTTTCAAATTATTTTGGCCAAAACACACACACACACACACACACAAATGATTTTCAGCTTGGAAGACTCGTTTTACGAGGCATTCCGGGTGCACACTAACGTCCTTCCCGGCGTGTAACATGACCTCCGAACCCAAATTTCTGATCTCGGGCATTTTTCAAAGTTTTGGCCCTTAAAACAAAAATGGCGTGGCGACTCCGTTCTTTTTCCCGGGTTTTATTTGGTTTTTTTCAAAGAAACGCGAAAAATCGAATTTTTTCCCGCGAAATGGCGACACATCATCACACCCGGGTGTCCACCACAGACTCCACAATGTACCTCGTGCAAAAGCTGAGTAACCTCCTGAGGGTAAACGCACCTCAATAACGGTTTTGTGAAGGACCTTCTGAATAGTGCATCCCCGTGTATGACATACCTTGGAGCTTTCTTCTTGATTGCCCGTGCTGCTTTCTCATCAGCAGGTACCTTGCCACTTTCTATGCAGTCTTATATTTCTTCGATCCAGCACTTCGTGTAAACCCATTCTCTGGTGGTGTCTTCTAGGCATTGAATCTGAACCCTCTCGTAGGCCGGATGCTCAAGGTAGGAGATAGGCTCTCCATGCTGCTCATCTGATGTGGCCAATTTTGAGAGTAGGTCGGCCAACTCGTTATCATCTTGACCTACCTTTTGTATCTCCCAGAACTTCAAGTCTTTGATTAGTTCCTTTACTAGGTCACAGTATTTGACTAGGGTAGGGTTTAATACTTCATACTCCCCTCTGACTTGGTTTATGATCAACTGCGAGTCACAATAGACCATGATCTTAGTCGCCCCAAAACACTTGGCATACTCAATAGCTGTGACCAAAGCTTCATACTCGGTCTGGTTGTTAGAAGTCTCAAAATTGAACCTTAATGCTTCCTCGAAGACTTTGCCTGTCTCTAGCTTGACTAGAACAATTCCAGCCCCATTAACATTTTTGGTTGCCGACCCATCAGAATAAACCTTCCACCAATCGTCGGGCAAACTTACAGCGGGCTGAGTTGCAGGCTCCTTCCCCTTCGTACTTTCCTTCTGAGCTCTCACTTCGCTATCTTCCTTGGTGAACGTAAGCCCGACCAAGAAGTCTGCCAAAGGTTGAGCCTTCAATGACTTTCGAGGCTTATACTCAATGTCGAACTCTATTAGCTCTATTGACCAGTTGAGTAGTCGGCCTGAACTTTCTGGCTTATGCAAGATTTTTCTTAGAGGAGTGTTTGTTAGGACGACAATAGGGTGAGCCAAGAAATAGTCTCGTAGCTTCCTGGATGTAATGACCAAGGCGTAGGCCACCTTTTCTGCATTATAATACATGCCTTCCACATCGGACAGGGCCTTGCTCACATAATATACAAGCTTCTGAAGCCCCCTTCCTCTTGAACTAGCACGACGGCCACAACTTGGTCGCCAACTGACAGATATATGAAAAAAGATTCCCCCATGACCGGGCTACTCAATAATGGAGGAGAGGCAAGATACTCCTTAAGCTGTTGGAACGACGATGAACATTAGGCCGTCCACTCAAAAATTTTTGTCCCCCTCAAAGATTTGAAAAAAGGGAGAGACCTCTCCGCTGACTTGGCAATAAATTACCTAGGGCTGCCACCCTACCATTTAGGTGTTGCAACTCCTTAATACAAGTAGGCTCCTTCATGTCGACCAGAGCCTTTATTTTTTGAGGATTGGCTTCAATACCATGTTGAGAGACCATGAAACTCAGAAAATTCCCTGCTGCTACCCCAAATATGCACTTGATAGGATTGAGCTTCATGTCATTTACCCGCAAATTGGCGAACGTTTCCTTTAGGTCAAACACGTGACATTCGGCCTTTGTTTTGATGACCATATCGTCGACGTAGGCCTCCATGTTTCGGCCAATTTGGGATGCAAAGACTTTGTTGACCATCCTCTGGTAGGTAGCACCTGCATTCTTCAGGCCGAATGGCATCATGTTGTAGCAATATATACCCCCAGCAACTTGGAAGGTAGTCTTTACCATGTCATCCTTATGCATTTTGATCTGATTGTTGCCCGAATATGCGTCGAGGAAGCTCAGAGTAGTGTGCCCTGCTATAGAATCCACCAGCTTGTCGATTCGTGGCAGTGGGTAGCTATCCTTTGGGTAGGCCAGATTAAGGTTGGTGAAGTCGACACACATACGCCATTTTCCATTTGCTTTCTTCACCATCACCACGTTTGCTAGCCATGTGGTATGGGAGACCTCCTTGATGATACCTGCACTTAAAAGTTTGTTTACCTCCAGCTTTATTTCTTCTTCCTTGTCACGAGCAAAACTTTGTAGCCTCTACTCCTTAGGTTTGACAGTCAAATTAACTTCCATCCTATAAACATCGACCTCCTCCTTGATCCCCCTCATTTCTTCTACTCGCCAAGCAAAGACATTTGTGATTTCTTTCAGCAGCTTGACTATTTCTGCTCTTTCCTCTGCTGACAACTATCTTCCAATTTGAATTTTTTGATCAGGGTAGGAGGGATTAGTCACCACTTCTTCTAGCACGTCCATAGGTTCTAGCTCCGGCCCATCTCTAAACTACAGGGTCTCCATGATAATTTCACGAACCCTCTGTCTTTTATTGGCCCCCAAGTGTGGAGCCTCTTCAACTATCATATCGTCCATTTCAGTTGCAATATCTTCAGTGGTGGCCCCCGAGTTTTGGTCGATCTGAAGGCATAGCTCGCCTATGATGACTTGGTCGACCATAACTGTATCTGTTTCGACCAAAATGTTTAGAGAGGGACGTGTCGGCTCGACCATGACATGGTCATGGGAGGGATAGGTCGCCTCGTCAACACATGTGATTTTAGATAGCCTTGATGTTGTGGTGACAGATCTAGAAAGTTTCCAGCTTGCCTCGGGAGTTTCAATCTCTAGATCTCTCTTCTTCCTTGTTTGAAGGATGCGATAAGCTTAGGCTATACTTAGAACGCAGCCTACTCCAGCTATTGTAGGAAGCTTTACCCGCTGATGGGGGATAGAGACCACCATCCCTAGTGTGACCTGGCCAGGAATACCCAAGATAGCAGTATAATCACTTATCACATCTATAACAATAAATGTTACCTTTGCCACGACCCTGTAAGGGTGCTGTCCGATGTCGACCTCCAACTCGATCTGCCCCTTAGCTTCCACCCTGTGATTGGTGAAGCCTTCAAGCTGACAATCATAGGGCGACAATACTTCCGTCGTCAGTCCCATATCTTGGAAAGTCCTGTAGTAAAGGATATCTTTGCAATCCCCTGTATCTACTAATATCCTTCTCGTCATACAACCATCTATCAACCTCGGAATTACCAGAACTTGCTCTCTGGCGGCCAAATTTTTAGCTAGCTCGTCAGGGTAAAAACTGATGAATTATTCTTTGATGTATCTCCTAGGTGGCACGTGCGGAGCTTTGGTGAGCTGAAAAATCTTGTGTTTCAAGGCGGTGTTGCTCGCCTGCTCGGTGATCACCCCTAAATTCAATCGAGGCTGCCTTGGCTCAGGTATACCTCCTACAGCTTGCTCGCCCTTGTTAGGTTGGGCTCCCTTTACAAACATGTCCAGCCTTCCACAGTTGTGTGATATAAGTATAAAAAATGATAAATTCATCTATCTATTTTTCATAATTGTGTGACTTCACAATGTGTGATGTAACATGCCATTTAAATAATTGGTAACCCAATTTATCACATACCATTAAAAAAATCACTTTTAAAACTGATAAATTCATGTCTTAGTTGCTCACAATTGCAATAATTTTTTATTTATTTTTTACATTTTTTACTTTTAAAACTGATAATTTCATGTCTCAATTTCCTCTTTTTTTTGTTTTTTCATTGTACACTTGTAAAACTGATAAATTCATATCTCAGTTATTCACAATTATGCAAAAAAAAAAAACATTTATCACTTGTAAGATTGATAAATTCATTTCTCAATATGTATTTAATAAATACTTCCCCTGTTCCATCTCGAATCAGAGTTTTTGTCATTTTCATCCATCCCACCTCAAGTCTATTTCACATTTGTGTGATTTTCAACCCCCTTCTCATTTCTCAAGGCATTATAGACTAGAGTTTAACTTGGCTCAACAAATTAGTTTGTGTAGAATTTTTTCAACTTATTCTATAAATCAATTATTTTCAACTAACTCCATCATTTTATAGCAAGCTGAAAATTCACTCTCTCCGTATCGAAATGATCTTATCACATATTTTTTGTTGTTATTACGAAGGTATGTTGAACGATAAATTTAGGTTAATTATTTAATCATTTTAATAAAAAATTGAAACTTGTTATTGATACATTATAAATATTAAAAATAATTTCTTTAAATGTTCATTAGGATAATCATTTCAACCCAAAATTATTGTTTAAAGAATGTTCGTATCAAAAATAAAAAAAGTAGGAATATTATTCGGGTACAAATCGATTATACTAGAACAAAAAATTCCTATAATAAAAATTCCATGTAATCCCCAGCCCCATCCAAAAAAGAAGGTTCATATTTCCAAGTTGGATGTGGACTCAAACCACATGGTGGAGGTTGACTTCAAAATCGAGCACTTTTCATCTATGGGACAAGTGATTGAACATAATCTGGACATATTCATGGTCTCCATATGATGCTGGAAGAGTCATCAAGCTAAATTCTTCTCCCATAACACGATGATTATCTCAGAGTCAAGAATCACACAGCCCCATTATTGCATCTCACCACAATCTCTTTTGCAATATCAACGCTTTTGGATAGTAGGAGTAGGTATAATATCCCTGATGTGTTTCCTATTGTGCTCAATTAGACTTAAATTGGTGGATAGGATAAGGGATAAGAGAGATTACATGATTAAAAGAATGAATGAAGGTAAGAGATTTGGGCATAAAGTGTTGGCCTCATTAGAGGATTCAATAACTAAGTCAAGAGATTGTTATGCACAATGGTATGGTGACATGGACTTTGAGATTAGTGGTACTAGAGGGGGAACAATTATGAACCTAACTGCCTGGACTTGTACTTGTAGAGCATGGCAACTTAATGGAATTCCATGTTGTCATGTTGTATCTGCTATTACTTTCATGAGAAGGGATCCAGAGGACTACATCTATGAGTGCTTAAAGGGTGAGACATACCTTAAGTGCTATGAGCACATGTTGAGGCCTGTGAATGGTATTGAAAAGTGGCCTGAGAGTGATAAACCAGTGTTGCTACCACCACCATCAAGAGTTGTGAAGGAAAGACCAAGTGGAATAGAAGAAAAGATGCACTTGAAGATGGGAGAGGTAAAGGCACAAATGAAATTCTCTTACTTGAAGAATATCCCTTCAAGAACATCAAGAAATAAAAAAAAGGAATTAAAATGACATGTAGACTTTGCAAGCAAGAGGGCCATAACATTAGAAAATGCCCAAACAAACCTGTAAATGAGAACCTACGGCTTGTTGAATCTGCCCCAAGAAGAGAGAAGCAACCTGTTAGGAGGAGGGGGAGTAAATTTGGATCTGAAAGCATGGGTGAGAGAAACAATGGACTGGTATGTTTCTTTCTTTCTTTTTTTCTTTTTTTAATGATTTCACTTTTGCTTTATTCAACATGTCTCTTTTTTATTCAATCAATGCTTTATAGTCACATGGCCTTGTTTTTTTGTGGTAGGATGGGTCAACAAGTAAAGTTGGAATGGGAAGTGGTCCCCCTAATGTACAAGCTGCCCTTCAACCATCATTTTCAAGGAGGGGAAGGACTTTCATAACTGGCTATGCATTGCAGAATCAGTCCAAGTCCCAGCAAAAGAAGCCAAGACATTAATTATGTATAGTTGTGTTTGCTAACATTAAAACTGAGATTGTTTTTTATTTTGGTAAACATTAATGGCTGTAGTTGATAAGTTGGTGTAAGGTATTATGGTGGTACCTACAGTCTACGGAGGCTTTTTGGGGTATTGTGGGTGAAGTGATCTGTTTTGGTTGATGGTTTTTGGGGGTTGAACGTATCATTACAGTTAGTTCACAGAAAAAATATCACATTGTTTGCTTATTTCCGAACTCTTTTGTTCAAACCCATTTTTTTCATTTTTGTTTCTATTTAAGATAGTTATATGTTATAAACTACATCTTTATCATTCATTTGTAAATATTGTTGAACATCAAATTGAGACTCAGGTATCTGATATGTATCACACCCCAACTGCAAAATGATCTTTTCATTTGAACAAACATTACAAAACACCAACTGCAAACCAAACATTAATTTAACATTACATTAATCAATATCATTACAACCAACATCAACATAACTCAGCAGTAAACATTGAAGTATGACTTCTCAGCATAACTCAGCAGTCAACATTGGCACCTCATCTAGTGGTTCTACTGATGCTCAAAATGCTCTTTCATCTGCTGGTATTACTGCTAAAATGCTGAAGCCACTTGCTGTAATAACCCTAATATTTATTTGATTTATTTAGTAATTATTATTTTCTAAATTGATTATGTAGGCTATTTGATTAATTAATTGGGTTTACCTTTCCTAGATGGATTAGGATTAATGGGCTTAGTTATTTAAAATTGGGTTACCTAAATTGGGTTTTCCTGATTGGGCTTGGACTTGAGTTATTTGGGTTTAGGTTTAGGAAACCATTTATAAATATCTTCTCTAAACCTTAGAAGCCTCATTGTTATTTCAAAAACCCTAAAGGAAATAGAGAGAGAACCGAGTAGAGAGAGAGAGAGAGGCGGCAAGAGAGGGAGAAGGAGAGAGGGAGGCGGCAGTCAAGGGAGAAGGAGAAGAGGAAAAAGCTGATTCGATTGCTTTCGAGGACTAGAACCAAGGTAAGATCAAATCCTTCGTTGTTTTGGTTTTTATTTAAGGAACCCTAGAAACCCTAAAACCTTGATAATTAAGATCAGGGTTTGGACATGGTTATTAAAGGTATTATGCATTCTAGGGTTATGAAAAGATGAAAGTTTGGTGTGTTTTGGTAGGTGTACCGTGTGTGAATTTGGGTCATGTGTGTGTGTTGTGTGTGTGACAGGTGTGTGTTGTGCCGTGTGTGTTTTATATGCAGTGTGTGTGTGTGTGTGTTTGATTCTGCTGTGTGTGTGTGTGGGTGGCAGCAACCATGATTTATGTAAGATATTAGGGTTCGTGATGTGTGTTGTGTGTACCGTGTGTGTATGTATGTTGTGTGTGCAGAGTGTGTGTGTTATGTATGTGTGTGTGTCCAGTCGTGTGTATGTGTGTGTGAGTGGCGGCTGGTGTGTGTGTATGGTTAGGGATGGCAACGGGGCGGATACGGGGCGGGTTTGACCAAAACCGTACCCGCCCCTCAAAGAACCCCCCTTGTACCGAACCCGCCCCGCCCCGCCAACTGTAGAACCCGTATCCGCCCCGCCCCGCATGGTCCAAAATCATTTTTTTGGGCTTTAGCCCAGCCATTCAACATTTTCACCAAAATGAAAAACTAACACAACATTTTCAATGAAGCCTTCAACTATCAGTCTGACATATCATGAAAAACTTAAGAAGGGTATTACAAACCAAAATGAAAAACTTAAGAAGGGTATTACAAACCAAAAGTACATAAATTCAAATATTACAAACCATAGATAATAAATTCTAAAAATGACATTATCCAAACTTTATAAAAGTCTTCAAAGATACTTCATTCCCAAAGCCAACATTTCAAACCTACATAAATTAAAATAAATGGTTAGATAAGATAATAGCCATGTATCCTTTTTTTGTTGGTTTTGCGCTCCACATATCCGTAGTAATGGAAACTCTAGAGTCCAACCTCTCCAAATCCTCAACCAACTTCTCTCTCTTGGAATGATATATCTTCAAGATGTCGCTCTTGATCGTATTTCTAGAACGCACTTTGAACAACGGTTGGAGGTTATGTGAGTAAACACGGAATCCATGATGATTGACAATGCTCAAAGGATATTCATGCAAAACGATCATGTTCGCAAGATCTGTTCTCGACCTATCTTCATCAAAAGCAAAGGTGCGATATTCAACCTTCCCATCTTTTTTTTTCTCACCACCATGCAAAAAACATTGCCTAATGTCGACATTCTTCTTCTTTTTACACCTTGATATGTGATTGCGCAAATGAGAGGTACCTGAACTGCTACCACCTTTCAAATGTAACTTGCAATGATTACAAACTGCGACAACAACCCCATTTATTGTTGTTCTAGTCATGTCTTTCCACACATCAGATGTGAAACCCTTACTGTTTTTAGTGTTTTTTGAAGAAGAATTAGTTTCATTCAAAGATTGACTAGAGTCAACGGG
Source organism: Adenophora triphylla var. japonica (assembly GCA_022495995.1). Classification (NCBI taxonomy): domain Eukaryota; kingdom Viridiplantae; phylum Streptophyta; class Magnoliopsida; order Asterales; family Campanulaceae; genus Adenophora; species Adenophora triphylla. The sequence goes on from JAFEMH010000219.1 coordinate 891,228, forward strand.
TGTCCCACTGCCAAGACTTTGAGCATCAACCCCCCTATCAATCATAGGTTCATCCCCCTTCTCATACATGTGCAAATCATCATCTTTATTAGCACTTTCATGTCCTTGACCAATTTCTTTAGACATCTATGAACAATAATGCAGAAAATCAATAAATTTCCAAACAAGCATAAAGCAAATTAGACAAATTAGACAAATCTGATGGTATAAATTTGATCCACACGAAACGACTGAAGCCATAACAAAACATCTATAAGAATGATTACAAAATGAACTCTTACAATGCCTTCAAATATTAACTTAACTGCATAAATATCTTACATTTTCAATATGACTACTCTCAAAAGACCAGAACCAGAACCAGAACGAATATAAATGACATTCACCACAGCAGCAGAGAGACAGATGAGACGATGGGTACCAGCCAGGTATAGGTGCAACATAAATATGGTTAAAAACTATAATGAAAGCAAAATATTAAGCCCAAAAACATGCATTAGTTGCAATTTAAGAAAATATTTTGACCCAAACACATAAGAACAACAGATCGAAGGAGATGAAGAATAATCCAGAGAAATGCCACTTAGTTTTCGACTGTAAACAGCAACAACGGAAACAACAGATGATTAACAATGAGCAAAAAATGGATCGAAGGAGATGAAGATTGAAGAATAATCCAGAGAAATGCTTTGAAGTTGCGAGAGAGAGAGAGAGAGATTTACTTACCATAGAAATCGATTTGAGAAGATGAGAAGTGGAAGCGGAGTGGAAGTGGAAGTCGTGGAAGGCAGCGGCGGTCGGAGGATGTCGTGAAGCGGCGGCGGAGTGGAAGTGGAAGTCGCCTAAGAAGAGAGAAGTAGGGTTGGCCGGTTGGGTAGATCTAGCGCCGCAAGAGGCAAGAGTTCTAACCCTAGAAATTGATTTGAGAAGATGAGATAGAGAGTGAAGTGAAGCCGCGTTTGGTCCTGGTAGAATAGGTTATGCGCTTGTCTGTCTGGGGGGTAAGGGTAATAATTAAAATGGGTGAGGGGTATTATAGTAATTACATATATAATAGTATACGGGGCGGGGCGGGTCGGGGCCCCGCGGGTTGAGGGGTGAAACCGAACCCGCCCCGTGACCCGCCGGGTTTTCAAAAAATGCTACCAAACCCGCCCCGCTACGGTGCGGATCGTCCCGGATACGGATCGGGTTCGGACAAATTGCCATCCCTATGTATGGTGTGTGCAGCGTGTGTTTCAGCAGTGTGTGTGTGTGTCTGTGTTTCAGTCGTGTAGTGAGTGTGGTGTGACCGGTGTGTGTAGGGTGTTAGGGTTAGTGCTTGTGTGTGTGTGTTAGGGTTTAGTGTGTGTTAGGGTGTGCTAGAAAAGGTGTAATTAGTGTCTGTAATTGTGAATTTGAGAGTATTATTGGGGATTGAGTATAGAAAACCCTAGGGGTAATTTGGTAACACCTATGGGGGATTGGTTAACCTAAGAAGATGTTAAGAAAGATTAACTTATAGGTTAAGAAGAAAGATTAAAGAATATTCGGGATAGGTAATTAGGCATTACTTATGCCCTAAGAAACCCTTTTTGCAATGATTTTAGATTCGTGCGCGTAAAGCATTGTTGGAAGTACTAAGCAATGCTAAGGTAAGGGATTATACATCTTTAAGTTAATTGATTTCCACTTCGTTTCATTGTTTAGGTTTTCGCATATTTCTTGGCGATGTACGTTTCTTTGATACGTAAAACCTGACCACGCGTCAATATTTGTTTTGACTCCCTCATTTACCGTTATTTGCAAACTTTTTGCTGTTTGTTTGCTATATCATCCTTTTGGTTTCGTAAATACGGAATTTTATTGTCATTGTGAAAGTTCGTATTCTGTATAAAAATGAGTTTTGATATGATATGAATTTTGTTCCATCAATGATCACTAAGTTAGACAACCTGCTTCGGCGGGGTATATTTGATATTTGGCCTTCGGGCAAACTTAGTTCACCGCTTCAAAATTAGTGGTGGGGTATTCCGGATACACTGTTTAGGACTCTGCGGAGTCATTTTGTTCCCTTTATAGGATTTTGGTTTGATAAGGTCAGTAGACCACTTATGTATCATGATGTCTGTGAATAATTTGATTATCTACAGCTGGTATGGGACGGTTGTAGATAACTAGATCATTCGAGTCAACTTTATTCAGCTTATCAGTCCCTTGAATTTCATTATAATCTGTGAGTAGTTTAGTTAGTTAAAACTGGTATGGGACGGTTTTAATTAAGTAAATCATTCGAGTCAATTTGAATCGATTTCGTCATCAATTGAAACTCCAAAATATTTGTGAACTTAGTTTGTGAAACCGTTGAGATTTTGAAAGACATTTGGTTTGAGATTTGGTAAATAACTATTTCTAATTTGTGTTCTAGTATGTCTTCAATTGTTACTTGAAATTTGTATCATTTGATATTTCTTCAGGTCAACTCCTCCTTAATAACCGGAGGGATTGTATATGAACTTACTGGGCATTTTTCGCTCACCCTTTCATCTTCTTTTCTTCCAGATTTCATATAGGAAGAATGTGAAACGGTTCGGGAGCTTCATAAGAAGTTCAAGGATCATTTTAGTTTATTTCATTTTAGACTCTTTAGTTAGTTATTGCATTTATTTGAGAGTTTGTAAGACTTTAAGGATTTTGTTGAGCTAGTGGATTGTACTAGCCATTGAAATTGTTACCGTTATCCGCATTAAGTTATTTCAAATTGTGGTTAGTGTTTGAATTATGGTTTTAGTAGCCGTTGGAGGTTATTTTATTATCAATTAAGTATTATTATTATTGTTGTGGAAATTTGGGGTCATTACAGTTGGTATCAGAGCTTTGGCTTTAGATCTTTGGGAGTTTAGGATGTATGAGGAAAAGTTTGATTTGAACCTTAGGTTTGACCTCAGTGTCATTCTTAGAGTGTTTAGTGTAGATTGATATGATAAGATTAGTTGCTTCATCGGATTATGAAAGTTTAGAGGACTAAACTTCTTTTAAGGGGGTAATAATGTAATAACCCTAATATTTATTTCATTTATTTAGTAATTATTATTTTCTAAATTAATTATTTAGTTTATTTGATTAATTAATTGGGTTTACCTTTCCTAGAAGGATTAGGATTAATGGGCTTAGTTATTTAAAATTGGGTTACCTAAATTGGGTTTTCCTGATTGGGCTTGGACTTGGGTTATTTGGGTTTAGGTTTAGGAAACTATTTATAAATATCTTCTCTAAACCCTAGAAGCCTCATTGTTGTTTCAAAAACCCTAAAGGAAATAGAGAGAGAACCGAGTAGAGAGAGAGAGAGAGGCGGCAAGAGAGGGAGAAGGAGAGAGGGAGGCGGCAGCCAAGGGAGAAGGAGAAGAGGAAAAAGCTGATTCGATTGCGTTCGAGGACTAGAACCAAGGTAAGATCGAATCCTTCGTTGTTTTGGTTTTTATTTAAGGAAACCTAGAAACCCTAAAACCTTGATAATTAAGATCAGGGTTTGGACATGGTTATTAAAGGTATTATGCATGCTAGGGTTATGAAAAGATGAGAGTTTGGTGTGTTTTGGTAGGTGTGCCGTGTGTGTATGTGGGTCATGTGTGTGTGTTGTGTGTGCGGCAGGTATGTGTTATGCCGTGTATGTTTTATGTGCAGTGTGTGTGTGTGTTTGATTCTGTTGTATATGTGAGTTTGTTGCTGCCATGTGTGTGTGTGGGTGGCAGCAACCATGGTTTATAGGAGATATTAGGGTTCGTGATGTGTGTTGTGTCTTGTGTGTACCGTGTGTGTATGTCTGTTGTGTGTGCAGAGTGTGTATGTGTGTGTGTCCAGCCGTGTGTATGTGTGTGTGAGTGGCGGTTGGTGTGTGTGTGTGTATGGTGTGTGCAGCGTGTGTTTCAGCAGTGTGTGTGTGTGTGTGTATGTTTCAGCCATGCAGTGTGTGTGGTGCGGCTGGTGTGTGTAGGGTGTTAGGGTTAGTGCATGTGTGTGTGTTAGGGTTTAATGTATGTTAGGGTGTGCTGGAAAAGGTGTAATTAGTGTGTGTAATTGTTAATTTGAGAGTATTATTGGGGATTGAGTATAGAAAACCCTAGGGGTAATTTGGTAACACCTATGGGGGATTGGTTAACCTAAGAAGATGTTAAGAAAGATTAACTTATAGGTTAATAAGAAAAATTAAAGAATGTTCGGGTTAGGTAATTAGGCATTACTTGTGCCCTAAGAAACCCTTTTTGCAATGATTGTAGATTCGTGCACGTGAAGCATTGTTGGAAGTACTAAGCAACGCTAAGGTAAGGGATTATACATCTTTAAGTTAATTGATTTCCGCTCTGTTTCATTGTTTAGGTTTCCGCATATTTTTTGGCGATGTACGTTCCTTTGATACGTAAAAGCGACCTCGCGTCAGTATTTGTTTTGACTCCCTCGTTTATCGTTATATGCTAATCTTTTGTTGTTCGTTTGCTATATCGTCCTTTTGGTTTCGTAAATACGGAATTTTATTGTCATTGTGAAAGTTCGTATTCTGTATAAACATGAGTTTTGATATGATATGATTTTTGTTCCATCAATGATCACTAAGTTAGACAACCTGCTTCGGCGGGGTATATTTGATATTTGGCCTTCGGGCAAACTTAGTTCACCGCTTCAAAATTAGTGGTGGGGTGTTCCGGATACACTGTTTAGGACTATGCGGAGTCATTTTGTTCCCTTTATGGGATGTTGGTTTGATAAGGTCAGTGGACCACTTATGTGATCATGATGTCTGTGAATGATTTGATTATCTACAATTGGTATGGGACGGTTGTATATAACTAGAACATTCGAGTCAACTTTGTTCAGCTTATCAGTCCCTTGAATTTAATTTTAATCTGTGAGTGGTTTAGTTAGTTAAAGCTGGTATGAGACGGTTTTAATTAAGTAAACCATTCGAGTCCATTTGAATCGATTTCGTCATCAATTGAAACTCCAAAATATTTGTCAACTCAGTTTGTGAAACCGTTGAGATTTTGAAAGACATTTGGTTCGAGATTTGGTAAATAACTATTTCGAATTTGTGTTCTGGTATGTCTTCGATTGTTACTTGAAATTTGTATCGTTTGATATTCCTTCAGGTCAACTCCTCCTTAATAACCGGAGGGGTTGTATATGAATTTACTGGGCATTGTTCGCTCACCCTTTCATCTTCTTTTCTTCCAGGTTTCATATAGGAAGAATGTGAAACGGTTCGGGAGCACTTCATGAGCAGTTCAAGGATCATTTTAGTTTATTTCATTTTAGACTCTTTAGTTAGTTATTGCAGTTATTTGAGAGTTTGTAAGACTTTAAGGATTTTGTTGAGCTAGTGGATTGTACTAGCCGTTGAAATTGTTACCGTTATCCGCATTTAAGTTATTTCAAATTGTGGTTAGTGTTTGAATTATGGTTTTAGTAGTTGTTGGAGGTTATTTTATTATCAATTAAGTATTATTATTATTGTGAAAATTTGGGGTCGTTACACTTGCTTGCTGCAATGCACAAAACAGGAAGGATTGAATTAACACTTACAAGGGGATTCTTGATACTAAAATGCTGAAGCCACTTGCCCGAATGTCTAGTATCTTCTGCAAGTATCACATCCGCTGATCTCAAGACCCACAATGCCCTATAAATGAAAAACCAATTCGCGAAAATAGAAATATAAAATCAGATTCAATTAAACAGCACAAAATTAAGCTTCAATGTGCTACTGGACCTGGTGTGATTAAAGTAAACTGAGAAAATAATAACTGAACAATCACAACTATCTATAATTCAAAAGAATTAGCTCTAAAAGGTCAAATAGTACCTCAGTGATGTCTTCAAGATTCCCAATTGGAGTACCAACTAGGTACAAGCCTTGTTTCAAAGGACCCTTTAAAGTAAAAATAAAATAAAAATCAAAGCAATAAATTTGTTAATACAAAGAAACCCACAACCCAAGTCAAAGACTTTCTTGAAAGACTCCTAGAAGACTATGAAAATTTCCTTGTAGAATCAATTGAATTGATCATACCAGCAGAGCTATTTGTGTTGTATAATAAAATTACCTGTTAGCAGCAACGGGGCGGCTGCCTGGGCATGAATGAGGCGTGTGCCTCCAAGGCAGTATGTTGGGCTGTGTTTGAACAAGGGAGAGGCAAGCACCCGGATGATGGCGAGGCGGGCGCCTGGGCTTCAGTTGCTGTCTCTGTTGCTGAAGTGGTGTGAGGCTGGCACCTGATGAAGACGAGGCGTGCACTTAGGCTGAAAAGCAAATCAATTGAGCAAGTGACAAAGGAGGATTGCGACCGGATTCCCAAGCGAATTGCGGCCGAATTCCAGGCGCCTTGGAGGGTTTGATTAATTAAACGACGTGGAGGCCAAATAATCTCCAGCAAGACCAAAAATGCCAGCACATCAGATGACTTAACGCTGGTGTAAACGGAGAGTGACGGAAGGACCTTTTAATCTTGAAAACATTACTTGAAGGATGAAAAGCTCCCAAACAATAGTTTACGGACCAAATTGTCTCATTTAAAATAGTTAAAAGGACGAAAAAGAAACTTTTGTCTAACTATGGAAACACGGTAAAAAAAAATCTGATTTCCGTGAAACTTTCCAAATCTATCTTAACAGATCTCATTGACGACGTGATTTCAGAAGTAGAACTCAAATTAAATTAGTTTATAGTTTTCAATTTTGGGAATAAGAAAACTTGCTTTGGGGTTTTGCCGGTGATTTGATGAAGACGATGGCTTGGCTATGTAGAGACGGTGGTTAGGGCGACTAGAGAGAGAAAAATGAATGCATTGTGTCACGACCCTAAACCTAGGCACATTTTGGTCACACGTGAAGCACGTGGGGTTTGGTTGCATTGCATATCATTCTTTACTTGTTGGCATTTGAAATGATTAAGTGTTCATTTTGGCCATTGTGTTGAACAATGTGATTTAGATGTTATAACTTGATTGAATCATATAATGCCTAAGAAAAGGAAAGTTTGTGTAGTTAATTGATAACACTTGAATTGTGAATTGAAAGTGTTGTGAAAGTGTTGAGGAGCTTAGTTGTAATTCTAAGTTCAAGGTAGTGTTTTGTTGATTTTCAATCTTAGAGGAGCTTGGTTGTATTTTAGGTTATATAAATATCTTAAAGCTTCTTTAAGAAGCCTTATTCTTTCCATCAGCTTCTCCATGATTCTTACGTTCTTGAGAAGGTCCCAAACCCTAGCTAAACTTCCAAAAATCCCAGAAAATCAGAGGTTGCTTGGTTGTTGATTCCATCTTCAAATTATTGCTAAGGAATGAGAATAGAGCAAGAGTAGCCGAGTATCTTTTCTTTTTATTTTGGTAAATCTTGGTAAGTTGTTATGGTTCCTTCCAATATCTGTTCATAACAGGTTTAATGATGCTTTTATGATGTTGTTAATCAGTTTGGTAAAGGTCTGATCATTAACTTGGGGTTTGAAATGAAAAGACACTAAGTTGGTTGAAGAACATGTTAAAAGGTGGTATAACATGGGTTGAATTGAATTAGGATTATGTTATAGATATGCTATGGGGTATAAAGGGAGTATATGGTGGTCTAAACATGTTTATGTGCTGTTAGGGGATGTCCTTGCAGTGGCTGAATGAAAGCTGGGTGTTGCTGTGTTGTTGCTGCTGATGTTGGCAAGAACCAGTTTCTGGGGACACTCCAAGTCGTGCGACACCTTGGTCTGGTGGGATCAGTCGTGCTCAATTCCAGGACGACTGTATCTGGTGGGGTATAATAGGGCACGAGTCGTGCCCTACCCTGTAGTCCTTGAGCATTGTTTGGAGCCTTGTGAACCTAGTTTAATGGGTAGGTATTGATACACTCTTTAACTCGGATTCTAGTACAACTTTAGTACAACAATGTGGAACTTGAAGTAGTCCAAATGGATATGGGGAAGAGCTTTAAATAATGTCTTGAAAATACTTGGGAGGCAAGTGTACAACTTGAACCAAAGTTTATAAAACTTGGTAAATGAACTTGGAACCTTAAGAGAAGGTGTTTAATATTGTATTATGAACGTGTAGGGTTACTTATGTGATATTGTAGCCTTATGTGATGACCTATGTAGTTATTTGCTCTTATAGTGCATCAAATGTGTTGTGCACTATTTACTTGGTTTTGGACAGGAGTGGTAGTATCATGTTACTGGTTTACATATTGTGTAATGAATGTGTAGGACTTACGTGATATACTTTGTGTCATATGAGTTTACATATTCATAGCTAATTGTGCACATAGTGTTAAATACGTGTTGCACTGTTTCAATTGTTTAACATGAGTTGTAGTACCCTGTTTTATATATGTTGGTGTCCCATTGGGTGGACTTATTTTCAAGTATCTGTGATGTGCTTGAATATGGTATACCAGTTGATCTTCGGGGGTATAGGGAATGCAACCACTTATGAGAAGATATTTCATAAGGTGCTTGTATGTCCTTATACTTGTACCGTTCACCCCCTTCTGTGGCCACGGATTGAGGGGTTCAGCTTCTATGGATATGTGCAGTCATGCCATAAGATAGCGAGGCAGCTTATATGGATCTCTGTACGGGGTCGTATAAGATGTGAATGTCCACTAGCAGTTCACAAAATGAGAGGAGTATGACTCCCGCCGTAGTACTACATGTGACTCAGATGGAAAAGGTAAAGGGAAAGGTAACGTAAAGTGTTTACTATTTTCCCAATGTGATTGAGCAACCTATTTGGTGTTGCATATTTGTTGAGCAACCTGTTTATGTGTTGCATCTTGTATGGCATATTGTTGCATACATAATAGCTTGCTGAGATTTTATCTCACCCCTTCTCCCTTTATTGTTTTAGATCCCGCTGAGACAGGAAGACCGAACCAGTGAGGGTGGGGCAGGAGTTTGGACATCTTTTGGTTGTTGGGGTATGTGTTGTCTTGGGGAGTTGGGATTGTTGGTTGCTATTCTTTTGGGGAAAGGTTTTGTGTATAAAACTTTCTTAAACATGTTTCAGTGAGTATGTTGTAATTCAGTTGGGATTGGTTTGTTTTATGGTTGGCTTGTGTAAGCCTTACCAGTTGTATACTTTGTATAAACAGGTTGTGTTTGGTTTCAAACAGGTGTATATATCGCCTCCGTGTAAAGAGGTTATTTTAAAATTGTTTTTAAACGGGTTGTATACCTTTCAAGTTAAAGTAAAGAAGAGTTTTTTTTTAAAGGTGTATTTTGGGACTCTCCATCCTGGGACACGATTTTATAGGTTCTGGGAGTTGGGAGGAGCCCACAGTTGGTATCAGAGATTTGGCTAGAAGTCAAGGGTAGATGTCTAGTCTAAGGGAGAGTGTGTGATATCTGACGCCGAGTGTTTAATGCAGGGATCATTGAAATGGCTGGGACTAGTGGTGACCAGCAGAGAGAACAGGGGAACATTGGTGATCAGGGTGCTGGGGGAGATCAGAATGCCGAGATGATGGCTATGTTTCGGGTATTCCTCCAGAATATGGTAGCTCAGGGTAGAGCACAGCAACAACCTGAGGCAAGGCCGACACAAGGGTTAGAGAAATTCATCAAATTGTCTCCACCAAGCTTCAACGGAGATCCAGATCCACTGATAGCTGAGAGATGGTTAGAGGCCATGACTAAGATCTTTGTTGCAATGGAGAGCACAGATGAAGAAAAGGTCAGATGTGCAGTGTTCAAGCTAGAGGGTCCTGCTGAGCATTGGTGGCAAATTCTTAAGGAAAGCTGGGAGCGGGATCATACGCCCCAGACTTGGGACAACTTTGTTGGGAAATTCAAGGAGCACTTCATTCCTGTGATTACCAAAGACAAGAAAGAGGTAGAGTTTCTGAAGTTTGAGCAGGAGGCAATGACAGTATCCCAGTATTCTGCAAAATTTACGGAGTTAGCCAGGTATTGTCCACATCTTGTACCAGATGAAAGCAGGAGGGTTTACAGGTTTGTCAAGGGACTCAGGTTAGAGTTCAGAAAGTAGTTGTTGACTCATGATTTTCCTAACTATCAGGCGGCAGTGAATATGGCCTACAAAATTGAGAATGACATCGAGGAGCATAGAGGTAAATCTTAAGGTAGTGGAAGCAAGGCTAAGTTCTCAGGCCAGAGTTCAGGTCAGAGCAAGAATCAACCTAGATCTTCAACTTCTGGAGTGGCTAAGGGAGGAACAGTTACAGTTTTTACTCGACCTGTATCAAGCAAGTTTGGCACTGTTTGTAATTGGTGTAAGAAAGTGGGGCACTCAAAAGACAGTTGTTGGAGTAAGCAGGGAAAGTGTATGAGTTGTGGTGAGATGGGGCACTTCAGAAAAGACTATCCTAAGTTCAAAAAGGGTCAAGCTACGGGTGGTAGACCACAGGGTGACTAGCCCAAAGGTGGGGTAAAGAGAGATGTTGAGGGGAAACCCAAAGAGAGAGTCCAAGGTAGAGTGTTTGCTTTGGATAGAGGCACAGTAGATCCCACTGCAGTTATTAGAGGTATTGTCCCTGTCTCAGGGGTCATGGCTCGTATTCTTATCGACCCTGGATCGTCTCATTCTTATGTGGCATCTCATTTTGCATTTACATTGCATAAGTTGCCTATGTTGTTACCATATGTGTTAGAGGTTTCTACTCCTGTGGGAGAGCGCCTAGAATCCTCTTTGATCTATCATGGCTGTGAGGTGATTATATGTGGGCATGTATTGCCAGTGTATTTGGTAGAGTTACCAATCCAAGATTTTGATGTTATTTTAGGCATGGACTGGTTGAGTTCTTGTCATGCCTTGGTGGACTGTCGCAGAAAGCGAGTCACCTTTTCTATGCCTGATGTGCCTGTATTTGTCTTTGATGGTGATAAATCTTTATTTGGCGTTCATGTTATATCTGCTATAAAGGCTAGAAAGTTGTTGTCAAAAGGGTGTGAGGGTTACTTGGCATATGTGGTAGATTCTGGTAAGAAGTCTCCTGAATTATCTTGTGTTCCAGTTGTGAATGAGTTTAGTGATGTATTCTCAACTGAGTATTCCATGCCTCCTGATAGAGAAGTGGAATTTTGTATTGACTTATTGTCGGGTACTTCACCAATTTCTAAAGCACCCTACAGAATGGCTCCAGCTGAGTTAAAAGAGTTGAAAATTCAGTTGCAGGAGTTGTTAGACAGAGGTTTTATTCGTCCCAGTGTGTCACCCTGGGGAGCACCAGTGTTGTTTGTTAGGAAGAAGGATGGTACTTTGCAGTTTTGTATTGATTACAAACTACTGAATCAAGCTACAATTAAGAATAAATATCCTCTTCCTCACATTGATGATTTATTTGATCAACTCCAAGGTTCCGTTATATATTCTCAGTTGGATTTACGTAGCGGATACCATCAGTTAAAGATCAAGCCAGATGATGTTTCTAAAACAGCTTTCAGAACAAGGTATGGGCATTATGAATTTCTTGTTATGCCATTTGGGTTGACCAATGCACCGACAGTCTTTATGGATATGATGAACAGGATCTTCAAACCGTATCTTGACAGTTTTGTTGTTGTGTTTATTGATGATATCTTGGTATACTCAAAATCCAGGGAGGATCACGAGAGGCACTTGAGACTTGTTTTATCCGTGCTTCGTGAGAAATAGTTGTTTGCAAAGTTCATAAATGCGAGTTTTGGCTGGAATAGATTTCTTTCTTGGGTCACGTGGTATCCAGTTCTGGTATTGCAGTAGATCCTACAAAGATTGAGGCTGTGGTTAACTGGAAACAGCCTTCTACTGTGACAGAGGTTCATAGTTTCCTTGGATTAGCGGGGTACTATCGAAGATTTATTGAGGGATTTTCGAGGATTGCAACTCCGTTGACAAGATTGACTCAGAAGGATGTACCATTTATATGGGATGGTAAGTGTGAAGCTGGCTTTACTGAATTGAAGAAGAGATTGACTTTAGCTCCTATTCTTACACTTCCAGAGGGTTTTGAGAACTTTTTCATATTCAGTGATGCTTCTAAAGAGGGATTGGGTTGTGTACTTATGCAGAATGGGAAGGTAATTGCGTATGCTTCGAGGAAGTTATCACCAGCGGAGCAGAATTATCCTACCCACGATATGGAGTTAGCAGCTATTGTTTTTGCATTACATAAGTGGAAACATTACTTGTATGGGGCAAAGTTTGAGATATTCACAGATCATAAGATCCTAAAGTACTTGTTTACTCAGAAGGAACTGAACAACATACAGAGGCGTTGGTTGGAGCTTCTGAAGGATTATGACTGTGTCATTTCTTATCATCCCGGGAAGGCGAATGTGGTGGCTGATGCTATTAGCCGTAAGGCTCATTTATCATCCTTAGTATCTCGGGAATTGAGAGGTGACATGTTGTTTGCTAATGTCAGAGCATTTCCTACCTTATATGGAGATCTTATGGAAGCTCAGTTGCATGATGATGAGTTGAAGAAAATCAGGGAGAAATTGCAAGATGGAAAGTCTGGGGAGTTTTCATTGAACAAGGATGGAATTCTAACCTTCAAAGGCAGGATTTGTGTACCTTCTTCCCCAGAAATTAAAAGGTAGGTATTAGAGAATGGCCATAAGTCCCGATTTGCTATTCATCCAGGAAGCACCAAAATGTATCAGGATCTGAAAAGGGGTTACTGGTGGAATGGCATGAAAAAGGAGATTGCGGAATTTGTATCAAAGTGTTTGACTTGCCAACAGATCAAAGCGGAACATCAGAGGCCAGCAGGATTGCTTCAACCTTTAGATATTCCAGAATGGAAGTGGGAGGGCATTTCTATGGATTTTGTGACTGGATTGCCTCCTACTCCGAGGAAGATGGATGCTATATGGGTGATTGTGGATAGACTGACCAAATCAGCTCATTTTCTTCCAGTTTCAACCAAGTATTCCTTGGAGAGATTTGTAAGTGCTCCAATTTGAGTTGTTAGTATTTCCGTTAGAAAACTAACGAAAGCCTTCACATTCTTAACCTAAACCTTAACTTTTCTAACAAAACCTAACTTTTCTAACAAAGCAAGGGTAAGTTGGGGATTGCTATTTGGAGTTAAGCACGGTAAAGAATCTTACAAAAGGTAAAATTCCGAAACCAGTAAGCTGTAAAACACAACTGGTTGCTTATTTTGAAAATATATTCCCTTTGTCCAAAGCCTGGAGCAGCATTTAATGAACAGTGCACGCTTACATACTCATCCGCGCGGATGCTTTTGAAAATTTCAGAGGCCTATAAATAGAGCCCCTCAGTCTCAGAAAAACCATGAAGAAAAATGAAGAACAACTCACTCACAATAGCACTGGCGAAAATATTATAGAAAACAGTGGGAATTCCTTTGAATTGCCACCTTTTTCTTAATCATTTTCCCAAATCTCACTCACCAAACACTCACTAAATTCAAGTCTCAAACACAAACACAAGGAAGATAGGATACCACCATTGGTAAACCCTCCTTCTCCTTACCTTAAACCTCCCTCATCCATGCATGCATCTCACATTTCAAAGATGTAACTTGTTTGTTGTCCATCCCTTGCCCTAGATCCAAGAGGATCACCATGGAAGGTCATCTCCATGGATGATCTTCTATAAGAATCAACATTCCTTCCAAATTGTTTTTACTTTCTTGAAAACATTTTCTTAACCTAAAGATCAATTTTCATACATAAAATCTTGATTTCAAGTTAAATCTCCCCCATCCCAAGCAAATGAAGTGCTTTAAGTCCTAATGTACCCTAAGGATGGCTTGATATAGTAGATCACCACTAAACATGTTTAGTGATCACTAATCAAAGCCTAAGGAAATGGGGACAAGAATGGATGCAAAACCCCCTTAAAATCACATTTTCCTTCTTGAGAATGTTGCTGTCCAGTAGCCTTTCTCTAAGACCTCTGTCCATTGTCTAATTATTTGGACACAGAAAAACTTGGAATTTGGTGTTGACTACAAAATACTTTTTGTATCCAACATCTATAGGATTCCATACATATTTTTACTTTATTTTTTACGTGAGTATAACTCCATTTTTCAAATTATTTTCCAAAAGTCAGTTTAGCAGTCTCTGGAAATCCAGATTTCACATCTGTGATTTCCAGAAGGTTTTAGTCCATCAAATCATATCCAATCATAAAAATATTCTGTAGTCACCTTATTTAAGATGTTTTGAACAACTTTCATTCTTTGACTTTCTCCAGATTCTGAATTTTTAAAGCTCTTAAATCCATTTCAAAATCAAGTGTCCACTGTCTTTTTCATTCTGGCAGAATTGATTTTCAACTTCAAGGAGTCTTTTGAGTACCAAAACTCAACCCTAAAATCATACCAAAAATCATGGGACTTGTTTAATGTCTTAAAAAGAGTTCTCAATTTTTTGTTCTCTCAGTTTGCACTTATTTTAACTAAAAAGAAACACACACACACACACACACAAATGGTTTCAAATTAGGAAGACTCGTTTTACGAGGCATTCCGGGTGAACCCTAACGTTCTTCCCGGAGTGTAACGTGACCTCCGAACCCAAATATCTAATCTCGGGCATTTTTCAAAGTTTTGGCCCTTAAAATAAAAATGGCGTGGCGACTCCCGTTTTTTAATGATATTCAAAAGAAAAATCGCGGCGGGGAACATTCATCACAGTGGCGACTCCGCTGGGGACCAAATAAGCTTTATCTTTTAAAAAAAAATAAAAAAATGGTATTTGGTATATAGGTGGAAACCATTAAGTTTCCTGTACCGCTCCCTAACCCGGGGCTTGGGATAAATTATGGTCTAACAAAGCCACGTACCGGTATCATTGTTTTTTTTAAAAAAAAAAAGAGAAAAAAAAGAAAAGCTTTTGTCTTTCAAACTTCCGTCCCGGCATTTGAAACCATTTGTATTGTGTGTGTGTGTGTTTGTTTTGCACATTTCGTGTTGTTTTGACTGTCCCGGAAGAATCGGTATTTTGACTGTCGGAATCATTTTCTTAACTGTTTGAATTTTTGTGCCTATGTGCTTATGTGTTTATTTGCCTTCAAAAAAAAATTCAAAAAAAAAATTCAAAAAAAAAATTCAAAAAAAAAAAAATCCAAAAAAAAATTTCAAAAAAAAAAAAGATTTTCAAAAAAAAGAGGGGGATTTTCAAAAAAAAAATCATTTTCAAATTTTTTGCATGCATCATACTTTTTAAGGCACATAAAAATTTTTATTTTACTCAAAAAAAGAAGATAGACTGCTTGCACACTACGCGCACTTGGCCTTACACTGCACACTACGTCCTTAACCCGGGGAAATCCCAGTAGCAGCCTGTTTGGCCTTATTACGCCTCTCGGTGCGAGCATGGGACTATCGAAACATCCCTTGGAGCCTCGTGTCGACCATGCACTTGTCCGTGACACACTTTGTCCAAGACCCGGTTGGTTTTTAGTCTGGTCCGTGTCATGCCCGGTCTGTGTATACACCTTTCCTGTCAAGCCTTAGTCGGCATAGCAAGTCAATATCTTTCGGGGACCCTAATCAGT
Organism: Adenophora triphylla var. japonica; assembly: GCA_022495995.1. Lineage (NCBI taxonomy): Eukaryota > Viridiplantae > Streptophyta > Magnoliopsida > Asterales > Campanulaceae > Adenophora > Adenophora triphylla. Next base: position 906,722 of record JAFEMH010000219.1, read on the forward strand.
CGAAGTCATGCCGGTTTTCCGCCGCAAACTTTGACTAGATATTGACTGGCGCCTTGACTTTGAATTTGACTGGCACAACTTATACACCGACTCCCGGCATGACACTGAGTCATCAAGGATTAATTATTATTCCATGTCTAATTACGGCCTAACTAACAACGGGTCAAGATCAATTATGGACGTTTATCAGTCCGAGCCATGCCGACTTTTCGTCGAGCCCTCCGGACATGATCTTGACCTTTGACGTCAGCTTTGTCCGTAATTTACATCGAATGCTCGTTAAGACTAGACTACCCGCCAGACTTTAGGATCGTTTTTCTTTTCGGTCGGTGGGACCTGCTTGCCCTATGGAACCTTTGTTCGGGGTTACAGGTTGAGGGTCCGCAGGCGTAGTGATGGGGCCCACTAATCCAGGAATCAAAGTAGTTTGCGAAAAAGAAGAGCAATCTTTTCCAACAGATTAGGTTAATAAAATACGTTTTAAGTAAACATGAACAAATAACTGCATGTTGGATGAGCCCTAAGCCCAAACACCTACCCTCCTTCACTCCCAAATATCTGAACCCTCGTGTCTTTCCCCCCGCAGCTCCTCACAAAGCTTGGTTTCGGGCGCCGAGTCACCGTTTGATCAGTTGGGAAGAGTCAAGCGCATCGTCAGCTTCACCATTTGTTCCGACTCCGGGTTTCAGAATGTCTGCATCAGCCGGTAATGATGGGGACAACATCACTCCGCCTCCCGGAATCCCTCAGACAGCTCAACATTGACAACCTTCTGGGGGCCTTCAGGAGCCGTGGTTTGGCTGTCAGTCTCAATCCCGATGACACTTTTACCATAAAGAATGAAGAAAGTCCTACTCCCACTCTCAATCGTCCCGGGATACCCTCGGCTTCCTATGCCACCACTGCAGGAACTCCTGCCCGTCGACTTACAGGTCAGCTAGCTCCCAAACAGAAGTTCAAAGCGCCACCATTCCAACAGCAGTCAAGGATGGATCAGTTCGGTATGCCTCAGCAACCGTCGGGCATCCCCTCTCAAGATGATACCGGTCCTGCAAACATCAGTAGAGAGAATGAAGATTGGGAAACAACGGAGGAAATGTGGTTAGCCATCAGGGCTCTTGAGGAACGCCAGAATAAACAGCAGGCCTGGATCGAAGAAGCCACAGGACATTTCGGAACATTGGCAATCCCCCAACTGACTGGGGCTCCCCTGAAGGACAAATATGTGCCTGTTTCCCCGAATCCTAATGCCTCTCATTACTCGGCAGAATCCAACCATTTGCTTCCTGGTGAGCCCAACAGTAAATCTCCCCAGACTGGTTCAACTCAGAGTCATTCTAGCACAGCTCAACCCGAGGTCCCAAATCCACCACCAGTTGCCGAGCACATTTGGTGGGATATCTGTGACTGCCCCGATTGCCTCAAAAGGGACTATCAAGATTGGATAAGCGAGGACCGCCCACCTAAGAAGAAGAAAGCTTCCTCCCAGCAGAAATTGAAAGAAAGGTTCGAAGCCGGTGATACCAGTGTGGGTACACTCGGAGAGCCATCCGGAAGGTTCGATTACTACGTACTCTACTCCAGCCAGTCCTCCCTTCCTCCAGACCATGCCGCTCTAGAACAAACAGGGGTTAGAAGGCCGAAAAGTCCTGCTGACAACAGAATGCAGGCCTTGGGACACAAGAGTACCTCAGATCTGGGTAATTTCACTGCCAGCCAGAAGCCTAATCCCCTGCGGAATCAGCCAAGGTTCAATTTGTCCAACTTCCGAGCACGTACCGGCAAAGAAAGATCAAAGCCAGTCTGGCACTCGCACTCAATCAATGTGCTGGCCAAGGGTGGCAACCGCCACAAACAGCCTCAACACAGCCTTGAAGCCTCAGCAAAAGCTTTACCTCGCAAGAGAAAGACAGGAAACGGATGGCTTGATGACTCTCCTTCTCCGGATAGAGACCAAATCTATGATCCCCTGATATATGGTAGTATGATCACCTTCTGCGACGAAGACCTGCCAAGAGATGCCTCCGGGCACAATGAAGCCCTGTACATCACTCTCCGGCTCAACACCATATCACTCCCCGGGGTATTGGTGGACAACGGATCAGCCTTTAACGTCCTTCCCCTCAACATGATGCGGGCCCTACGCATCAATGAAAGGCACATGATCCCATCTACCCAGAATGTAAAGGCCTACGACGGCACGTCTCGTCCTATCCTGGGGACGGTGACTCTGGAGCTCTGGTTCGAAACCCAAATGGTGCCAGCAAAATTCCATGTAATGGACATTCAGTCTGAATTCACAGCTCTGTTGGGACGCCCTTGGCTACGTCACATGAAAGCCATAGCTTCCACTCTCCATCAATGCGTCAAGTTCATTAACCGTCAGGGAGACCTTGAAGTCATCCGAGGGGACAGTTTCCTCATAGGGAACGAAGCCGAGATAGCAGTCAAGCATGCCCGCAACCAGAGACTGGGGCTACCTCCTTCAAATTAACCAAGGGACTATCGGGGCAAGCCTCATCAGAATACCTCAGAGTCCAGTGATGCTAACTATGTCAGCGTACTCGAGCAGGCAGGCCACAGGCGATCCGATACCTCAAGTTCAATTGCCGTTTCCAACACTTGGGGGCAGACTGGAAAGAAACGCTGAGCATCGCCATGATGCAGGCACATAAACCCCCAGTCTCCAATCAAAGATTTATCAGCATTCTTCAAGTCAACTCTCTGGCCCAGCCATGCAAGGAAATCTTTGTGATAAAAGTCAACGAGCACCGTCATACTCGTATTGAATGCATGACAGTTGTGTGGGATGTCTTACAAGAGGAATTACCCACCAAACCCTTCCTCTCGAGTATGGGCATGAGGTTTTCTTAGCAGCTCCAGAGCACAACAAGGTTCAAGACGCCCTTATGTCTGGATTGAGCAACCAAACGACAACAAATCAGGACTCTCCGGGGTCGAGGATGCAGCGTATCCGCAAGCAGATCCTTACATTCATATGCTAAGTTTTGAGGATGGCACCAGTCCCGATGATGTCACCTACGATGAGGAAGTTATCAAGCTTGCCACTGTGGTCCCGACTGCCCAAGAAGACCCAAAGTTTGAGTTTGAGCTGACAATACCGAAAGCCAAAGCCGCGGAGTTCCCTTCAGATGATTGGGACGGTCCTGTTATGCAAAAGGTATTCGGGGAAGAGGTCCAGGTGATAGACCTGATTGATTTCGGTTCAGTCAAAGAGATGATAGCAATGATTGAGAAAGGTGAACAGCGCAAATCCCGAGCCAAGAGGCCCCTGACAGCAATGCCATTGAAGAATTGGGAAACTCTCTCAGGCCCGTCCGCGACCAAGGAGGAAATGATCACAAAGCTTGGATTGGTTCCCCGTCCCCTTGTGTCAACCTGTGTAAAAGTCCTCCGAGTCTCTCATTATTGAGTTCGAGTCTCTCGAGTCGTCCGAGGGCCTTACGCCTAAAGACTACGAGGTTGTAGCGAACGCTGTATTCCCTTTCGTTCTCAATGAAATGATAAACCTTTCTAAGTATCCCTTGATTGCCACTTTAACTAATGATGAAATAACTAATAACTTAAAAAAAACAGTTAATAATGATTCATTAGAAGCAGACACATTAAAAGAACAATATATTAAAGAAATCTTTAAGTAGGTTGTTCGGAAAGAGGAAAATCGAGCCCAAGCTGCCGAAAAGGTTTTGACAAGTGTGAATCTGGGAACTGCAGAAGAGCCTAAAGAGACGCAGATTGGTAGTTTCTTTGAAGGGACCAAAAAGGATACTCTGAAAAGATGCCCTGAGAATTCATGGACGTGTTTGCGCGGTCCTATAAAGACATGCCTGGATACCGCTCGACCCGGAAGCCAAAGAGAACATCATATGCAGATACGGGTTGCCGGCCGAAATCATTTCAGATAATGGATCTCACTTTGAAGGGGAATGCGACAGGCTACTGGCAGAATTCAGAATAACCCGTCACAAGTCATCTACCTATAGGCCCCAAACTAACGGAGCCGTTGAAGCAGCAAACAAGACTTTGGAAAACATTATTCGGAAAATGGTTGTTCGAGGCAGAGATTGGCCCGACAAGCTTCACCTTGCTCTCTGGGGATACAGAACATCTGTCAGAACAGCAACCGGGGAAACACCGTTTGCTCTTACCTACGGAATGGAAGCCGTACTCCCAATCGAGCTAGAAATCCCCTCACTCCGGGTACTGTTGGAAAGTCAGATCAACGAGGTCGAATGGCTCCAGAGTCGCCATGATGAATTGGCCCTGCTAGATGAACGCCGATTGAGAGCCATGGAACATATCCGAGCTTACCAAGGAAGAATGGCCAGAGCCTTCGATAAGAAAGTAAAACATCGGGAGATCAGGGAAGGTGACCTCGTTTTGAAAGAGAAGCCCCCAGTTCGCATCAACCCGCTTGGCAAATGGGAGCACATGCAGGTCGGGCCATATGTTGTTCAGAAAATCTTCTCCGGAGGGGCCATGCAACTTGCGGACCTCGACGAAAATCCTTTTGTACACCCGGTGAATGGCGATAAGCTGCGTAGATACTACGCATAAAACACCGAGTCAAAAAAAAAAAAAAACCAACAAAAAAAAATTCAAAAAAAAAAAGTGCTAAAAGAGTAATACCCAACTAGGTCGAAAACCCGAAAAGAGCAGCCTAGGTAAAAAACAGGATTGCACCAAAAAAAACAACAATAAAAAAAAAAAAGAGTGCTAAAAGAGTAATACCCAACTAGGTTGAAAACCCGAAAGGGCGACCTAGGTAAAAAACAGGGTTGCACCAAAAAAAAAACAACAAAAAAAAACAAATTAACCGGATCGAACTACGGAGACCTGAGCCCTTTAGTCCAAGGGAACGTAGGCAGCCGGAAACGGTTCGGTCTAAAACACAAATAAAAGTCATACTTTGATCAAGCCATGAAGGCGTTTCGAAAAACTCTGAAGCAATTCACATATTCATTACAGTTAAAAACTTTTTGATGAGTCTAAGCTCGGTTCACTCCTACGACTTACAACCTGCTAAAAGAAACTAAGATACATAATAACTAATGTGTCTGCTACGACAAGAAAGGGATACTCGGAAACCTCAAAGTCACTCCAAGCCACTCGTACTGGCTTCTCCCCTCTTCTTTCCTCCTCTTCGGGTCTTCTTCCTCTGCACAGGAAAAATGTCAGTCTTCCTCCTACCAAGCTCTGGTGTAGGGACAGGATCTATCAAACCAGCGTCTGTCAGGGCCTTAGTAGCCCTAGCCTCGTCTCTCATCTCCTGCAGTCGAGCCGGTAACATAGGAATCCGCCCCTCCTGTCTCTTGACATAAGACTCGTAGTCAGTCACGGCATCTCCGCTCCTATCATGAGGGTTGGCCCTCGCCTCAGCTCTCCTCCTCTCTGAGACTGTCATGTCCTCCGCCCCAACAATGGCCTCACGCCGTCTCAAAATAGCCACCTGAGTCTCCCCCAAATGCCTCTCGTACCAATCCAAGTACCAAGTGGTCAAAAATACATGCCCCGGGCGCCTGAGGATAACCCTAGGAGGAAAGACGTCATACCTTCATGCTCGGGAAAGAAATGGGAACACTGAAGGATCATCCATCGAAGCAGAAGCCACCACCCTGGTAGCTATATCTTCAAAATCCTCCAAAGGAGTCTGCTCCAAGCCAAACTGCCGCCGAACCAGAGCTGGAATATAAAAACTGGACTGAGAAAGCCCCGGAAGCATAATCACATGAGAACCATCCTGAAGCACTCTCCGAGTCTCTACCCGCCAATGAGGTACCAACCACCTGATATCCGCCGTCTGGCGACAAGCCATCCAGTGCTCCCATGAGCCCTGATCATCAAGATCCACAGTAACCCCTCTCCTGGCAAAATTCCAAGGTTTGATCGCATCAGAAGTTTTGCGGAGGACCCCCAGGCGCTCCATCAGCCACATAGTCAAAAGAAACGGGCTGCCCCCATGCATATACCGCCTCCCGATAGCCAACCTATCAAGAGCATGAAGGGTCTCTCCCAGGACCAAGGGCACAACATCCCGGCCCAAACGGCAGTGTACAACCACATCCAGCAAAGCCCGATGACAAATCCCAAAAGAGTAAACCATAAACAAGGTACCAAACATGCAGAGTGCAAAAGCATCCCAATAGGCATCATCAATCAAGCCTAAGCCCCTAAATCTATCAGGAAGACCAGAAATGTCAAAATGATCAAGACCACAGATCATACCTTGTGCTTCCTCTGGAGAAAGATGAAGAAGGTTGCACAACTTGTCAACAAAAGAAGCTCCTCCGGGTAAAGGAATCACTATCTCCTCCACCTCGGAACCACCAAGCAAAGCCCGGAATTCTTCAACGGTCGAAACCACCTCATTGTAAGAGAAGCAAAAGACATGCCTTCTAGTATCCCAAAATGAAGAAGAAGCCCTCAAAAGATCATAATCCGGAACCAATTCTTTGAGAGACCACAAGCATCGTATCTTGTACCTTTCTTCGAAAAATGACCTCTTCTCGTGCATAATCTCCCGGGACCACTCTTTGAACTTGTTGAAGAATGACAACACCCACAAACTAACCTTTTGCTCGTCCCGAGTAAAACAAAACTAAAAGAAATAAAAATAAAACTACTCTAAATACTACTAATAAAATATAAAAACAAAATAATTATTTTTGGGATGTTCTATCACAGATGAGTCATTGGCCATACAAGTCTCAGATTCTCACCAACACACATAATCAACAAGTGCCACCACAGTAATGGGATTACAATCACATTGAAGCATAAAACTCACAATTTTCCACCGCGGCCTGAATGATGAATGAATTATGGGAGGTCACTGCTAACAACCTAAGATTGTTTATGGATTCACTAAGTGATGCTCTTAATAAATATGTCATAGACAGTACAACCCAAAAAGGACGCTCATATGCATATTTACACAATTGTCAACCCGGTTACTCAATATTGAAAGAATAATATGGCTTAAAGTGTTATGGTGCGAAAGATCGCAGGGCTAGGTTCATGGTTACAACTGAAGGTAAGGACATACGAACATAAGAAAGTGGAACTAGAAAGTCTTCTTTTAACAATACATCCTCACTTTGATTATAATTCCTCCGCTCACCCTTATTACTTCCCAATGTGCCAACCCACAAACTAAAACTTTTTCATACATTGACATGGGATTGAGCACATTCCATTACTTTCTTTGGTCACCTTGAAACATAATTTCCACTTCAACATCAGAGAGGGCAAGGCTTCATTTTTTTTTTTTACTTTTTTTTTCTTTGCACAAATGTATCACGAAGAATGTGCATTTACTATTTTGCTCAAGCCCCTCTTTTTATTACATAACATGACCCACTTCTTTATTTTCGTGACCACTTTCCACTCAACCCTTTGATTTTCAAAACACCCCCCAAAATATTCCCATTCTTTCCCTAGTTTCACTTTCTTGCAAAGGTGAGAAAATAGTGTATAAGTTAAAAGGGTGGGATAATGAAGGTATAAATGAAGGCGAATGATGGTCTAAGATAACCTCCCACTTTGTGAGAAATTACATTCTTTTTCAAGCTCAAACGGGGTTCTAGCGGAATATTTTATATAAGTGACGAGAAAGTTTAAGGTTCACAAAAAGGATTCAAAGAATAGCCATATGTATATCAAGTAACCTATTGACGTGTTATTGACAATCATGCAAACATGTTCTAGGGATCCCGAGAATACACAAAGTGATCCCATAAAGGGCACCTAAGTTGATGACAATGACCAAGAATATGATACGGAAGTGAGAGGTGGTGCAATCATAATTTAAATGTTTCAATGCAATCCCAATCACCACACTAATAATAACACATGTGATTTTAAAATTAAAGCACACTCTAATCATCACAGACTTTGGCCAACATCCCAACTATGAAAAGAACAAAAAATTTTAAATTTTTCTATTTTTTTAGAGGGTGACACTACATACACTCCCCTATAAACCCACAAACTCGGAGAGTTGCTCACCCCCAAACTCAAAATATGCTATGTCCCCAGAGCACAGAGAACAAAAGCGTGCCTTGGGCTTGACGGATGGCAAGACACTACTAAACAATAATTAACATAAAAAATAAAACATACCTCATTGGGTTGCCTCCCAAGCTGCGCATTTGGTTAAAGTCGTTAGCCTGACTATGGTCCCAAGCTTACTTGGCCTTAGCTTTGCGGCCTTTGGACCATCTCTTTTCTTCACGGGCACAAACGCCCTTCTCTTTCCAAATCAGCTCTCCATTGTTAACAAGTAGGGGTGAAGCCACATTTATTTTTGAAACTTTACGCTTGTGCTTACCCCTCTTTCTTTTCTTTTTATTGGGGTTTCCACCCCCAAACTCAGCCTTTTCTGCAACCTGCAGAACACCATTCTCACAACCAAGATCAAGAGAGTTATCATGCACAAAAATATTTAAAAATATAGAATCAGATAAATCACTATAACTCTCCTCACTAACTCTCGATTTTGAAGGCCCTTGTGGTAAATGTGATGGAATCGACTCTTTATGGAAGTCGTGTGGGGAGTGATACGACCCATTACTCCTAGAGTATTGGTCGGCCTTAATGTTACTAGCCACAGGATAGACGTTCGCATTATCCCCACTTTTCTCACATCCATTCACATCATCTTTAAAAATTGGAACATCAGTTATGGCTCCTACAAAACCATCTTTGGGGGAGGGTTTCTTATCATTTTTAAGCATACAAAACTTACATTCCTCCCCCATACCTCTCAAGAACACCACCCCTTGACACACATCAATGATGGCCTTAGTGTCAAACATAAATGGCCTCCCAAGCAGAATGGGAGTTTTCAGTTGTTCCTCACTTGATCCCTCCATACACATCACATAAAAGTCAATAGGGATAATGATTTTATCAATTTTAACCAACACCCCTTCAATAACCCCTATTGAGAGATCCGCCAATTGCAAGTCTCTCATGGGTGGTTTCAACTCACATACCCCCAAACTTCTAAAAACATGAAAGGGCATCACATTAACACTTGCCCCAAGATCCAACAAACCTTTAAAAATTTTACCCCCTAAAGAAATTGGGATAGTGAAACACCCGGGGGTCTTTTTGAACATGTTTAATCTTTTCAAACTCCACACCTCTCTGGGGTGTGGTTTTCACAACATTGGGGGGAGGGGTTTCTAAATTTAATGCAGAAAATACATATTGAACCTCCCCAATCTCATCCTCTTCCTCACTAACATTATCAATATTATCACATTCAAAATTATCAAGGAAAGATAGAAATACCTCCTCAATTTCCTCACTTTCATCCCACACTGTTGTGATTGACTTTGCTTGCTCAGGTGGGTTCTTCTCTTTCATCAACTCTTGGGCAACCTTCACGAGTTGCTCTACTTGTGTGCCCATCTTTCCAATTGCAGCTTCTGTCTTTCTATTACTTTGCTGCATCTCCATCCTTAACTGCTGGACTTCCAGCTCCCAAGGCTCTTTATCATGTTGTCCAGGTGGTGGCACATGAAGAGGTTTCACTTGCTGATTATGATGGCCGCCCCATGGATTGTAGTTGCCATATTGGTTGCCTTGGGGTGGTGGCCTTTGTCCATATCCATTGAAAGCATGTGCATGTTCAGGATTATACAAGAAATTTGCTGCACTTGGACACATATTAGTCACATGAGATGATAAACCACAATTTGCACAATAATCAGTAATAACATTGGCACCAGCAGAAGTGCCACAAGCAGTCAATTTATCCAATTTATTATTTAAAAGTGCGATCTGCTTTGAAATATTATCACTAGCATTCAATTCAAGTACCCCCCTTGTTCTACCCCTCGAACTCTTTTGTTGAGAGTTAGCACTCAACATCTCGTATAACGATTTAGTCTCATCCGGGGTCTTGGCTCCTATTGAGCCTCCAGCAGCATTGTCAACTATTGATTGACCATTGTCATTCAAGCCATCATAAAAAGCTTGGTTCAGTGAGGGTAGTGTGAAATTGTGTTGGGGACATTGTATTAACATTGTATTAAATCTTTCCCATGCCTCATGAAAGGGCTCCCCCACATCTTGGGAAAATGTCATCAATTTCTGTCTAAAACTAGCCAACAGATGATGTGGGTAATATCTTTTAAGGAACACATCTTGCAATTCTCCCCAAGTACTAATGCTGCTCGGTGCAAGCATCATCAACCATGTTTTAGCCACTCCCTTAAGAGTGTAAGGAAAACACTTTAGTCTAATTTGCTCTTCAGTCACTCCCTGTCTTAACAAGAATTGAGCAACAACAATAATATACTCTTTAAGGAACGTGAGTGCATCCTCGCCAGGCAATCCGTGAAAGCTTGGCAACATAGCAAAGTATTGTCCTTTGACCTCTAGATTTTTGGCTGCATCGGACAGCACTATGCAAGAGGTAGAAGTGTCTTCCCTAGGTCTAAGGAAATTATTCATTGTTTGTGCCGGTGGTACTGCCATCTCGGCTTTCTCTTCCTCTACCTCGGTGGTGGAGGGTTCTGACTCGGTGTCCGAATCTGAGAAAAGTGGATTAAAGAGGGGATCGCCCTCAAATGCTTCCTCAAGTCTATTTATGTTATCGTCCAATGGCACCAATGTAGGCTTCAAAGAACGACGACCTTGCATTCACTACCTAAACCTACTTGTTTACTTGCAACAAGTCCCCGGCAAGCGCGCCAAAAACTTGATGGAGGAAAACTCCCTCTTGTAATAAAAACCGAGCAAGTGTACTCACTACCGGTGTAGCAGTATGCAAATGCAGGGGTCGAATCCACAGAGACTCGTTGGTAAGCAAGTAAAGTAAAAGCAGTGAATTGAGTAACCACAGTTTATAGATTGGATTTAGAACTAAGAGCATAAAATAAATAACAAAAACTAAATAAGCAAGAAAACAGATTATGAGCAGAGATTCGTAGATTGGATTTCACTTTACCATCATTCTATGCAAAATTTCACTTATAAAACATCAACTCAACTTCTAGGGTTCATTCACTTTAGCTAGGATCGACACGGTTAGGTGGTCGGATTACAATCCCAAATACTCTCTTAATATTGTAGGTTCTATTACGGTTTCACAATATGCCAAGAATACATTAAACACGAAAGAATTAAAGAACCTAACGTTGATCCGATTCTATTACGGCACAGACCAAGTTATTCAATTAATAGTGGTCTATGTATCAAAATCCCAAATTAATGGCTCAATAAATACCCAATTATTCAAAGATGAGTTCGTATCTTAACATACGTCTCAAATCTACGAACAAGAAATTAAAATCTATTAATGAACTAGAAGGAATTAAATAGAAAGAATTAAAATATTAATGCATAGAAATCCGGTGAAGATCAAAACAATCTACAAATCTAATAAATTTAGCTACTCATAATTTACAATGATAAAAACCTGGATTGATGAATAATTCTTCTCTTCAATTGTGTTCCAAGAAAAGAAAATAAAATAATGATATATGATATGTGTTATCCTCCTCCTGCCGTGGCTGCTGATGAATAAATAGGGAGAATAGGGCAAAAGACTAGGGACCCAGGTGAGAAATGTCGCAAATACCCTTGTTCAAGACGCCAAACTATTGCTGATTGACGACGTAGCGCGGCCGCCCAAGTGCCTAGCGCGGACGCCCTTGTTGACCGTAACTTTGGCCGTGTGATTTTTCCCTTTAGCGCGGTCGCCCAAGTGTTGAGAGCGGCCGCCCAAGTTGGCAGACAGTTTGCTCCAGCCGTGGCCCATTTGCTTAGCCCAATTTATCACCCTTGGCCCCAAATGCCTAACGACTCTCGGCCAGCAACATGAAGTGGCCGGCCAACCTTGTGCAATGCAATGGCCTCATTTTGGTATAACTAATATTCGTTTCGTCTCACACTTTTGCAATCGCATTTTGACCACTTTAATGACTTCTTCTGCGCTTCTCTCTTTGAGATTTTATTTTTCATTTTAACCCACGAATTTTTATAAAATAAATTCGTCCAAAAATTCTATATTTCCAGTTCAGTCCCTGAATTTTCCAATATTTCCAATTTGGTTCTTGAAGCTCGTTTATTTCACTATTGTCCTTCTCTGCTCCGCTCCACTTTATTTCTTTTGCACTTTTTAGCCATAAAATACACCTTTAATCAGCTCTATACCCTGTACTCATAAAATACTCATAAACCACATCAAATATACATAAAACTCGGGAATCAAACACAAAGAAAGCCTAAAAGTTCATCATTTGGATGGGTAAATACACATCCATCAATGACATTTGAGAATCTTGGGATAATTTGGATGGATTTCTCATGCTCACAATTTTCTCCATGTATTTTCTTTCCTTCTTCCCGAAATTGCAGTTTAAAACTGGTGGTTGAAGAAGGTGTTTGAATTAAAAGAGGGAAAACCAGATCTGAAGCAAAAATTAAATGCCAGTGTCAGATTCCAAGCCTGTCCGCGCGGATACAATTGTCACCATCAGAAAAAAAATCTGCAGCAGTTTAAATTGCTGCACCACGGAGGAATATTTCATCCCGGCCGCTTGAAACCTGTGCAAAGCCTATCCAAACAGTTCATATACCAAATATCCACACCCTCGCCAAAAAACCGGGCTCATGCAACATCGCATGCATAATAAAAAAAAGTAGGTAACAGTAATCCTAGATCATTACATTCCAAAAAAAAAAAAAGAAAAAAAAGTGTGCATAAAAAGTAAACTGTGTCTGTCAAAATAAGTACAGTCCCAGAATCAACCAAAAATCATCGGTCAGAATCCTCAGTGGCTGGCGCTTTCCCCCGGTCCCTCTTGCGACTCGGGCCCGCCTCCTCAGTAGTCATGAATATCTCGGGCTCGGGATCGTCATCCTCGTCTCCAGAGAGAGGCTCGCCTGGATCAACCGACACGCCACGATAAGGCAAGCCGAGATCCGCAAAGAAATCATAACCGAACGTGAACGCATCGGATCCCGGCCATGCGAAGATGATCCACCGTGGCGCCAAACATGTCCCTGTCCATGCAAATCCCCGAGAATGACGTGGTCCGAAGGCAGCTCCATGCCAGGATCTATGAGAGGAGAAAGAGGAGTCTCGGTAGAATGCTCGGAAGGAATAGGGGAAGTCTCCCGCTCTACAGGCGCTGGCTGTGCCTGTCTCACTCTGCCCTGAGCAGCCCCACTGGTGACCATCCTCTTAAGGAACCTCTTGGCCCCAATCACCTGCTTCGTCAGCTTCTCCACCACCACAGCCGGGAACTGCACGGAAACAAAAGCGTCAGAAATGATTTGATGCGAAAGAAAAGAAGAAGAGACAGAAGCAGTAAAAAGCCGTACCTTCATATCCGGACGAGGCCAAAAAGCTCGTGGGACCCTCTCAGGGATAGGGATCTGTACTCTCAATCTAAGCCCATCCTGGACATATGAAAAGTCCGATCGAGGGTACCGCACAACCTCCTCCCCCTCTCTCTCTAGCACCTGAGGCATCCTCAGCCTCCTCAAGATAAATCGCGAATAATCCTCGCTCGCCACAAACCTCGAGAAGTGCTCGCCACCTCGATAGTCACCCCAGGTCTCCGAGCTCTCAGTCGAATGCATCATGTCAGCAGGAGGCTCCATCGGTGTCATCAGAGGCGCACCCTCGCCATGTTGGCGCGTCACTCTTTCCCCCAAGTAATATACATCACAGGTCAAACCCCTCAAAATCCTCCGCTCCACAGTCCACCTCTCCGCACCCTTCAGCTGCTCCACCTCTAAGCGGCCCCAGGGGTAGAACCTCATCCCCTCATCCGTCTCAGCTATCATCAAAGGCAGGCAATCCTTGTACTTAAGGGTCGTGCGCCCCCTGGAACCTATCTTCTCCCGAGCATGCTTGGTCCAGGAGAGCATAGCCGAATATGCCCCGATGTGCTCCGCCGGCTGCCACCACATCGTGACATTAAAGAACTCCAGAGCCCATACCTGCGAAAGGTAAAGATCACATCAATTAAGTGCGGAAAGAAACAATGCGTGCTTAAAGAAAAGAGAAAAAGCAAAAGCTTATACCTCCAGAGGGAACTCAAAGCACGTCAGGGAGCTGACAGCCATCCGGCTGTACCGATCCAGAGTAAAATATAGCTCTGCCAGCCCGGCCTCCCCCCAAGATACCTCTCCAGCCATCTCCATGTCAGTCAACGTCTACAGCAGGACAAATACCGCCGTCCCCTCGGCGTGTCCAAAAAGTGTGCTCGAAAAAGTGAACCACAGAAAAGCCCTAGCAATCTGCACAGCAGCCACTCTCTCATCCCCAGCCTCATAATTCTCAATGCTCTCCACGATCTTCCCGTGGACCACAGCATACTCCATCCCCATCCCCTTTTTGGGAATGGGGGTAAATCCTAGAAGATCCTGCAACTCCCGGTCACTGTACCCATCTCGCCACTCAATGCTGCGTCCTTTAAAGGACAGGCCCGTGATCGCAGCATAATCAGAAGGTGTGACCGTAGCCTCGCCCCAGAAGAAATGGAATGTGTGGGTCACGTCCCACCAATGCTGCGCCAAAGCGAAAATCAAGCCCTTACTCTTAGGGAACTTAAGCAACCCCCTCAGACACTCGATGAACTCATACAACCCAGTCCCAATGACGATCTGTCTCGGACTCATCAAATCTCCTCTGCCCAAGACTGGAAGCCGATCCCACAGGCCGATCACAGCCTCCACTGATCCCCGAGTCTTCAGCTTATTCAGCTGCTCCGTCACAAAACGATCTCCACCCTGCAATTGAAAAAAAAAACAAAAAAATGTCAAAAAAAAAAAAATTGCATTTGCATTTAAAAGCATACACATGCATCATAGACATAAAGTTTTGAAAAAATTTCGACAGCATAACGGCATATAATGGACTCAGCCCCATTTTTCTCGCACAAAAAAAAAGATTTTTCAGCAATCACCATTCATCATCCATTCATGCATAAAGAGACATGTCAATAACATTGAGTCAACGGAAGCTAAACTCCGTCCCATTTTTCATAAAATAGCATACATAAACAATTTTCCACATTCATACATTCAATCAACGGAAGCAAAAATCCGTCCCATTTTTCACAAAAAATCATAAAACATGCATACATACATTCATATCATTCATAAAAACATATCTCATTACAAAAATCCTACATGCAACAAAAAAAAGAAGTCCGTCCCGGATTCGGGCAAATTTTCGTCATCTCATATTTCAAAAAAAAAAAAAGTGGCAAATTGCCCATTCTTTTTCCAAAAAAGTGCACATTTGAGTTACCCATATACTCACTGCAACATGCAAATCATCAGAGTCCCATTTCAATGCCAAGAACACAATTTTCGGATTAAAAAAAAAAAAAATCATAAAAAACCAATCTCAAACAAAAATCGACAAAGGAAATGAAGAAATTCGAAGTATACCGTGCGAAGACTCGGATCAGTGGACCAATGTTGCCACGCATCGGGATATGGCTCCTCCGCAATCGATTGCGAAAGTGAGTAATGCCTCCTCATCCTCACAAGCTCTAATCGCCTCTCCGCGATCGGGCCGCGTCCTTGGCCTTGAATAGCAACTTTCCCATGTTTCATTGCTCGAAAAAATCAAAGAAAACGGAAGATTTTTGAAGCTCCTAGGCCAACAATGGCGGCTTCTCCCTTTCTCTCTCTCGTCTGCGTTCAAAAAAACTGTGAAGAAGAAGAGAAAAGGCCACGGCCTTTTAAAAAACCAGTCTGGATTACGTTCCTGTCCGCGCGGACAGGAATGAGCTGCCAAAAAGACCATTTTGCCCTTTAAAATTCCAGGACTCTGCAGTTTAGTCCTAAACTTAACGGAGGATAACCAAAGTCTACCTAGGTTAGTCCCCTTCCAAAAGAACCCAACGACAGTAAAACGTAAGTCCGATTTCTTCAGCGAAAGTTAAACGAAATCCCGTTTCTTTCCCCATTTCCACCAACGGCAGTAAAACGTAAGTCCGATTTCTCCAGCGAAAGATAATGGAATCCCGTTTCTTTCCTCATTATCATCAACGGCAGTAAAACGTAAGTCCGATTTCTCCAGCGAAAGATAACGGAATCCCGTTTATTTCCTCATTATCATCCACGGCAGTAAAACGTAAGTCCGATTTCTCCAGCGAAAGTTAACGGAATCCCGTTTCTTTCCCCATTTTCACTAACGGCAGTAAAACTTAAGTTCGATTTCTCCAGCGAAAGATAACGGAATCCCGTTTCTTTCCTCGTTATCATCAACGGCAGTAAAACGTAAGTCCGATTTCTCCACCGAAAGATAACGGAATCCCGTTTCTTTCCTCATTATCATCAACGGCAGTAAAACGTAAGTCCGATTTCTCAACCGAAAGATAACGAAATCCCGTTTCTTTCCTCATTATCATCAACGGCAGTAAAACGTAAGTCCGATTTCCCCAACGAAAGATAACGGAATCCCGTTTCTTTCCTCATTATCATCATCGGCAGTAAAACGTAAGTCCGATTTCTCCAGCGAAAGATAACGGAATCCCGTTTCTTTCCTCATTATCATCAACGGCAGTAAAACGTAAGTCCGATTTCTCCAACGAAAGCTAACGGAATCCCATTCCCAGCAGTTTTCGAACTACGATTGGCTTGATTCCTCTTAAGGATACGTAGGTAGCCTACCATAGGTCCAGCCACTCGACCAAAACGGTCATCCCCTTTCTCCGGCAGCAAACGTAAGACCGATCCTTTCAAATGAAGTCCACCAAGGACCATCAATCCCAAATCTTTAAGGTCTGAGGCACCTAAAACGCCATCTTCAAGGCCTGAGGCACCTAAAATGCCATCACCAAAGGTTCGAGGCACCTAAAATGCCATCATCAAGGTTTGAGACACCTAAAACGCCATCACCAAAGGTCTGAGGCACCTAAAACGCCATCATCAAGGTTTGAGGCACCTAAAACGCCATCATCTTCAAGGTCTGAGGCACCTAAAACGCCATCACCAAGGTTCGAGGCACCTAAAATGCCATCATCATCAAGGTTTGAGGCACCTAAAATGCCATCTTCAAGGTCTGAGGCACCTAAAACGCCATCATTACCAGGTTGACATCCTAAAACAGTCACTCCAGGGTCAAAGATCCGAATATGACTGGCTTGATTCCTCTTAAGGATACGTAGGTAGCATATCATTAGGTTCATCCATCAGACCAAAATGGTCATTCCTTTCCCCAGCAGAGCGGATATACAACTCTAGCCATCAGACCAAAATGGTCATGTCCTATCCCCAGAAGTTTCTTTCGGCAATCGAATGCAGAACTCGCTCACCAGGATGACATCCTAAAACAAAGTCCACTTTAGGGTCAACATCGAAAGACCCGAACTACGGCCGGCTTGATTCCCATTCGGGATACGTAGGTAGCCTATCACCCAGTGTCCGACCATCCGACTACTTTGGTCATTCCTTTGTCAAATATGGAGCCTTACTCTTATCGACGACCCCGCTTCCTTCGAAAGCGCCGTCGCCGAGGGCTACCGTAAGTGCTCCAATTTGAGTTGTTAGTATTTCCGTTAGAAAACTAACGAAAGCCTTCACATTCTTAACCTAAACCTTAACATTTCTAACAAAACCTAACTTTTCTAACAAAGCAAGGGTAAGTTGGGGATTGCTATTTGGAGTTAAGCATGGTAAAGAATCTTACAAAAGGTAAAATTCGAAACTAGTAAGCCGAACACAATCAAGTTGCTTATTTTGAAAATATATTCCCTTTGTCCAAAGCCTGGAGCATTTAATGAACAAGGCACGCTTACATACTCATCCACGCGGATGCTTTTTGAAAATTTCAGAGGCCTATAAATAGAGCCCCTCAGTCTCAGAAAAACCATGAAGAAAAATGAAGAACAACTCACTCACAATAACACTGGCAAAAATATTATAGAAAACAGTGGGAATTCCTTCGAATTGCCACCTTTTCTCTCTTGATTATTTTCCCAAATCTCACTCACCAAACACTCACTAAATTCAAGTCTCAAACACAAACATCAAGGGAAGATAGGATACCACCATTGGTAAACCCTCCTTCTCCTTACCCTAAACCTCCCTCATCCATGCATGCATTTCACATTTCAAAGATGTAACTTGTTTGTTGTCCATCCCTTGCTCCTAGATCCAAGAGGATCACCATGGAAGTTCATCTCCATGGATGATCCTCTACAAGGATCAAAATTTCCTTTAAATTGTCTTTACTTACTTACAAACACTTTTCTAAACCTAAAAATCATTTTCATACAAAAAAATCTTGATTTCAAAGTTAAATCTCCCCTTCCCAAGCAAATGAAGTGCTTTAAGTCCTAATGTACCCTAAGGATGGCTTGATATAGTAGATCACCACTAAAATGTTTAGTGATTACTAATAAAAGCCTAAGGAAATGGGGACAAATCATGGATGCA